>CM017559.1:67686704-68276704 GCA_007844125.1 Sinonovacula constricta
AGAAGCCGATTTTGGAGTAACGAGTTAATAAATAAAAAAAACAAACGGCAAATAACATTTTCCTCCGCATTTTTAAAGAAGAATTAGGGAAAATATGAGTCCTGTCGGATTTATTGAGTTGTCAACTTACTTTATTCACATGATCCCATCCCATCGTAATGATGTTAAAAGTTGAGCAGGTTTGACAGTAGTTTTCAACAAATAGCCCCTTTATTAAATACAATGTTGTAATCGTATCGTAGTGTTAGAAGGCTATACATAAAAGAATTATTTGACAGATGCAAAAATAAGTGAATGGAGGTGGAAGGAACTAACTGCATCTGTTTTTAATGCATTCACATTTTAATTTCGAAAGATCAAGATGACAATCTGACTAACGCACACGATCTGCTACGCTACAGATTGTAAGGTCGTGTGCTTAATTCAGATTTGTCTACATATATTCGAAAATACTAAACATATCACCAAAACGTACAAATAAGCAAATATGTTACTGTTGTTGTTTTCTGCATATCTCACAGATAAATAATTGTACTTTCAACCTGTATCTCTCATGTTGTTTGTCTAGACATCCCTATAAAAGGGGATATCCGCCAATATTCTAATTACTATTGTTAACATTCTATACATGGATTTGTAACTTCAATTGTACTTATAAATTGTAACACCGCGTACTGAAAATACCGTTGTCTAATTACATCATATACATGTAACGTTAATGTATCAAATTATTTCTTTCACGTTTCAACATTACAATTGAATTTCATATTTCCCGCATATACAATTGACAAGATACAAATTGCTGGACGAAAATCAACTACACATTTCACAATTCCACCATCTAATTTACAAGTAACAAATCTAGAAGCACAAATCGCAAATGTAAAATGTAAACTGCACAACACCATTTCAAAATTAGGACGCAAAGTGGCGCTTCTAACACAGGAATGCCCATCTATAAATAGATGCTTGAACATGGACCTATTGTATGTCTATGGCTTGAACGTAGTTAGAAACTGGCCAGCATTCGCGTGTACTTACGGCACATGTATTTTTTTTTTTTTTTTTTTTTTTTTTGTTGAGTTATACAATTTTAGGGATATTATTCTGTACTTAATTGGCAGTTATAATAAGATTACATATATTTCATCATAGACGATCTAGTGATAATTCTGTGTTAGTGGTACATAAAGAAATATGCACGATATCTACAATCATCAATGAAGTGTACTGTCAACATGCACCAATTAAAGTCGGTCTATAGCCTATTTACAAGTATCTACGTTTCCCTCAAACTACAGAATCAGATCAAATGTTGTTCTTATGGTTTTACCTCTCAGTTCTAACGGTCCTTACCCCATGTCGCAACATTTATGGCCTTACCCTCTTCCATTTAACTTGATTTAAGGGTGGTATCCGACAATTTGGACCAAAAATATTTTCTTTATCTTAGTAAACCGTTGTTATATGAACATATCTCGTGAAATGATGTTTATTGATGTCTTACGCCTTTTGGAGAAGTGAACCGTAATGCCACAATCGTCATTACAAACATGTATTTCCTATTTGAGCCATGCTTCACAATTAACTTTTTTTAAACCAATAAAACCATGTGACCACTAATGTTTTAGTTCATCTACGTCATTCGCTGTGGCGTCGATGTCTGTTTTAGCAGGAAGCCGAATCGTTCTTGTTTACTGATATTGTAACATATAAAGATGTAGGCAAACTTTCGGATACCACCTTTAACTGAAATGATCCGAGGTGGCAAAAATCTATTACCAGAACACCGGATGGAATTCGAACCCACGGCCTCCTTCTTATGTGCTCTACCACCTGATCCACCTGTGCAGACGGCTTTTTTAACCTTCTTTTTTTAGCCTGTCAATCGTTCACTTTGACTGGTCACATAAGAGGGAGATAACTATGAACTGCCGACATGAGTTGTGTCCTTTAGAGAAATTGGTTTAGTGTTCATCTTGTTTTATGACTACAAGAAGATCTATCCGCCTGAAAACATTCTTAGTAGCCTGTAATATAAATGGGAAACGTATTAGATGTGGGCATGTCAGACAGTTTAGACCATTTTTACGATATTTATATTTAGCGCCAATCCACGTTGATGTCAAATTATAAATAATTAGAGGCTTGGACAAAAATGAACGTATGGAGCGATTTTTCATTACTTGTACTGTCTTACAATTGATAGTGTTGAAAATTGCCTCTTCCAAGACTTAAATATTTGTTTGGCCAAAATCCCAGACAGAAGACAGATCATATTGTTCCATGCTTTGATAAAGGTAAACTGCTGAATACTACCTTTATGTCGTGTTTAAATGGTCATTTCAAATAAGTTCGTCTGTGTCGTTGGACAGAGAGCCAGCTGTTAAATTTGGATCATAATAATTGACATCCTGACATCCCCTTTCATATATTTATAAAGTCAGAGCCAAACGTGCCGATTTATATAAGACCTGATCATGCTCATTACAAAAGCCCTTTTACAAAACGGCTGCTGCAACTGCCGAGGTGTTCCGATCAGATCCGCCGCGTGACGTTGAAAACACGTTCCTGGTAGTATTCTTTTTATAGACACATACACGTATGAACCCAAAACATCCAGGTAATGTCAACTGACTCGGTCCCTAAACCATAACCGCTGGAACACTATCCTATGCTGTTCATCCTGCAGAAAAATAAAATAAATTTTACATTATAAAATGTGTATGCACACAAATCTAAATGTATTCTTTCTTTTTTCGTTGCGTAATGCGCTGTAAAAGTCACGTTATCAATGTCTGACAGATGTTTGTAAACATGGCCGTCTGAGGCTGAGTTTTGATAAACCGGGAAAAGTTTGACTGAAGACAAGTTAAAATTGACTGTGTTTATTAAGATTTTAAATGATTTTAACTGTTTCAAGTTAAAACTTTGACAAATAATAATTTTAACGAGGGCCTGCCCTGGTCGCCGCGAGGATCTATTATTGTTTGGTCAAGGTCGGTTTTAAGTAGGTCAAACGCGTGTGTGTTCCGAGTGATACAAATGAAGCTAGCCGTTGAAGTGTTTATTTTAACTAATTACTACGAGAATTGGTGCAGTAGCTTGATTTAAACAATGTATCGTACATCGGTAACATCTATAACATAAATTCAATTGGATGTGCTAAAAGTTGGTGTCGAGATTTAACATTTTAGGTAGGTATTTACAACACAGTTAAACGTGTGCTGTGTAGGTGTGTATGGGCTAAGGAGTGTACATGCTCCGAAGTAAATATGAATTGTGGTGTTGTGGTTGTATTGTTGTTGACCGTTCACACTGTTTTTGCTTGATTACATGTATATTGGGTTGTTTTCCCTGACTTCTTCATTTGATTGGTGAAGTTGGCCAAATTTCACCTCAAAGACTCAATATTGTCTCGTTGTTATAGACAATACCTTAACTAAACCCCAGTAAAATAAGTTATCAACACAATAAACAAGAGGCTGCATCTTAGTAAGTTAATAGCAACTAGTCATTAATAGAATAGTTGATGTCTAAATATGGTACAGACACATGGCGTCAAATATCAAGAAACATTCAAAAATACTTTTTTTGAAGTGGGACTTTGACTATTTGTATGCAGGAAATTCATGCGATTACTCTTTTCGTTATTAAAGACCAAATTGTATCGCACTACAATATGCACTTTTTGCAGCTGCGATATTAACGCTTTTGTTAAGGCAGAAATTATTTGAAGAAACAAATATATGGTTTTCTTGTTTTGCATCATAAATGTATTCACCTGGATTTAAAGGTGGTATCCGACGGTTTGGACTAAAATTTATTTTGGTAAATAACCAAATAAGTAAATGCTACCTGAAAAAGGCCATCAAAATGTTGGCCTAGATCTGTGTGAACAGTCAAGCATAGGCTAAATCACCAATGTGGCATTGCAAACATGTATTTCCTATCTGAGCCACACTGCAGAGATAGCTGTTTTGAAACTTAAAAAACATGTGACGACTTAAATTTTGAGATCACTTTATATAGTAATCTGCTTTGACTTTCATATCAATTTTTAGCAGAGACCATTATCAAGCTTTTTATACAATTGGAATGAATACATATTTGGAGTGATTTTTTCTTGATTATTCTGTGTAACAATTTATTTAGTGTTCAAAATCGTATTTATTAAGACCAAAGTATAAATTCTGTCGGATGTCCTTTTAGACCAAAATACAAAATCTTCCTAAACAATGGAAGAACTTATAACATGTATAGTGTCAAATAGTCAAATAGGTTTACCTCCTTTTGACTCATGAAAAGCCACTATTGAGGATAAGGTCTTTAGGTGAGCTTTATGAACTTAAAGTATAAATGTTTTTGTATTTCATTTTGAATGTAATTTGATTGATTAAATATATAAATATAGTGGGTTCCAGTCATAGTCTTATGCTGAAAATATTTATTTGATAATGTTGTTTTTATAATGTTGTTAAGTGTTTTGGTGTCACTTGTTCCTTCCAGATACTTGGCTGAGATCTTGAAAGTGTTGACACATATTCTATTGTACTTGGCTCTCTCTGGGGTATTGTCATAAGAAGTGAGATATAAAGTTACAATGAGGTATACCTTCTAAACAGGTTAAAATCCTTTCTATACATTCGACTTAAGGATCCAATAGGAGCTGCGATAGACTGGCCAGGTCATCCATTATCTGACCAATACAAACTACAAGTTGTTCTATTTCTAGCCCCACCTCACCACAATCTTTCTTTTGTTTCAATTACCATTGTGTTTTTCATAAAATGCATCAATACTTTGGTCCATTGCATTACAAGTATCACTCAACCCTTGTTATGCCTTGTTTTTTAAGCTTCTGTCTGCTTAACAAATGCCGAACAACTGCTTTAGGGAGTCAAGTTGTTCTGTAGGCCCAGGTAAAACTCTTGGTTATTTTTTCAAGCTATGCTATAATCTGACTGTCAATCGTAAGAATGGTTTGTAAATAGTACATGTAGGCAAACTTGGCATGGAGATACTTGTCCTCTCTCTTATTTTGCCAGGGGTGGCATAATGTAATGTTCACGTTGTTCGAGTCCTCTAACTGCATTGACAGGGATTGACACTTGACTCAATGACATTTGACTCATCCATTTGTAAGATGTAAAAATCCACCCCTTGAAAATCCTATTTGTGAAAGCAAATCTCTTATTTTTCAATTTGAAGTCATATTTAACCTTTGACCTTTTGTGAGAGATAAGATTTTTCCAAGATTGTGAGCAACATATTGTAGAGATTGCAAGTTAAAATATATTATTTCAAAAAGTATGAAGCAGAAGATAAAGACTTTCTCAAGAATCAAAACAGAGAAGTCAATAAAGGGATTGTTTTATTTGGTATCTGCATACGTTATGAAAGATCAAAGAAAATTAATATTATTTTATCATATGATATGGTCAGCATATTAACGCAAAATAGGATTATGCAAAAATCTTTTTTAGTTTTATAAACAGCTGGCTGACTTATTTTGCTTTTATGTTATCAAAATATAGTCTGCTCCTTATCGCCACAATCCCCAATTACCACACAATGGAAATTACATGTCCAGGAGCTTTAGTCATTGTGTTTGTAAACCACAATATACAAGTCTGAGAGATAGGCTACCTTTATAAGCTTCATGGGTTCGTCAACTAGATGCTTAGTTAAGTAAGTTTCATCTAGAAGCCCATTAGTGCTTCTAGATGAAGTTGACTTTCTCTGAAGCTCTCAGCCTGATAAGTATAAAGTAATCAGGCCAAGATGCTGTCTGATCAGGATCTACACTATTTGCTGCTCAGGTTGGACCTATCTATACTTGTTGTTACCTATGCATGAAGTAACAAACAGATAACTAACTTGGTAAGGAGGACCTTTTTGCTGCATACAGCCATTACAATGTTGTAACAGAAAATTGAAACACTGTTAATGACATATAATATATACGTATATAAATATGTACATTGTTTGACTGCGAGTAATTAGTATATCAGTCGCCTGATCTTGACCATGAGTCACACTTAATACGACCTTAAAGCAGTGTTTGTGCCATAAAAGGACCATTCATAGTGTCTAACCCCGTGGTTGCCAATGGCAACCTTGCAGGAATCGTGCCATTGGTAATGAAGTGCTTACTGTGTTCTGTTCTTGTTCATTTTCACTTCTGGCTGTAATAATTTAGCTGCTGTTTTTCAGGATTGCAATTTTTTTTTCAAATGAACTGCATTAATATTGTATCTCTTAAGAGAGAGAGTAAGAGAGGGAGGGAGGGAGATGACAAATCATGCATTTACAGTTCTACTGAATTTAACATTGAATTCTTAATGTTGAGATGGGTTTTTAAGTCCATATAAACCTGTGGAGTTTGTCAATTTGTTTTTTACTTTTCTTTCTTTTCATTAGCATTTTAAATAATTAATGCTGTTGAGTTAAAGATTTAAATAGGATAGTGCTGAACAGGTCATAATGGCAGAATGATATCTTGGCACCAACTTTGAGTTGATATTTTTGTCAATATCATGTAGTACCTTTTAAGGCTAACAGAAAAGACAAGACATAGCAAACTGTGTAGCCTCATTCAATAGTCATAATTATTAAATTTATTATTATTATTGTTTTTAGTTATAGTAGTAGTAAAATGCATTAACAGTAATTCAGTTAAGAATTTAATTTACAATTTTTAAATCCACTTTGATTCATTTTTTTGTTCTTTATTTTGCATTTTCCTCTATAAAATTAAAAACATGATTTAAAAACTTCATATTTGAAGATCAAATAAAAAAAAAGAATTTGAATATACATTTATACTGCTCCTGTTAAAAAATTGTCACACAATTGGTGTTATTAGCTGTAAGGGAAGTAAGTAATAAACAGTCTAGAAACAAAACTATTGTTAACCTTGCTATTTGCTACACTTTGTAAGATCCTGCAACATCTTTGTAATCTACTAACACGTTCATGCAGTGACAACAGGACATACTGTAAAATACTCAGCAGCAAGTAGCGCAGATCTTGGTCAGGCATTTCCTAGCAATAGCTTTTTCTAGAAAGACACTTCTTGCGTAGTTAAGTTTGACCAGCATGTGCTTAGCATGAGAGCTACAAGTGTACCATGAGTAAGATCTATCTCTTGTATACAATTGATACCTTGTTTTACCGCCTGAATATTGATTCACGCTAGTGCGGCGTGATGCCGCTGTAATACAGAATTGAGTCTGATACAGACTGACTCTGCTTGTCTGATCATGTGATATATAGACTTCTTGTCTCTTTAAGCTGGCTGTGCATGAATAGCTCAAGCTTCAGCACAAAGTAGAGCTCAAGGTCAGCCAGTTCCAGCTCAAGGTCAGCCAGTTCAAGGTCAGCCAGTTCCAGCTCAAGGTCAGACAGTTCCAGCTGGAAGCTCTCAGATTAGGATAGTTACTTTTTGCAGCTGAATCTCGGCCAATATGTCTACCTATTAATAGATATTTTCAATAAATAGCTAATGATAAGTGCTGGATATTTTAAATTAAGAAGCATGTAATACAAAAGTGTACAAATTTAACTGTAGTTACACTGTCTTATGCATTACAAGAACACAACAATTCCAAACTCTGACAGGTGTGTTAACTGTTTTTTTATGTAAACAAAACAATCTTATTTTGTAGAGTTTAGGCTATTTAGCCCACAGATCTGTATATTGGAGTCATACTTGTACATTGGACTTTCTGCATGTTCATCAGTAGACAGGTATCATTCACACTATTCATTGGCCACCGTTGGTTGGGATTCTGAAGAATTTTATTTAGTTATTTTTTTTGAAGTTTCAGCCAAATTTCTTAGAAGTTCCTTAATGCCTACACTACCAACCATGTAGAATATCTTTACACATGTATATATATATATATATATATATATATATATATATATATATATATATATATATATATATATATATATAATAAGACAGGAGTTTCATTAAGTTTGGTGAACAAGAGTTCATGGATCCTCAGGCTGAACAAGAACAAGTATTTGCACATATGGTTGGCATGTCATGACCAGAATTTCTGGCCCTTTCTTATCCTTAAAGTAATTTTAGCAAAGCAGTATCTGGGTTGATTCATCATCTTCAATGCTAATTCTTGTTTAACTTTTCACTATGTGAATTATAGCTGCACAATCCCATAGCTATAGGTTGGTTAAAGGGTTTTGTGATGATGCATTCTTCAAGTCATAATTAAAACTGATCAGGCTTAAACAAATATTTAAGATCCAGATCAGCCAGCTCCTACTTATTACAGTATGGGAGTGGTAATGTTATGATAATCACCTGAAGCTGACAAATGCTTACATGTACTGATTTCATAGCCATTGTCGTGCAATCAGACACCATCTATGCTGCAGCTTATATTTAAATATCCAGTAATAATTGTATTTATACATAGGCCAGAGGTTTGTTTGCTTTACACTGGAATACATTGCAGTGTTAAAATTTTAGACCCTGACATATATTGTGGTAGGACCATTATGGCAGATTTCCTGAAAGTGATCCATTGTGGCACACAGCAGATCTCCTGAAAGTGATCTATTGTGGCACACATCAGATCTCCTGAAAGTGGTCCATTGTGGCACACATCAGATCTCCTGAAAGTGATCTATTGTGGCACACAGCAGATCTGCTGAAAGTGGTCCATTGTGGCACACAGCAGATCTACTGAAGGTGATCCATTGTGGCACACAGCAGATCTGCTGAAGGTGATCCATTGTGGCACACAGCAGATCTGCTGAAGGTGATCCATTGTGGCACACAGCAGATCTACTGAAAGTGATCCATTGTGGCACACAGCAGATCTACTGAAGGTGATCCATTGTGGCACACAGCAGATCTGCTGAAGGTGATCCATTGTGGCACACAGCAGATCTACTGAAAGTGATCCATTGTGGCACACAGCAGATCTACTGAAGGTAATCCATTGTGGCACACAGCAGATTTACTGAAGGTGATCCATTGTGGCACGCAGCAGATTTACTGAAGGTGATCCATTGTGGCACGCAGCAGATCTACTGAAGGGGATTCATTGTGGCACGCAGCAGATTTACTGAAGGTGATCCATTGTGGCACGCAGCAGATTTACTGAAGGTGATCCATTGTGGCACGCAGCAGATCTACTGAAGGGGATTCATTGTGGCACGCAGCAGATCTACTGAAGGGGTTGATTCATTAAACTGATCATGAGGATTAGGGCTAAGTAGTCACATCTGTGACTATAGCCTTAAGTCAAGTCGGTGAATATAGCCTTAAGACGCGTCAGTGACTATAGCCATAAGTCACGTCAGTGACTTTAGCCTCATAGTCACGTCATTGCCTATAGATTCATAGTTAGTCAGTGATTATAGCCTCATAGTCATGTCAGTGACTATAGCCTCATAGTCACGTCGCTGACTAGATTCATATTGACGTTAGTGACTATAGCCTCATAGTCACGTCGCTGACTAGATTCATATTGACGTTAGTGACTATAGCCTCATAGTCACGTTGCTGACTAGATTCATATTGATGTTAGTGACTATAGCCTCATAGTCACGTCGCTGACTAGATTCATATTGACGTTAGTGACTATAGCCTCATAGTCACGTCTCTGACTAGATTCATATTGACATTAGTGACTATAGCCTAATATTCACATCGGTGACTATAGCCTCATAGTCATGTCAGTGACTATAGCCTCATAGTCACTGACACTTTTCAGGCATAAGGTAAGCCTCTTGATTAAAAGACTTCTCCAGGAAAAAAAAATCCTATCTGTCTTGAATGTATTGTTAAGATTATTTATAACTGTCATTGTAATGTTTTCTCAGACATATCTATGTTATTCATTTTCATTATCCTCAGTTATTCTTTGAGTGTATTTTTGTCATGATTTGTGTAAAATGTGTCAGCATAGAATGTAAACGTTTATGTAGATAAATAAAATGTTAACAGCTTCATTTTGCTTTGTGTGTCGGGAGGTCTATTGTTTCCCTGTGTCTTGAATGTGTCACCTTCAGCTTATTCTGTCCATTCTGTTTGCAGAGAGGATACCGTGGTGAGAAGTAACAACCATGGAGTGGCATGTAATGAACGGAATGGGGCTAAATGGAAGTCTCAGTGACTTTGGATCAGTCATTGATGGAGTGTACCAAACTGCTCCAGACTGCTATGGTAAGTATTCACCATTGTACAGCTGTATTTAGACTACTGTAGTCTGTTTGAAGCACAAATTTGTCAGGCTCAGAAAATGTCTTGATCAAGATACATTAGTTCCAACTGAGAGCTGTCTACATTCATATGAAGTAATGAGCAATTAACTTATATCTTAGAATTGGTTATTAAAAATGTAACCAAAAGTTAAGAGCTGTTTTGGGACTCCTATGAATCTGAAAATGAAATTTTGTTGCAATTATTTTCTGTATGTAAATGGCTTTGCCCTTTCTATGGGTATTTGCTCAAGCTTCATCGTAATACTGACAGGTCATTGCATCTTCATGGGGTGTTTGTCAATTCTGATGGCATTTCTGGTTAGAAACATATATATATATATATATATATATATATATATATATATATATATATATATATATAATAAGGAGTTTCATTAAGCTTGATAAACAAGAGTTCATGGATTCTCAATGGATTCTCAGGCTGAACAAGTACTATTTTTTGCACATGGTTGGCATGTTAGACTGTACATAAAATCTGTGAGCTCTTGCTTCTAAATAGTAGTAACACAGGACTAACATTGGGAAATAAGATTGCTTTATACAGAGACTTCCTGGAATATTGTCTGTTAAGCACCAGTATTGTCAAACTGGTATTATGAGGCTTTAACAACGGTTAAGTTATATAGATGACTTTTCTAGAAACTTTGCAACAAATTGTGCACTTCCTCTCTGAAGTCTGTAATTGTATTGCAAGCTTGCTTAAGTGGATTTGCAGTATTTGCCTGAAGCTGCTCAGTATCCGGTATTAGAGAATATGTTAAATTCACACAGTCCTTCTTCAGTTCTTTATCTGTTTGTTGATGCCTCAAACAGTCTTGTAAGACTGTTGTTTGTCTAAAGTGGTTTGTGCTATTGTACTGCTAGCAGTGTTTCATATATTGCTTCTTCATCTTTAAGAGAGGAGTGTTTATGATAGTCTTTATGTTTATTTGTGGCATTGTTTAATAAGCATTGCTGTTTTGCTATAAAAAAGCCATTGAGTTGTTTCAGAGTTGTTTAAATTAACATAAAAGATAATTTTATTTTAACCAGAATGGTTTATGATGTTATTCAACAATTAAAAGATGAACATCGTTCTCTCTTAAGCATTATAACTGCTGATTTTGTTTTCTAAATACTACAAAACAATAATTATTTTCAGTTAATTAGGCAATGGGTAGAGATTGTTTTACCATTTAGACATTATTCAATAATTAACCTAATTTACTAAAGAAATAGTTATGTTTTTGGTGTGCTGTAAATATACTAATTGGCATCACTAATGAGCCCAGTGTATACATTTTTATCCTTAATAGATTACCTTATAAGATGACATAAAACTTTGATGTTGCAAAATAGAAATATTTCATTGCTATGCATTTAGCAGTGAAGCAGCACAAAGAAGACCTTCATAGTTTTGTAAAAAATGAAATCTGATTGTTCAAACAGAGATAATAACTTTAAGCTTAGTTAGTACAGATTGATCAGCCTTTGGCATAGTGTGTGGATCCAGACCATTCAGCTCCCAGTTGAAACTGTCTGATCTACACTGTTTGCTGTATATATACAATTTTGCAAATGTAAAACTGGGTCGTTCAGTTCCTAATGAGCTGTGATTACTTGCTCTAGTGTCACTGCACATTACATTAGTTGACCCAGTCATTGACAGAACGTTGTCATTGAACATTTCTAAAGCTTTACTGCTACTGCGTTCTTAAGGAGTTAGCGCTAAAATACTTGATAATTTTACTGGTTATGATTAAAAAAATTATGAGAATATGCATAAATAGACATAGTGTTAGTATTTAAGGAAGAAATTGTTGATTTTTGACGATTGATGAACCGTGTTTGGACTCCATGATACTTTGAACAGCCCAATACGGTTCATCAGCCAATGAATGTCAAAAATGACAGATTCATTCCTTATATTTATATTACATTTGAATTCTATTTAAACTGATTTGATTAAAAAAGAGCTAAACACAATCTCTTTCATTTTATCTTTTTAAGACAAACCATGTTTGATGAAACAAATGACTTACTCGGCACACGATAAAATTCATCGTATTTAAAGGCATCTCAGAACCCTTATATAAGTGACCCCCCCCCCTTTTATTGCCCCACCTAGCATGTGAGGGCATCTGTTTTCTGATAAGCCAGGCTGCCACAGTCTGTAATGATGTGTCTGTCACACAGGTATTGTTCAAAATTCAAGTGTATGTATGCTATATCTTGGGGTTGAACATAGACATTCACAGTTTGTAAAGGAAACAGTTGTGAATATACCAATTAAGCAATCATATATATATATATATATATATATATATATATATATATATATATATATATATATATACAGGGCTTTTTCAGGGGTTTTGGGGGAAAAGGCCCCAGCCAAAATTGGGAATTTTTGACGCAGTAAATAGTCAAATTTGGGGAAAATAGTATCGACAAATCAATCCAATTGGGAAATTTCAACATTTATTTTTCTGCATTAAAGCTTAATCTGCCTTGCTTTTGTGTCCCTGAAAGTGTTATACAGCTCTTCCAGAGTTTGTTCAAAAAGCTCTCAGGGCCTTCAATACAGATTCTCATTAAATTGGACAATTGAAACATTGGATGTTTCGCTCCAGAGAGATTTAATAATTGGCGTACCCTTGGCATTTTTTTTTCTAGGTTTTTTTGCATAGTATTTACTATTGTGCGACATTTTTTGTCACTATGTTTCGTGGGTCAGTATAAAAGCGGTACTTCAAGTATCGTTTTTGCTTCATAACTCCTTTCTGTTTTATAGGCAGTCAAACAGTTATGGCGAAATACTTTTGTTTATGAAATAAAAAATACTTCAACTTGCGTTATGGTATACGGCTGGGTAAGGGATGGGATGGGATTAGCCAGCATTTTTGCCGATACTGCGCAGCGACATTTCTATCATTATGGCACAGGGGCACTTATGAGGTTACATTCATACATAAATTCACGGAAAGTAGTTTTCACAGATCACCCATCAAAAGTAAACGAATCGCTAAATTGGAAAAGTCTCTTGATTTCATGGATTCTTGGTTATATATTTTTTTAGGTAAAAGGCATATCCTTTCAACTGGGAATAATTTATGAGATTGGGAATTTTTTTCTTGAAATTGGGAAAAATGGTCGCTATTTGGCATTGGGAAAGGGGCCGAATATCGGCCCCGTGAGATAGCCTGAAAAAGCCCTGATATATATATATATATATATATATGTATGTATGTATATATTTATATATATAAATCTTTATTTGTTTTCTTTCTTACTTTTTCATTCTTTTATATCTCATATATTTTAATTTATATTTTATTTTGATTTGTAAATTGTATCGAAACGTTTCTAACAAAAGCAATTTAAAAAGTCATTCATTGTCAGAATAATGTCATTCAGACTCATTTTAAGTCATTTTGAATACTAACACTTGTATCTCTCGTGTATTTTAAAAATCAAATATTTAACTATGAAATAAATACATAATCATGCAGTTACAAAATAAACACCTAGTAATTAATGCAATAAAGAATATGTAAGCGATCATACAGTAAACAATCCACATTATCACTTAACATTAATGTTTATGGCTTTGTGTAAAACTATCCTACTGTCTCACTTCCATACTAGCAGGTAATTTAGTTATGAATTAAACCCTCAGAGGTTTTACTGTGACAGATTAGTACTATGTTGCCTAAGACTCCCTGCAGTGATGACCAGCAATTAGCAGGTCTGGTCACAGCAGGTCGGGGCCTGGCTCAGTGGGATACCACATTCCTTTCGAGATGCCTTTAAGCCATGCCCACAAAGTCAAGAAGCAAAGCAACTAGAAAGTAGTTCCTCATTTATAGTTCTATAAATATCACTAATATAGATTTTTAAAAAGACAAAGTGTTTGGAACCATAAATATGTGTTCACAAACTAATGTAAAAGTAAGTTACACATGATTTGAAAATGCTTTACAAACATGCCTGCTGTATAACGTTATTTTGATGTCATGTTTACGTTCATTCATGAAAACAGTCTGTAATAAATTAAGCTCTGCCCACCTAGCCAATCAGCATTCAAAAATACAAGCATGCACTGTCTATGTTACACTGTAGTTCATGGAGAAATAAACACTTTTTTATGTATAGTTTATAGCAGTGCCTGTGGTAAACATTGGTAATGTAAATATTTTGCTATATGTTTTTATTTTTATTTTTTGATCAGATGGCCTTCTTTTCAGTCTGACAAACTGTTCCAATTTGTCAGAAGGAATGTCATCTTTTGGCCTTTTTTAGAAGTCCAAAGTTACATTTGGGTAGATCGCTAGCCTGGGATGGTCTGTCATTATACCTAGGTGTATGTCTGGAATCTTCTATTACATCTATGGATATACCTAGAAGTATGTCTGGAATCTTGTGGTACATCTATGATTATACCAAGGTGAAGGTCTGGAATCTTGTGGTACATCTATTGTTATATCTAGAAGTATGTCTGGAATCTTGTGGTACATCTATAGTTATACCTAGAAGTATGTCTGGAATCTTGTGGTACATCTATGGTTATACCCAGGTGTATGCCTGGAATCTTGTGGTACATCCTGTTTATACCCAGGTGTATGCCTGGAATCTTGTGGTACATCCTGTTTATACCCAGGTGTATGTCTGGAATCTTGTGGTATATCTGTGGTTATACCAAGGTGCATGTATGGGTCTTTTGCTTATACCCAAGTTTGTCTTGGATCTTTTTTGGCACAAAAAATACATTGACATTACAATTATAAGCATGATTGTGTTGTCATATATGGTAGGAGGGTTTGAAAGTGGGGTTTCAAAAGGGCAAAACCTTGTTGGACTATTGAATGTAAAAAATACTGGTCACTTACAGAATAGCTAATTCTTTTTCATATTACCTATGCAGGATTTCTATGTGTATGGGCCTTATGAACTGACATTCATGGGTTCAAATACTGTGATGTACCAATTCTTCATCAAAACACTTTTACTATTTGTGATTCCGTCAAGAAGGTCATTGGTGTAAATAACTGTGTCCATTACCATCTTATTAATTCCATGAATTGATTTTATGATTCACTGGTGTAAAGCAATTGTTTTCAATTGAATTGTTAAAAGAGCTTTTCTGAAATGTATTATGAAAGATGTTATGACATCAAGTGTATAACAGTTGTTCAAACAGTCAGTATGTTTATTCTCATCACGAAGTCTTGAAGCAAAGCAGCTGTCTTGTGAAACACCATTATCCATGCTGTGAATTTATTACCAATTTATAACTAAGGATGGACTATTTATACAGAGGATACTGAAAACATTTACCTTATCATGCTCCAGTTGTTAATAAGCAAGACAGCTCGTAATTATTTCCAAACAACTGCATTCCAAGGCTTACAGCCACATTGCCAACGATTGAGCAACCAATATTGCAGATCCTGATCAGCACACCAGGAGCTGGCTGGTCTGGATATGCTTACTTTTTCTAAGCACAATCACAAATGCTTGGCAGGTTAAGAGCTAAAGTTTGTCTAACTAATTTGTCCATTGAAAAGTTGTGAGAATGCATTTGGAGCCTGTTGACAGTAATTGTTGTTGGGTACAGAATAATAACTTGTTTAGTTACCCTGTTTTAGTACTTGACCAGATAAGTCACACACATCTGCATGTTGTATGCTGTTGACATAAACTGTTGTTTTATTTATTGTCAATACTGTTGTTTGCTACTCCTTTTTCTTTAGGGGAAATTTACTTTATAAGTTGTCATGATTTTGGCAAACTACATAATTTTCTGTTACCACTATTATTTCAGCTGTTGTATTCACAGTTATTTAAAATGTAAACATGAACATGACTGTATTTGTAAGCTAACCAGAGCACAACTTGCATAAGGTGAGATTTTATGATACCCCTTCTTCCTTCCTGCCTCATCCATCATTCAGCTTCAACATTTTACTTACGAATCCTTTAGAGGCCAAATTGTGGCACAATCTTAACCAAACTTGGTAAGAATGTTCCTTTGCATGAAATTATGGGTGACTTTGCTAGATATGAATAGATTGTTCTTAGGCAAACAATGTAGTTCCAGGTCTCGGAGCTTCCTGGGATCTGTATTGTCAGGGTCAATACTTGTTGAGGATATTTCTGTATCAATACATACTGTTGAATGAAGAGCATTTTTAGCAAATAAGTAGGTTTCTAGACTTCTATTTACCAGTGTATCAAGAAAGGGGAATAAGTAAACAGTTTTTTTTTTGCCATTACAAGAAATATCACTAAAATACCCCCAGCTGTATATTCCAAAACTTTAACAAAGGGCCATAACTCATCATTTGATTAAACTAGTAAACAGACAAACCATTTAATTATGTTTTAGTCCTATTTGTTAATACAAATAAATAATTTTTGTTCTCTTTAATGAGTTTCATTAATTTGAATTTAAATTAGAAGTAAGAACACATCAGAGCCCCACCCTTTTGAAACATTATATTATCTGTATTGTTTAATAAGTGTTTGGTAATTGCTAATGTACAGTTTAGGTTAACATAATTCATAGACTAAGTTGTTGCCCATTATGGATGGACAATTACATAAGCTATTAAGACAATTATCAAGATAAACAAAATAAATAAAATATAAAAGGAAGGGTGGAATGGAAGCAATTAATACATAGAGGAAAAAATGTAAAATCCCAATCTCTCAATTAAGTTTGCTGTTTGATATTTGATTTGAAACCTTTCAGAAGATCATGTGTTATGGTTTCTGTCACGATAGATCTGTACTAATAATACAACAGAACGCATGTTTGTTTCATTAATTTTCTCAGGTATTAAATACGATGTTTTAACTACGCATATTACTGGAATTTATTAATAAAAAGAATTGTTTATACAGGTTCTTTTAAAGAGTACTTAAAGTGAATTTAAGAAGTTGTTGACAGCCAATAAGAGGCAACAGATCTAATGTACCATAAGTGCTTGTTGGGTGAACACTTAGATACCAAATATTTTGTATGCAGGATTTGTATTCACAATAACTTTGGTTCATTTATACAATAAACTAAAATCATTTAATCTTCAAAGACGATTTCTTTCACTTAAGAATTGTTTTTCCACTAACATAATTAAATAAAATAAGATATTATTTGTTAAATACACTGGATTTTCACCACTAAATTTCCATTTCTGTATAAGACTTAAAAGCGTTAACCACCTATTCAAATAACGAATTATCTAATATTACAACCATGTTACTCCCCCTTGCAATAAACAACTGCAAGTGGTTGTAGTCAATAAAAAATTATTAAGTTGCCTGATCTGGATCTATACTATTTGCCCTAGCAGGCTTATAGTAGTGTTTCTAATTAAGTGCTGCACATGCAACACCAGCGAGCATAGGGAGTTTTTTTAATCAATAGCAGGGTTCATTGTGTTTCTAACATACCATATTAAATACATAAAGCATTAAAGTTTTAGAACAGGTAATGACTAAAATACATACAAATTATAATATTTATAAAATAGAAAAAGTATTAAACAAGGTATCATTGCCAATTGAAAAATATATAAAAGTAACAAGTTATTGGTGAAAATATTTTCCATTGGCAGTTGTTTTCATGTTTCCAATTGTCACCTTTCAGCGGCTACGCCCTGAGAAATATTTTCCCCAGAACCTGACTAATCAGAAAGCATGATTTATAAGCACAGTCACTTGTTTATATTTGACAGCTCGAACAAATGAAGAAATTGTAATTAACTGTGTTTGTCAGATTCTTCAAATGAGTTGAAGGTATTTATGCTTGGAAATTTTGTTAATGAAACTATACAAATTTAGTGTCACCTACTAATAGTGTAGAACCAGAATTGGGTTGTTCTATAGATTAAAATGATGGTTAAATGAATGAACCCTCAAAGTAAAGAAAGAAGCATCCCCATATTTATTTTTATCATTGTCTTCTTCTGTTATTTAAACTCATCACAAAGCAGTACAATGCATCATTCACATGCAGTTTAATGTTTACCAGGGTTGACCCCTGACCGAGAGCATAGTTAAACTGGCTTATCCATGTTTGCCATGGTTGACCCCTGACCGAGAGCATGGTTAAACTGGCTTATCCATGAATGCCAGCATTGACCCCTGAGAGCATGGTTAAACTGGCTTATCCATGTTTACCAGGGTTGACCTCTGACCGAGAGCATGGTTAAACCGGCTTACTGTAAAGTTTTATAATAAGACGCGGTTTTTTGCCCCAAATTATGATAAAAACTGGGGGGGTGAGTCTTATCCATGCCATAACATTAGGCAAACAGTTGTGACATATTTTGGCTCTTAGAGAATAATAAGCACTTGGTGCAAAAACCGATATACGGAACAATTAGAACATGTACCTTTGAGTCAAATCAAGCGATTCGGTGATGCGGGAATGGCTTCAAGGTGAATGGCCGGATAAGTAAATAAGGGATGTGTCTTGTCTTTGAGAATTTGCTTTTTTTCCTTGACTCTAGACCTCGAAGAGGGGGTGCGTCTTATCTTTGTGTGCATCTTATCAATAAGACTTTACGGTATTCATGTTTGCCAGGGTTGACCCCTGACAGAGAGCATTGTTAAACTGGCTTATCCTGTTTGCCAGGGTTGACCCCTGACCAAGAACATGGTTAAAGCGGCTTATCCATAGGCCATATATGAATATAACTTTGGATATTGTACTCAATAAGGCATAATATGGTAAGATAACAAACCTTGTGTTTAAATTATTTTCAAATGGAGCAGCCTCTCATAGACGGATGAAGATTCCTGCATATGGCCTTCCCACATATGAGCTAAAATAGACATAAAAGTATATGTATCTATCCACGCAAATGCGCTATGACTTGAAGAGTTATCATTATAATTATGTAAATTTTTTCTTTTCTTAAAGTAAAAGCAGAAGAAATAATCTATGGAAAGTGGTGGTGTTTTATGAAGAAATGTTTACTGCTTAAAGCCAAGTGCTATTTAGATGGAAGATATTTGAATTTACCAAATGGCTTGATCTATTTAAAGTCTCATGTCTTGATAAAGAAAGGCCACTGCCATTTTTGTTTGCTATATGTATTCTCAGAATGCATCCTATGTTAATTCTAGAAGGATCATTGCTAGATCAGGTGGACCTAGTTTGAAATCAGATGAATGTCTAGGTAAGAAAATACATTAAACTACTGTTTTTCAATAAATTACAGAATGCTGGCTAAACAAGTGTAATTACCATTTCTCTATAAGTTGCACACATTTTAGTACACCAAATACTTGTCACCACAATTTAAACACTACCACACCACTACATGACACCTTGGTTCCAAATGCTCATTTACTCCGCAGCATCAATTAATTTCTGTCTTTTGTCCTCTGAGTCCCAACTATCATCTGTAATGAACATAGCTGGAAATTAAATGATATCTTTAAATTGTAATTTTCTGTTTCCCGAATGCACATAATTGAGCTGTCTCATCTCGTGGCCAATTTGTCTCCTCAACATCTATACAGCCCACACTAGCACTTAGTTTTTCAGTAATTTCCTCCGGATTCTTCAGCCAGCAAAAAGCCTTACTTTCCTGCATCAAACTTTCACTTGAATCCTTGTAGTTTATGAAACCATTTAAAACCACAGGTCTCCTATAATTACAAGAAATGCTGGTGGCCAAATTTCAAACCCTTCAGACCATCTGTGCCTGAACTTGCTGCCAGAGCATTAAACCATCACAGCCATGGTAGTGTGAACACTCCAGCAGCCAGAGGATATAGGCATGATTGTTTCTCTGTACTGAAGGTGATAGATAATGTCTATGTTAACAACTGTCAACAGAAAACAAAAGGTTATTTAAGAGGCATGAAGCTCTTGTTTGCTTAGCATAACTCAGATGATCTGTGACTGTTAAGACGCTGTATGAGACTTTGAATTTAATGGTTAATAAAGTCAATGTAAAGGATTGAAACAAGGTATTATAGATTGACTGATTTGGACTTAATGCTAATGGGTGATATTTGGAATATAAAGCCAGTTGTTCAGTGTTTTAAGTCATAACTGTTTGAACATTGATGCAGGAAGCTGCTGCTGTCGTTGGAAGCCATTTCTTCCTAGTAACACCAGACGGAATAGTGCTTTCTTGTGAGCCAGTCCAGGTATTGGCTGGTATAATAAATACTACGATTTCATTTGGTGACTGTCTATTGAACAAACAGGTGCCTTTGGGATCTTAGGAGATATACGGGGCAGTGATACAAGTGTGGAACACTTAGAACCATACTTAATACTGTTTGATTGGATAGAGTGTGGAGAAGACGTGAGCTTTTGCAGTGGATACGGATTTTGGCAGTGGAGAATTAAGGCTTGTTACAGGCTGCATCTGACTTCTTACTGGAAGGAAACTTTGTTGAGAATATTTGAAAATTATGCCATTTTGTCTTCTGGATATTTACTTTTTTGATAGTTTTAAACAGCTTTTAATTTGTTTTCATAAACTAATTTCTTTTTGTAGGTTGTTTTTTGTAATATTATTTTATTAAGTAATAAAATATTTTTTGTTATTTTTCAGAAAATATTTACTAAAACTAAAGATTATAATTAAATATTTTATTTAATTCTTAATTTTTTTTTTCAAATTAATGGTCAAAGCAGAAACATATCCAGTAACAATGGTATCTTACTTCATAACCTGAAACTGTGACATTTTCCGTTATGATTAGACTGGTCGAAGTATGCACACAAACAATGGTATCGAGAGAGACAGGGACACATCTAGATGACCTGACTAATTGCAATAAGGGCATCAATTCCAACAAAGGTGATACCATCACTAAAAAAACCCAGATCTGTGAGTATCAGTGGTCACAGGAAAGTTTGTCTAAAGCTTTAGATGACAATAATTTACACAGTAATGACTTGGATGAAAACTCGAATGAAAGCGATGATCAAAGAGTTGAATTCACTCTCGATGGCGAGTCTAACTTGTTGGAGAATGTATCCGAATTGTCAGAAAGCATGGGAACGTTTCACCTGGTGTTGGAGGCACCATCGAATATTTTGAGAGTTGTGGAGGATGTCGATTTGTCAGTGTTCTCTGAAGAATCAGGATACATTACTGGCGACAGAAGTGATGATGGAGAGAGGTGCAGGGAGAAAGGAAAGGAGGGCAGTCAGGGAGGGGATGGTGATAGCAGGGCTGTGGAACAGTGTTCAACCATTGGGGATATACTAGAACGACTTAGCTTAAAGTTTGAAGGTGCTAGCGACTGCTTCAGGGGTAAGTCCTACCAATGATATCTTCCTTTTTGTAGTTGATCTTTCTATGTCTTGATTCAATATGACAAAAGTTTGTCTTTTATCATATTCCTGTCTCTTTCAAGGGTACCCTAAAACAAAGTGTCTCTTTCAAGGGTACCCTAAAACAAAGTTTCTCTTTCAAGGGTACCCTAAAACAAAGTGTCTCTTTCAAGGGTACCCTAAAACAAAGTGTCTCTTTCAAGGGTACCCTAAAACAAAGTGTCTCTTTCAAGGGTAACCTAAAAGGAAGTAAATAGTATTCTTCCTGCAATGGATAATAGTCCTTTGTTTTGTTTCAGTTAACCATGATT
Organism: Sinonovacula constricta; assembly: GCA_007844125.1. NCBI lineage: Eukaryota > Metazoa > Mollusca > Bivalvia > Cardiida > Solecurtidae > Sinonovacula > Sinonovacula constricta. Next base: position 67,708,569 of record CM017559.1, read on the forward strand.
TTCTGTCCCTACAATTTTATATATAACCTCCATTTTCAATCTAAATGATAATAACAGCTAATGCGGCTCTTTTATTCTTACAGTTTAATATTTATCAGTCCAAATTTTACCAAATTAAATCTGCTGTGTTGACATTCTCACTACTCACTGAGAGATGTCATGGCTTAAGATAATTGCTTCCTAGTAAAACTGATAACTGATTGATGTAATTTAATTAACTACGACTAAGTGTCATTATGCTACACATAACTGATATTAATCAGCTAGTACATTGGACTGACACATTTATGAAGATGGCTTCTGATAACAACAACACTATCAGGGCATGTGACTTTACACCACCCTAGATATTTGGAAATGAATCTTTGATCCAATCAGGGTGAATATCCAAAACAATTACAAGTTGGTGATAAACTGGTTCTAACAATTACATTTTGGTAATAAACAAATTCTGACAATAAAAAGTTCATGATTTGACTGTAACAAGTTGGTGATAAAATAGCTGACAAGTACACATGGATGATAAACTAGTTCTGACAGAAATAAGTTGGTGATAAACTGGACCTGACAATTAAAAGTTAATGATAATCTTGTTACAAGTTACTGATAAACTACGTCTGATAATTACAAGTTAGTGATAAACTAGTTCTGATAACTACATGTTAGTGATAAACTAGTTCTGATAATTTCAAGTTAGTGATAAACTAGTTCTGATAATTACAAGTTAGTGATGAACTAGTTCTGATAATTGCAGGTAGGTGATAGACTAGTTCTGACAAATACATGAAGATGGTAAACTAGTTCTGACAATTACATGAAGATGATAAACTAGTTCTGACAATTACATGTAGGTGATAAACTAGTTCTGACAATTACCTGTAGGTGAAAAACTACTTCTTTACCGTTTTTATTTACTGTTAGTTGTTTCATATTCTTTCCTAAGACAGCCAGATCATATTGTGATTGAAAGAAAGTGTAATTGCTACTTCCACTCTAATTAAGTGAGATGGGATTTATAAATATATATAAACACTCATTAAAAAAGTTAAGTGCATGGTTGTTGTGCAACAATATTGGGTTAACACAAATGGATGTGCTTGAGAGAAAAAAGTCCATTACAAAAAACATATTTTCAATACATTTTTACATAACCATATAACCAATATTTTCACAGCTTTCACGTATATAACTTGCCCAGAGTTTATAATGGTAACACCCTGTACACTTCCAAAGTTCACAGATATTTTAGTTAAGTTTTTGTATTATTTCAAGATTATATCATTATTTATTAGTGATTCTTTGTATTATTTCAAGATTATATCATTCCTTATTAGTGTATCTTTGTATTATTTCAAGATTATATTTTTTATTAGGTTATCTTTGTATTATTTCAAGATAATGTCATTATTTATTAGGTTATCTTTGTATTATTTCAAGATTATATCATTCCTTATTAGTATATCTTTGTATTATTTCAAGATTATATTTTTTATTAGTGTATCTTTGTATTATTTCAAGATGATGTCATTATTTATTAGGTTATCTTTGTATTATTTCAAGATAATGTCATTATTTATTAGGTTATCTTTGTATTATTTCAAGATTATATCATTCCTTATTAGTATATCTTTGTATTATTTCAAGATTATATCATTCCTTATTTCAAGATTATATCATTCCTTATTAGTGTATCTTTGTATTATTTCAAGATCATATCATTCCTTGACAGTGCATCTATTGTGTGCAATTGCTATTTTTGCAATCAATGATATAATAATTATTCTTGACAACCACCTCTATTGCAAGATGTTTTCATCAAATGGATGGATAAATGGTGACCTAGTTTGTGTGAAATAATTGTTTTATGTTAATTATTTTTCTTTTCTTTTTTTTAAAAAGTCATCTTATATTTAGATTATTATAATCAAATGATTAAGATCAATCCTTCAGGCTACAAGAGGCCAATAATACTTATAACATTTGCAAATGTATACAACAAAGAACCTCACAATCAGCATGTCACATGTATTTAGATTAATGCATCACAAGTAAGCCCTTCAGCATATTGTTTATGACTTAAGTATACTCAGTTCATGTTACTGCATGCACAGTTTGATATAAATGATGCCATAAAAAATGAAAACAAATGCAAATGAAGAGAATTGCGATGCTTTTGCTTCTCTCAGACTAAATACAGCACACTGTCTCTAAGAACATGACTATTGTGTTATGTTGCAGTTAAAGACATGATAAAATCATCATTCTTAAGTGTTAGCTTAAACATTGAAAGGTCTGCTCATGGTTTGTGACGACATGCATGAGGGCAGCAAACATGACAAACATGCATGAGGGCAGCAAACATGGCAAACATGCGTGAGGGCAGTGAACATGACAAGCATGCATGAGGGCAGCAAACATGCATGAGAGCAGTGAACATGACAAACATGCATGAGGGCAGTGAACATGGCAAACATGTTTGAGGGCAGCAAACATGACAAACATGCGTGAGGGCAGTGAACATGACAAACATGCATGAGGGCAGCAAACATGTTTGAGGGCAGCAAACATGACAAACATGCATAAGGGCAGTGAACATGACAAACATGCATGAGGGCAGCAAACATGTTTGAGGGCAGCAAACATGACAAACATGCATAAGGGCAGCAAACATGACAAACATGCATGAGGGCAGCAAACATGACAAACATGCATGAAGGCAGTGAACATGGCAAACATGCGTGAGGGCAGTGAACATGGCAAACATGTTTGAGGGCAGTGAACATGACAAACATGCGTGAAGGCAGCAAACATGGCAAACATGCATGAGGGCAGTGAACATGACAAACATGCGTGAGGGCAGCAAACATGGCAAACATGCATGAGGGCAGTGAACATGACAAACATGTGTGAGGGCAGCAAACATGACAAACATGCATGAGGGCAGTGAACATGACAAACATGTGTGATGGCAGTGAACATGGCAAACATGCATGAGGGCAGCAAATATGACAGACATGCATGAGGGCAGTGAACATGGCAAACATGCATGAGGGCAGTAAACATGGCAAGCATGCATGAGGGCAGTAAACATGACAAACATGCATGAGGGCAGTGAGCATGGCAAGCATGCATGAGGGCAGTGAACATGGCAAGCATGCATGAGGGCAGTGAACATGGCAAGCATGCATGAGGGCAGTGAACATGGCAAGCATGCATGAGGGCAGTGAACATGGCAAACATGCATGAGGGCAGTGAACATGGCAAACATGCATGAGGGCAGTGAACATGGCAAACATGCATGAGGGCAGTGAACATGACAAACATGCATGAGGGCAGTGAACATGACAAACATGCATGAGGGCAGTGAACATGGCAAACATGCATGAGGGCAGTGAACAGGGCAAGCATGCATGAGGGCAGTGAACATGGCAAGCATGCATGAGGGCAGTGAACATGGCAAACATACATGAGGGCAGCAAACATGGCAAGCATGCACGAGGTAGTGAACATGACAAACATGCATGAGGGCAGTGAGCATGGCAAACATGCATGAGGGCAGTGAACATGACATGCATGAGGGCAGCAAACATGGCAAGCATGCATGAGGGCAGTGAACATGACAAACATGCATGAGGGCAGTGAGCATGGCAAACATGCATGAGGGCAGTGAACATGACAAACATGCATGAGGGCAGTGAGCATGGCAAACGTGCTTTAGGGTAGCAAACATGGCAAACATGCATGAGATCAGAGAACATGACATACAGTCAGGCAACATAATATGGAAGTGGGCATTATTAGATCTTAATTAAGGACTCATGTTTCACATTTTAAAGTAAAATGGGCTTCCGTAACAATACGACTTACATTATCAAGTTTATGACCATTAACAATCATTGACTGATATTGGAATGTTCTGGAATGCTTGTTTTTGTACATACATGCAGCTGGCTACAGCTGGATACAAACATTAACTAAGAAATGTACATACATACAGCTGGATACTAACATTACTTAAGAAATGTACATACATGCAGCTGACTACATACCTTAGAAATGTACACACGTGCAGCTGGCTTCAGCTAGAAACAAACATTACCTATGAAATGTACATACATGCAGTTTGCTACAGCTAGATTCAAACATTAACTAAGAAATGTACATACAAGCAGCTGGCTACAGCTAGATTCAAACATTAACTAAGAAATGTACATACATGCAGCTGGCTATAGCTAGATTCAAACATTAACTAAGAAATGTACATACATGCTGCTGGCTACAGCTAGATTCAAACATTAACTAAGAAATGTACATACATGCAGCTGGCTATTAAAATTAACTAAAAAATGTATCATTGTCTCCTTGCCAGAGTTTTGTTCACATTTTTGTATTTAAGTTGTAGCTATTTTTGCCAGGTTAACCGATTCACTTTAAATCTTCATCAGACATTAAAATAATATTTAATTATCAATATAAATTCTTCCATAAAAACATTGAGGACATTATTTTTTAATTTGCTCAGCACAAATTGGCCAGCCCTATGCCAGTTGTGCATTATCCTTAATGTTCAGCCACTATTTCAGGAGCTGCCTGATTAGGATATATACTATCTTGCTTCTTAGTCTTTGTCAGGACTTCTTCATACTGATGCACAAAGTTGTGAGCAGATTTAGTAAAGGTATTTAAATTGTAGCTATAGTTTTGTTATTATATATTACTGTTAAAGCAAACAGGTAAAGGTTGTGCCAGGATAGGGCTTTCTGATTTTTGTTGGTGCAGTTTGTTGTAGCAGAACTCAAAATCCCCATGAGCAATACTAGAATGAGACAATACAATTCCTTATATTGATCTGTACTGTGGAGGCCTCTGGAAAATTGGCGGGCAAATTAAGTGAGTTTTTATTACCAATGCTATTAGGTTTAGAGGTGAAATGAAGGGTATAAAATGTAGTCTGATTGTTCATTTTATTATTAACTTACTTTTTAAAGTTGGTTGTCAGTTTGCATTTTCCCATGTCTAGAAATAACTGCTAAACACCATTCTTTCTAAAGGTTATTCAGATTGTTTAACAAGTATGGCCAAACATCCATATTTAAAGTTTGAGAAAACCAATTACAACATACAGTTCAGTTACATTTGTGGTAAAATTTTAAATCAAACTCATTTCTTAGTTATTTGATAACATCATGCATAGACAACATGTGGATTTAGACAAAGAAGCAGATTGTGTAGATCTTGGTTAGATAGCTTCCAACTGGAATTTGCTTATCTATCTTTGTCAGAGACACAGTCAGAACAAAGTATAATTGAAAGATTATAATGTGTTAAGTTAGAAATTGGACAAGACTTATTCACTTTCTTAAAATTTGCCATCATATACACTTGTTATTCACATGGCAGATCTATGTGTTTGATGGGGTACAGTCACATTGAACAATACATGCAAACCATTTTGTTGTTTGTATCAGTCCAAATTTTGATATTTCATGGCAAATTTCAAGTCAATAATGATGGTGTACTCATGGCAAAAGAAATGTTACATGTAAAATGCAGTTTCTTACAATATTTAAGTATCGTTTAGAAATATTTCTATGAAATTGAAGTATGAAGTATAATATTTTTGCTAGTGATATGTGTTAAAACCTTGGCATAGGAACAAAAGGTTAATTATTCCACAAAATATAACCTTTTGTATTACCCTATTAGTTAGGTTGAACTTTTAAAAGTCATATAAGTTTGAGAAAGGTAAGAATGCCAAGGTCCAAGTTAAAAGTTGTTACAGTAGTAGTCTCTCGTACCTTGAGTCTAGCAAGTTCAAGGACATATCGCTAAAAACACTCACAATTTGGCACAATTCCTCTCATGTACAACTTATTAGTCCAAATGAAGGTCCTTAGTTACGTATGGTTTTTATTGCAAATGGCCCCTCATTAGAATTTTATGTATTATTTGCTGAAGGTAATTCTAACTAAAAGCATTAATTCAGTAATATAATTAACCTGGTTTTCTACATCTTATTAATGTAAAAACCTCTCTGTCCTTATTAGCAAAGCATTGTTTGATGTTAACAGTTGGAAATATCATGATTAATTAAAAAAGATGTATACAGATAATCCATTGCATGTAAGGAAATAAAGGCTTTATGATTTTTTGGTTTGAAATTAGGTTGTTAAAATCAGGCATAATGAGGAAAGTTCTGGTAAAAAGTTTTTATGATCATTCATTAGAAATACTGGCAACTCCGGCATTTATGGTGTATGTGTGGAATAATATCATTAATGGCTTTGTTTGCTCATTATCCTTAAATAGAATTGTCGATCATTAAGATCATTAATAGAACAAGACTACGGGTCGATATATCTGTCTTTGTTACATGTGGCTTGCTTCTTATTTTCTTCCAATGTCTATCCTTTCACTGTACCAACCTTTCTAAGGAGATGTTCATTTCAGGTCAAATATTCTTCCATTGTATTAAATCATTAATTCATCAAGACTTTCTTCATCAACCGGTAATAACATACAGAAATTATGTGTAAATCAACTATTTGTAATATTTTACTTTATCCCAGTGATAAAAACTTCCTTGGGGATGGTTCTACACAGGAAGTGGACATTCAAGACCTATAAATCTAACTTACTTTCCCTATTGACCCTAAACCAAACTAAAAGTTAAGTGTAAGATTGAAGCCAACCAAAACTATAATACTATATTGATCAGTTTCAGGGATACATTTATAATTTTTCAGCTGATATATAGTTTCTTGATTGCCATTGACTTACAGTCAAGTGTTTATTTATAGAAAATTTAAAAAAAAAATCACAATTTTTATTTACTCAGCTTTCAAGCTCACTGGGTACTATTGGCTCAATTTCTATGATTATAAGCCAATGAGAGTGTATCTTTAAGATACCCATATAAAGTGATCTTATTTATGTCATTAACTTTGTTCCTTTTTAATCCTATGTTTATTGTGTTTCTGCCATTTCAGAGAACCTTGGCCTTGTGTTGGAACACCTACTGGATGACGACCCTGTACAGCGACCCATCCGCCGCCAGCTTGCTTCATCCCATGCTGTAGAACAGGTCAGTGAACACCTATCTCTTCTGAACATTGATGAGGCTAGGCAGACAGTGTAGATCCAGATCAGCCAGCTCCTGCTGGAAGCTTTGGCCAATTGGCAGTTTAAGCTTAGTAATTTAAACCACAGATTCACTGTTAGAAGGCTAAAAGACTGACAATACTTGGTCTCTGTCTTTTGCCAGAGGTTAGACTGTCTCTGATTTTGACGGAAGAGATTAGAATTGTAGTAGTGCACATGCTCTCCCCTGAACTGTCTTCCCTGGTAGCTCAGTTTGAAGAGCAAATGACACTTCAGGGGGAGTTGAGGGTTCCATCCCTGCCCAGGGAAATGTAATTTTTCCAGGTTGGTTTACATCAGATTGGTCTCTGGTATCACTTAGTTACTTTGGTGCATCTTATATCTGCTATGGGTTGCTTCCTCTTCTTAGAAAAAAAATGTATGATTTACTTGTGGCCCTTAACATGCCACATTCGTTAATAACCTGTAATCAGTGCTGAAGTTTAAGCTTAAAACAACATGTGCCAGTCACAAGATATACTGAAAAACTTTATAAAGTGAAGTTTTCTCGCACATGAGCTTGTACATGTGCGTGACATTTAGCAGCAGTTGTACATTGATACATGCATAGACACATAGTAAAATATTAACTGAGGTAATTAGTTCCAACTTTTGACTTATGTCTTCACATAATAAAATATAACCCATTAAAGTTTATTCAAGCAGTATGGTAATGTGTGATTGACCTAGCACGTGTTTGTTCATGAAAACCAAACACCTACGCCAATGTTTTTTATGATATGAAAGTGATAAATTCATTGATTATTTCTTACACTGTGATCATGTTATTTTGTATGGTTTATGGCCTAACATTTGCTGCTCAGTTCTGTAGTCTAGCTAAATTTGTTATATGTATCGTTGCTATAGGAACATATGACATCCACTGGTATCATGTTTTCACTCGTCCTCTTATGCTACATTGTTAATGGGCCTTCTATATTCTTAGTTATCTCCTTACAGCTTCATGCATGGAGAACATACTTTGTTTACCATCACTTATTTTAAAACTTAGCATCAAATAGTATTAATCCTGATCTAACAAATCCTAGTCAGATCTGGTGGATCTGGATCTACACTATTTGCCAAAGCAGAATCAATTTGCTACTCTATAAGGGCATGCATTTACTGTATCTAAGGCATCTTATTACTTAAGATATAATAATCTTCCGCACATTTTGGATACATTTTGGAATTATAGATGTTAGAAACTGGAAAGTCAAGCAGTGACTAAATGCATGGTTAGTTGAATTTAAGTGCATGCTTATTTGTTCTAAAAATTAGCTAACTGTATATCTATTAGATACAAAATAGGTTATTCTAAAAGTATGAAGCCACTTGTTTCTTGTTGTTATTTATATATGGTATGATTGTGGTGTTTGTTTCAGGAACTAGTCCCATTGTTGACTGGATTGAAGGATGACCCATCAGTGTTCAGTCTTGCTGTCAGGTAATGAATGGACTTGGGAGTGTCATGATAGAAAATTAGAACCCATTTTTCTTTGCAATGGATGCATTTTAATATTTATGGCAAATGTTGATACTTTAGTTATAGGAGAAAACACTTTGTACATGACATTTTGTTAATTGTAATATATTTTTTTGACATTTACACATGTTAATTACATGTTTGTCTTTAAGATTATTGGCCTTTCTAATAATTATAATATGTATAATGATAACAAGTCTTTACTTGCAATAAATCTATAATAGCATTGCTCAATACTTAACTTGTATATAGCGCTCAGTATGTAGATTTATTATTACCAAATGCATGAGTTGACTTTTTTCTTTAATTTTTGTAGTATTCAATTTAGAGGATGTTTTCTGGGTGGAAAAAAATTGCTATGAGATTAAAACAGCATTGTTTTCATCCACAAGATGTTGTATTTCAACTAGCTCAGAATCTGTCAAGGTACAGTTAGGTGGGAAATTTGTGTGAGTCATCTGTGCTTTTCCTTGTCACATGCTTCTCTTAAGGACACAAGTGGCACGAGACTCAACTAATAGTCTGTTAATCTATCTGTGTCATTAAATGCAATTAAATAGTGTTTTTATGAAAGCCTAAGCACTTGAGAGTAGCTTAGCCACTGTTGATAATTGGGCCCTGAGTTGCACTTCAAATGTCACTTACCTGGCATTATTCAATTACAGACTATCAGGTTTAATCTAAAAGGCATAATTGTTCAAGGTTCTACAGACTTGAAGGGGACAAATTTTAAAAAAAGCAAAACACATTAAGAATTGGCTACTAGGGTAATTTGATGCAACCAAATTGTAATTGTGACCCTTTTCTTGGAAGAAACCCATTTATTTAGTAAGAGTTTTCTTAACAGAGAAGTCTTGAAGGTCAGACTCTCAAGGAGGCTGTGTCAGAAAAATTAGTTTCTATGGTACTTTGATTTTAGCTGTTTGTGTAATTGCTTTGTAAAATTGGGGAATGGTGAAATCCTATTGATACCAAGGTGACTTTCACCATGTTTGAGGGCAGAATAAGGAAGCCAGGAAGCTTTTGTACTGACTGAGAACTTCAGTGTTTATTCTGGAACTAGAGCAGAGGAAACGGGCACATGTGCTGCTATGTAAGAAAAGAGAACTTTGTTTGTTTGTAACCTAAATAGGTAAACACGTTTGAGTCATTGTGGGTGTTCCACAAATTACAGAGAAGTGCAAAGTTGACTTCAAACCTGCTGTTAAAGATTAGAGTATGATTGGTTAGGGTAATCCGCAAACATTATGCTAAGTTAAGTTGCTGATGCTGATGGTACACCTTCTGCTACATCTTTAATTTATAGAGAGAAGGTCACAAAATCGTGGCCTTTCAAAATACTTGATGGTTTTGGTGTCTTTTAAGGAGTATATGGTAAAATGGAATTGCATTTTGTTAAAAGCATCTTAATTTTTTGTCATCTTACATTTACAGACCAATAAGTGTAGTTCCACATCTAGTCCATTTGATGGCATGATGTGGTATCATGCCATATATTCACAACATGATAAACACAGTTAAGGCAGCACTGTTTTTGCTTCCATATACAGTCAAACCTGTATTAAAAGACCACCATAGGGACAGGGCAAAAGTGGTCTCTTAAGACAGGTGGTCTCTTAATGCAGCATGGTCACTTTTTGTGAGAACCACGCTTGAAATTTACAAATTGTATTGTATAAGCAAGGAGTAGAGAAAGCAATAACATCAATATATTTTATTAGTGTAACAGAACAGTTAGGCATCTAAAGGTCAACTAATGTCTATAAAAATAAATAAATCAGCACATAAATACATGTATGTTTATCAAATATTATGTTTGTGCATTTTGTATTGTGTACACTCCTCTTGGATTTTCACAGACAGTTTGTATTTTGTGCTAAAACCTCTGTCGTCTTGTAATAAAATTAGTATGTAATAAAAGTATATACACTACAATTTACATGTTATCAAATTGCAAACAACAGTTCTAAAATCACCACTTAGCACTGAAATAATTATGAATGGTAGTTTGTCTCACAGATGATGTCATTTGCATGTCAATTAGAATGTGACACTGGCACTTGACGTCTGGTCGCATCCAAAAACCAACGATAACATAAGTCGTTCAGCGAATCATTTTGAGTTGAACGTTTAACTCGTTTCACTTTCGAATTATCCATCTTCATATTCGTCCATTATTTCACGTTTTCGTTTTGCAATGTTCTGAATCTGCGTTTTTCCGACACCAAGCTCAGATGCAACAGCACGACAACTTTTCCCACTGTTCAAAAGTTTGACAACTTGGACACGATCGTCTATTGTAAGGCACGTTCGTTTAGACATGTTGATGCGTAATGCAACAAAGAACAACTGTTCCAGATATTCCATTTCATTACTGTATCCAATTGCAGTTTGCGCTTTATAATTGTATATTTTAAGTTTTAGCAAATTAATTTATCGTAATTCATACAAACATAACTTTGATTTACTTTTAAAGAAACCGAAGTCGGAACATGGTCAATAAGTGTCAATACGAGCGGTAATAGGGCACACTCGATTAGGTGTTAATCGAGCGCGGGCTTGATGTGTACATCGATCCATTGACATTACGTAATTTCCCAGTTTGACACGGCCAATTGCAGTGATTAGCATAGAAGAGCAAACGTGTAAATAACTTGCTTATTGTGTGGTCGTAACTAATGTGTGAGTGGATTAACGCGGTCGCCTATTAGGGTATAATTAAAGAATGTTTGACATGTTTATGTGCGGTCGCTGGACGCAGATCAAAGGTGGGCGCTAATTACATTACAATTACAGAACAAATGTGGTCGGGCGGCTTTGAAGTGGTCGCATAGTGCAGGTGGTCGCCGGTTAGGGGTGGTCGTATGGTCAGGTTTGACTGTACTTCAAATGCTGTTGAATGATAAACCCCACATACAAAAATATCTGTAGGTCTTTGTTGATAATGATGTTACAATTAATATAACATAACCATGCAGTACATCATGCTTTTTCTGGAGCTGATTGACAAGGACTTGTCATCATTAATTTATCTAATTAAAAAATGGTATCTTGATGTTTATGTTAACAAATGGTATTGACAGCAAAATAAATCCTTCAGCATTTTGCAACTTTACTTATTGTCCTGAAAAAATGGGGAAAAATCACATGTTGAGATACATGACTTAAAGGTTATAGAAAGAACAATAGATGGTTCAGAAGATCTACCTGGCATTTTATTACAATTAGTTTGATGCAATTACCACTTCCTTTTAAGTATAATTGATGTAAACCATTTCTATGGTGAGATCTATGAACACACTTTAGCACTTATAAATACACTGTTGTTCTTCTAAAGAGCTTCTAAGTGTTTCAAACCATACACTGTTAGGAAAAAGGAGAAAATAATTTTTATTTACAGAAAACATTATTGTATAACTGTATAAGGAAAATTACTTTTGCCTTATTTTAGCTCTTGAAAATTTTAAAAAGATCATTGGTAGATAGCACCTGTAGTTATTAAATATGTATTATATAATTAAAGAGTAATTAATGCATATTTTTTTATTAATTGTGTATAAATGGAGAACTCCAATTTTGTTAAGAATTTGGTATGAGTTATTAACAACTATAGCAGACTTGTGATTAAGAAAGCCTGTAAGCCTTTTAAAACTCTGTTATCTGTTACATTTCAGACTCTGTGTAAACTTGACCCAGCCTGTTGAGTGCCTCCAGTTAGGTGGAGGAGGAGGAGGCGGAGGTGACACAGGCTCTAACACAGCTGTCTGGTGCTATGATGTACAGAAACTCCTCACAGATGCCAAGAAGGCCTTCACAAACATCAAGTGTATAGAGTCCATCTTCTCAGAGATACAGAAGATATTGGAAAATGTATGTACATAGGATTTTTTACCTATTAATAGGCTAAGCATGAATTTAAGAGGTTAAGGAAAATAGTATAGATACAGGTCTGGCCAGCTCCCACTCAGAGCTGTTTGAACTGGATCTATTCTGCTTGCTACTTAGTTTGTCAATATGCCTTGTAATGTTTGTGTATAGTTAACAGCAAATAACTAGTGACTGTGGGCGCCCATCGCCGAGCGTTCAGTCGCTGACTTGTAAATCCCTAGTCTCGTTCGGGGCAAGAACTTTCATGAGGGGAGGATTTCCATTAACCTGCAGTGTGCCAGTGGTTCTACCCAGGCATACGTCTGGGGTCTTCCTCCACCAATTATTGGCTGGAGGTCACCAATAGGATCATAATTATGTTAACAACAACAAAAAAATATAACTAAGGACTTCCTAATATTGATAATTAACAAATAAAGCAGGCAATTTAGGTATGATAATAGACAAGTGGCCGAGATGTGAATCTGGATTTTTATGTTTTGTTGTGTTGAATGGCTCTGTAATTCTTCTTTAATAAATCATCAGCATGCAATCCTGAAATTTAATGGAAAATTGTATCTTAAAAAGTCTTCAAAGTCCTACATCCAGTACTCAGTGCCACCAGCTTAACAGATTGTAATTCTAGCTTGAATTGTTTGGTTTTTATTATTAACACTAATTATAATCCTCAAGACTTGAAACCTGTCAAAGGAAATATCTCCCTATTGTTTCATCCCTTGCCTCTAACATCAGTGGAAGCAAGGAGACTTTGAAGGGCTGTTCAAACTTTTAATTTATTATTTATAAAAAAATTACAATTCAGTGAAGAAATCCTAAAAAAGTATTGCATCATCCTTAGCTGTTGACACGAACAACCACTTTTTTGTCACTGTCACTTCTAACTTACTTATTTGAGTACTAATTGCTTGAATGGTTTAAATGAATCTGGTTTATTCTTGGATTCGGAGTACCACTCCTTCAAGCTATCACATTACCTCTGTAGGAATATCTTGTTAAGAAATTGAAATGCCTTCGTTTATTAACCATTTTATTGTTTCATGCTGTTACTTGATGCACTGAAACTGTTCATTAAGACTGAGGTATAATAAATGTTCTCCATTTAGAATAGCTACATGGCAAAAAAAAATTTATTAAATGATGTGTTTATTGTGGGGGACGTGCTATTTCCCACGTTCCAGAATGGCGAGGCGCTCACATTTATCTGCTTTTATGGTTGAAACCTATCCCTAAATGCCTTCATTGGTAATGGGAAGCCACTAATCTTCATAAATCAAAATATGCCAGCATCCTTGTTTACTGTACTTCTGCTTCAGAAGGATGCTATTTTGTTTTCTTAGAAAACTGAGCTCATAGTGATTATACTGTAAGTTTCAGTATAAGAAATTATAAACTAAGCAAGAAAAAATAAGAGAATTTTTTTATTTCAAATGCATTCGGGTTGTCTATGATATGCTTAAATTGATTTAAACATCTGTTGCTAACTTATTTTTATAAATATCGATCTTTGTATAAATATTCTTTTGTTGTGAAACAATAATTTATTTGATTTTTTTTTCTCATTTTTTTTGTTTGAAAATTGAGAATTTCTTCAATTTTCACTTTAATCATGCACAGTTGATTGTATCTGCCACAGGCAAAAAGTGTAGATCAACATCAGTCTACAAAAGTTTGAAATAGCTCGAATTTTGCCCTGTAATGGATATTCTTTTCTTTACTGGCCATTACTTTCTTGTTATTGGTAATAACTTGTACTGTTTCCTTTCTCATGTCATCTTAAAGACCATGTTAACTTGTTTTACTTGACATGTCTTTAATAAAATTCTGTCACTTCTTTACAGTTGACAGCTTGGTCTGGACAATTTTGAAGTTATATCTTACGATTCCTTAATTGACCTATTCATCATGCACACATTCCTTTGTAAATTTTACATCTCCATCTGGTATATTGTACCTGCTTTTAAAGAAAAATTTAACAGTTACATTTGGACGTAGATTGTTGATTTTTGTGATTTATGAGGTGGATTAAAGAAAGAGTTTCATTAAAAAATTAACACATTATTTGTATTTTACAAAATCATTTACTATTTTTTATACACTAGAAGGCACATATAATTGTATGACATATTACATCAATCTGTTCATGTGCCTTTCTTTAAGCACTTTTTATAATCTTTTGTTCTGTTTCCTACAAAAATATTGATCTATTGACCTTTGTTTCTGCATCACTGTTTACATGCATATATACTATTTTATCTGCTGTATCGCCAGGCTGGGGAGTATGACCTTGTGCCAGAGGACTGTGATATGATCAACCACTGTCTACTCCTGGTTCGTAACCTGTTGCACATCCAGGACAATCAGCAGGCCAGTCTCTCAGACACGCACATCCTCTTCCTCAAGTAAGATGACACCCTTATCTGCTTTAAGGTTTAGAAGCCCTTTCTTAAGTGCAGTAACATTTGTCTACTTGAGGCAAATGAGTAGAATCAATTGCTGGAATCGCCCTTGAACCCCTCTGTCCCGCAAGGCGTGGGTTCCAAGAAAGTCATAATTAAACATACTTAATCTTATTTGTATCATTGGTGCAAAACGTGATAGCAAGTCTTCCCCATGTCAGTCAACAACATGCATCATCATGACATCAGGCTTAGTTTCAGTTTTTAAGCTCTTCCACATGTAAACATTAATGACCAGCAAGTTGTGTTCTGTTCGTGACAATTTACAACAATTTATTACTTCCATCCAAACCAGATGTGCAAACAGAGACATACGAGCCAACATTTGTTGAAGTTATTTTCTGTTTTTGGTTATTTGAAATATTCCTGAAATTAGCAACAGTTTTGGCCTCAATAGTGAATTTCTATAAGAAGAAACATGTGTTTCCCCCACATTTAAACATGTATTTGTAGCCTGGACCTATGCTACTGCATAAGAGAGATCACCTATGACAGTCCAATCTATGTGTACTGATGCAATAACTGCTTACTTTCCCAATTTTACTGGTATCAATTCACCCCAGCAACCTTAGAACAGGTGCTTGAATTTCCATGTTTGAACCATATGTTTGTCTTTTCCAGCTGCTTTCAGGCACTCTTTAAGTATTTGCATTTCTTTAACTCATGTACACTGATAAGGAATGATAAGTGAGGGTTATGTCTGTTTTTTTATACTAAAGCATGGCTTGTTTCAGGTACCTTTTCCAAGCAGGGATAGATGAGGTGATGATGTCAATTCTCAACAGTAAACAAAAGGTGAGGCTCAATCTGGGATAATTGATGTTAATAGGTGTTCTTTAATCCTTAATTGGTTTTTGATATAGGAACATTTAGTTTATTAGCAACATATTTGATTTCAACAGTGATATTTTAACACTTGTAAACCTTTAGAACAAATATTATAGAAGGTTACTTTCTGAAATTGTAAAGCTGTTTCTCAATTATCAATGTTTTGTTATAGTAACCAGTGTTAGCTATGTTCAGAAAAACTTCTTTACAAGAATGACAGTGATTTTTGTATTTGTAATTTATTTTACTTGTGTTTCGGAGATTTTACATAAAGTATAGTTTGTGTTTGCCTTTTTTTGTTAGGTCCTAGCTAATACACTTAAAATTATTTTCTCACACAAAAATGCAACAAAACATAAAATTGACAGAAAGTTATGTTAATATGATATATATAATCACCTTAACGACAGAGTTTAATTTTCAATTGGTCCTTTGAATGGACGACTAACTTCTCCTTGGTGAGATTTTAGTAGTAGTACAGCTGGAGTAATCAGACAACTGGCATCTGTATCTTTAATTCTTCATTCTTTGTCCAGGTGCTGCCTTGTGGACAATTATATTATAATTGGATAAATTGATCCAAACCATGCCATGTCTTGGAAGGAATTAACTAGGTTTAGTACTGAAATCGAGAAATAAATCTATTCTTGGTGATGATTATAACTTTGATGTTTTATCTTTGTTCATCTTCAATGTCATTGATCTCATAATTATCCTGATAGGATAATTGTTTCCCTTTGTTAGACATATGTAGATTTAATTGAAGATTCCCCACATATTTAAAAAGACAAGCATTCTGAGAAACACCTGCTTGTCATTTATCTGATTGATTTGACTTGCTATAATTTGATTAGTCGTTGAATTTGGTATATTTAATTTTATACATGATAGGTCAAGGAGTCGTTTGTTATTTTTTATATAAAAAGCCACTTAAATGTTAACTCCCATTTTTTAACAAGGAAAATTGGTAATGTAAGTACCAAAGTAAGCCTTATTGTAAAGTATTCAACACTTCTTCTCTTTTCTATATTTTCTTACCTTACCACTGTGAGTCAGTATTTTAGTATGGATCATTTGTAAATGATGTTATTTATAGATTGCAGATTGTTCAGTATGCTAATAAGTGATGTTATCATTTCATATATAATCTTTCTTGAATCATTTTTTTTGCATTAATAACTAAAATTAACATAGTATAAAAAACCTTTTATGTTAGTGACACTTTTTTTGTAACTGATATGTACATTTATGTATATCCTGTTATTAAAGAAAACGAATGTATTAAGTTAGACAATTTTAAACTTTAATTATGATTGTGACCGTAAAATATCGGTTTGCAAAATTTAATGTTTAACTCAGTTTAAAATGCAACATAATTTGACTTAATAAGAGTTGCTTTCTCAAACATCTACAGTATGTAGACTTCCTTGTTTTGACAAACTTTTAAAGGAGCATCTAACATTAAATGCTTGTTAAGTCTTCTAAGAATGGATTGTTAGCTTTGCATATTGTTGTTTTCAAACTATCTGTTCTGTTTTTATTTTTAATAAATGGTTAAAGACAAGGGTTAAGGTATATTTTATTAACAATTGCATCATATTATTTCAGGAATACTGGGGTGTAACAGTGGTGCAGCTTATATCTCTACTCTACAAGGACCTTGTCAGTGAAATCTTTATGATGTTTGAGGATGTATCGTCATGTAGCGAGGAGTCATGTGACTCGTCCAACTGTTCACAGTGTGAGGCAGCCATGGACCGGTGCCTCATGGAGCCAGGCTTCAGTTCCTCAGAAACAAAACCTCCCAGTCCTCCTTGCTCCAAGTGCAGCTCCCTAATCAGCTTCAGCCAGAAGGATGATGCCACTATCACACAGAGTTGCTTTGAGGATGGCTCAACCAACATGCCTCAACCACAGTCCTGCCCTCTGGTGGACAAACCCAGCCAATGCTCCCATTCAACTCTCTGCTCATCATTCAAGAGCAACTGCCAGATGCGGATGAACTCATTTGCAGAGCCGTTTCCGGACTATTCACAGAACGGGAGTTCGGAGGAGGAGGGGAAAGAGCCAAGGCCAGAGGGAGAGTCAGGGAATCTAAGTAACAGTACATCTGAAGGATCTTTACGTGCGGTTTCCAGTACAAGTGATACCTCCACTGCCAGGTCTGATCACCTGATCTCTATTGAGGAACTTGGGTATGTCACTCACCCTAACATCCCTTCACTCTTTAACAAATATTAAACCCATGTGCATCTTGATTATTCTTTTTTTTTTTTAACTTTTTGCCCGCGTGTATTGCCTATATTAAGTTCTTAATTTGCTTGATGGAAGTTTATGCATTGCTATAAGCACACATTTATCGAACACTAGTAGCAACAATTAAAATTATTCTGTTTGTGTGTTTTTTAAATCTAATCAGCTTTCAAATCAGTTAATTTTGTGTTTAGTTTTTTGTTTGTTTTTTTAATAACACTATTCATTTGCATGTACTTAGTAAACAATTAGAGCAATTAAATAAGAGCAATTGATCATTTATTAAAGACAAGTAATTAAGACATGTAGAAATTAACACTCTGAACTTCCGTACTGTTAACTCTTAGCACAATAACCAGGAATTAATCAGACTTAGGCAAATAGTGGAAGCTGTCTGATCAGAGTCTACACTCTTTGCTGCACAGTTTGTAGCTGTCTTATCAGAATCTATTCTACTTGCTGCTCAGTTTGTAGCTGTCTTATCAGAATCTATTCTACTTGCTGCTCAGTTTGTAGCTGTCTTATCAGAATCTATTCTACTTGCTGCTCAGTTTGGGGATATCAGATCAGGATCTGCACTATTTGCTGATTAGTCATTATTGGTATATATTGTTAGCTATGAATAATGCGGAGAGTAAAAAAGCTCTGAATTTTAAGTTGGTTATAACCTCTTATTGTGTGGTGTTAAATAGAATGTAAAATGTTTGTCTTGCAACAACTCAGTGGGTTTTTTTAGACAATGGAAAAAAGGAGAAAGTATGGTTTTATAAGGTGTGGTTCAAGTCACATTCCCTGCTGTTATTTACAGAGTTATGGTAAGCTGACTCCACGTTGCCTAATTAATGTAAAATATTGTCCTTTGTTGAAAGGTTTCAATACTAGCTTCAGCCAGCTGTTCAGCTATAAATACAGATCTCATGTAATTTAGATTCTCAATTTCTGGTGTTAATTAATCTTCACAGAGACTTGTGCAAGGAAATATTGGTGTCCTGTTTTGCCAATTAAACATCTGACAGGAGTGTGATGTTTAGATTGGAAACAATAATTGGCATGTTTTTGATATATAAGACAGGCAATTGTGACTTAAGTATTTGTTTGTAAGTTTTACGTTTTTGAACAAAGACAGCCAAGACAAAGAAATAACATGTTATTTTGGTATTTGAAATTTACAATGCCTTGAGATGGAAATGCTGGAAAAATATACTTAATGTTTTGAATACTGACACATGTATAAATGTTATAGAAACAAGTCTTTAAGATCACATTTGGCAGTTTTAAAATATTTCATGTTTTGTTAAAAAAAGGAAAAATGGTGTTCAACTACAACGAAAAATGGCTTAAAATATTACTTCTGATAATCAAAATTATAGCTGAACATGTTTTTTAAAGATTGTGTTGTTAAGCTTGGGAGAATCAAAAACATCACAACAAGTTTCAATTCAAAAAAATGCCGGCTAATCCCATCCCATCCCTAAATAACAAAACAGCTTGCTAGCATTTACATGATAGTAAATAAAATCAAGTGACATTGAAAACAAAATTCAAAATCATGTGTATTTGCTTATTTTTGATATTTTTGAGTTTCAAAGTTGTTTTTGTTTTACAGATCTCGCCTTGCAGATTTCACTACACACTTTCTACAGAATGGATTCTCCAGCTTAGTCCATGTTCTCAAGGTACCTTGTTTATTTATTTTTTGATTAACCTTAAAGTGTGACATATTTCAAGAAGCTTTCTCATCCATCCTACATCCACCACATTGTTAACACAAGACCTCTAACCAATTATTCATTACAAACTGGCTTTATAAATTGATTTGAGTGAGTTTATAAACTAATGCTAATAGACTAAGGACTAAGACATTATTGGACCTAACTGCTTTTATAAAAATACTGTAAACTAATACCTAATACTAATTTAGCGTAACAATGATTTTGTGTGTGTCTTCTATTAGTGTATAGTTTATGTGAAAATACTTTTAAGTATAATGTTCTAGTGTAAGTTTATGGTATCATATTTTTAGTATAACATTTTAAGCTGTAAGATTTAAATCTTCCATTCTAGTTTAAAGTATACGTGTTCAGTTTTAGGGGAACAGTTTAGCAATGAAGTATTAGGTCAGTGGCGTAAAGTAAAAAGCTGTCGAGTTTAAATGTAATTTGTTGGTATAGAGCTTTGTACAATTGTCATTAATGCTTAAGCAATAGATTGTAAAGCAATTGGCCAGTTAAGCCGATTCCGAAGCCCTAAGTGTGTTTGAAAGCCACTTTTGGAATAAAATGGAGATACATGTAATTGTTTTGGTCTCTGTTTTTGCTCCTATTGTCCCAGATAAAAAGATTGCATGTCTTTATGTTTCCAGTCTCCTACGCCCTTTTGAATTTAGGTCATGCATAGTTAAACTGATTGTATAACTAATGAAATAAAAGCCTTGGCCACTTTATATAAGTACATCATTGTCTCGGATAAGATGCTGTGACAGCTGGGCAGCTTTGATCGATTTAAGAATGTATGTCCATAAAATGGATCTGTGTCAGGAGGTGGTGTTGTATAATTGGAAGGAGAGAGATGTATTTATAAATATAGATCAAGTCATAAAGTTGTGTTAGTAAATTTTTTAGTGGGAGTAGTATGTGAGTTAAGATAAAATTTCAAGACAGTTGGCAGTATTTAATATATTTTATTTCTGGTATTAGAATAAGTGAAAGCAGTTGTAGTTGTTGAGTTACATGTAGAAGTTGTAGTTGTTGAGGTACATGTAGAAGTTGTAGTTGTTGAGGTACATGTAGAAGTTGTAGTTGTTGAGGTACATGTAGAAGTTGTAGTTGTTGAGGTACATGTAGAAGTTGTAGTTGTTGAGGTACATGTAGAAGTTGTAGTTGTTGAGGTACATGTAGAAGGTGTAGTGGTTGATATACATGTAGGATAAACATTTAAAGAAGTAGCATTTTTATCATATTATTTTTAATAACATTAATGATCACATGTTTTCTTGATATAAGATGCTCTATGGTTGCCCTACTAAACTTTTTTAACAATTACAAAATGTTAAAATCCATCTTAAAATGTTTCCTGCTGTTAAGGCCAGATCTTTCTAGGCCCAGGTGTATATTTGAGACCCCCTGTTAATCAACAATACAAACAAACAGTGGGAGAAGCTTTAAGGTGGATAAATGACCAGGATATTGCAATAAATGCCATCTCAGCGGATCTTACAAGTGGTGACATTCTTATCTGCCACATCTGTCTGTTTGCTAAAATGTATTTCCTGATGAAACATTTAAAAATGTGTAAAAAATGTGAACGATAAAAAAATAGTTCTTAATCAGTTTTAATGCAAGTTACTAAAACTATGTATTGAATTAATATTATTTTAAATTTGCTGCTTAAATGTCGTTTTTTTAAATTATATAATAAGTAGCACTTAATGTTTCATTGATGTTCTTTGCTTGTACTTGGGTAGGTCCCTTCAGCCAGCTCATACTGTTTAGTAGGTAGGTAGATGAAATCCTTTACAAAGGTTTGATAATGCTTTATAATAATTATATGATATATGATATCATAAGCTTATCTCTGCATCTGAGTCCAAATAACTGATCTACTCATTTCTTTATCCTTTTCAACTCATGCCAATCATGTTCAGGGTTAGGACTGATTCTAGGCCAGACCTTGTTGCTAGTGTACTGGTAGTTGTGTTGGAGTTTTAGCATTTCGTTTTTAATTTGCATGGATCCTAAATCAGTAACTTTGTTTGTTTCAGCTGACCTTAGTTCATAACAGTATAAACCCACCTTTGGATGATTCGTACTTCCTTTGGAGTGTGGCTTTCTTTCTCAAGTTTGCTCGTAGGAAGGAAATAGAGTTTAAAAAGATCAAGTAAGTTCTTTTTTTATATTAAGTATACCATATTTGTTCATCTGATTTAGTGCTGCCCTCACTATAAAGATAGCATACAAAATATGGAAATTTTTGTCACATATTCAGCAACATGCTTCCGACTCATAGTCACCTATTTCAGTTTCAAGTTTGCACAACCTGTTGTTGTGATGAGGAACCTGTAGAGAGAACAAGCCAGTAACTATTTAAGACCTTCGAATGTCATTGAAAATGCATTCTCTTACATTCAGATACAAACACTATATTCAGACACACTTTACCACTAGCTACAGGCTGTTTATCCATAATTGTTTCACATTGTTATTACTGTAATTAGCTTTCTGTTGCGAAAGGTTTAAAAGAGAATATACATTAACAAAGGTTATCACTTTAAAGGTGAAGCAATTATAGACCTTTGACTTATAAAACTATTCTGTTAGTTTAGTATAATCCAATTTAAGGCAATTAACAGAAGCATGAAAGTAAATTTAGTGATAGAGTAAGTTATGTCACTTTGAAACATGTAAATATATTTTGTTGTCATTCTGTTTGGTTTTGTGTATGTAGGTGTGTAATGACAGAAAAGTTACCAAAAACTTCTTTTCTAGGATCTTATACATTATAATGGTGCTAATTATTCTGTTTCCCAGGGAAGTGTTTACAACAGATGTGTTTGGCTTTCTGGTATATGAGGCTGTCATCAATAGTGAGGAGGTGATCAACCAGTACAACAATAACAAGACTGCATCTCTTAGCATGAGAAGGTAATATATATCTGCAATCTCATTATACAATAAACTGTCTTGTATAATTAAAAGTATTGTTTTCTTTACATTTATAACCAATTTTTTCCTTATCAGTGATATTGTCAGAAAGCCATTGCATGTCTAGTTTCTGCCAAAGACCCAAACTTACTACATGGGACATTTTACCTTTTGATGTCTTCATTATATACAATTCTATCTGACATTCCACCCTTGTATCCTCAGGCTTCATCTTAGTGTCAGTGCCCTGCGTGAGTTACTGAAGACCTTGACCTTTCACAAGGAGAAGGGACTGGGGAGAGAGGACACAGCCTATCTGAACCAGTTACAACGTAAGTACATATGAATTCTGCTATTTAATGTGTTGTCTCTACCTAATTAGTTCCCTTACCATTCGTTCTCACTGTCATCCTTGGTGTGTTCTTATGCTACAGCTACCGTCTTTGGTGTCTTTTACTTTCATGTTATTTTTGCCACACTGTCTTGCTTCTTTCTTGCTCTTTTGCGATATCAGCTGACTATGTACTTGGTTAAAAAAATTTCTTATTAACTAACTTTGATGATGCCTACAAATTACCACTTTAACCACTTTTAATTGCTAGAGTATCTAAACTTGTAATGATTTGTTTTAGGTATTTTTTACTCCATTATGTAGTAATAACAACAAAAAATAACTCCCAGAAACATATCGTATCAATACTTCGCTGCCTTTGTTAGGTTGTTTGTATTGAAGAGCAAAATAACCTATTGTAAAAGCGGTTTGCTTGTACAGAGAAAAACTTGCAAGGAAAAATCAAAGTTGCTGGAAATATTTATGTTGTGATCTATGTTGAATGGTCAATACTAATAGCTGCTGAATAATTGTGTCATCATTTTATCACTAACTTAAGAGTAATAAACACATTGTTAGTGATTCAACCTGAATATTAGACCAGCTTGCCTACAACAATGTCAGGAGCAGTGCTTCACGTGATATGTAAGTCAGGAGTTTTGCCTGGATTTACTACACAAATATCAGCAAGCATATTAGCACATTTGTTAGACCATCAGCTTCTTGTCAGTTGTTCTGTACACAAATAGATCAACGGTGTTGACAATGGGCATTTTCTGATGTCAGTCACCTGAAAGCTGAATGCACAACTTCTTTTTTTCTTTTAAATATATTACTAATGGATAAAGTCATGGATTTAATCTAACTTGAATAGTCAAATAATTGATAATAAAATGTTTAGCATGTTTAAGAGCATTTTCTCATGCTATGATTCTTTGTTAAAACAAAATCCAAGAAAACAGTCACACAAAATGAGTTTGGCTTATATAATACATAATGAAATATGTCTAAAAAGTAGGGATAGGGGAGAATATGTCTAAAAAGTAGGGATAGGGGAGAATATGTCTAAAAAGTAGGGATAGGGGAGAATATGTCTAAAAAGTAGGGATAGGGGAGAATATGTCTAAAAAGTAGGGATAGGGGAGCATTGACAGAAAGAATCATGAGAAAATCGCATTCTATAATATCAACTTGTTTTATCACATACTGATAAGCCACTAGAATTAAAATTTACTTAATGAATTTTGTAAATAAGTAAAAGATTGTGATATGATTTTTTTTCTAATGATAAGAATACATTAATGTACAGTAAGGAGTCCTTTGGGGGAAAAACTGTGTCACTTTTTACTGAAGAACTTAATTTTTATTAATTCAGTAGCATTGGGTGTAATATAGATATAAACAACACAGGAGAGTATCAATGATTGGAACATTGGGAAGTTTTTCTGAACCTTGTGCAGCAATAACATTGGTACGTTGTTTTTCATTAGCAGGGGAAGGGTAGGGTTTCAGACATGATGTTCTAATCAGGTGGGCCACATGTTTGTCCAGGTGACACTCTCTTCTCCTGCAGGTGTTACAGATTTGGATCCAGCAGTTGTTAATTAGTTAAAGGCATCCATCCTTCATAATGACAAGGCTGTTTTATCGAGTCCTTACATAATGTCTTTTTTTTTTTTTTCTCAAAATTTCTTGGCATAGTGCCTTCTTATTAATTGACATGTATTTGTTAAGAAAATGAAATGGCTTGTATTCACAGATTTTGGGGCATATACCAGTGTATAAAAGTTATTCAGGAAAAACTCACCATTATTCAGTGAAAGTGATATCACACTGAAAGAAGCATTACATTTACCCAAAGTGGATACAACCTTCCTATGACTACATTATTACTGTGTCTTTTTAAACCAATGAAACACTATTTAACACATGTATTAATAAATGTACTGTATAAACTATAGTTTTGAGTCTTTTTTAATGGATTATCTTTTATCTATAGTGATTTGATAATAGTAAGCAATAGTTGGCTTGATTGGATCTACCCTGTTTTTCCTTAGCTTGATTAAATTCTAAGCCGGCTAAGAGTTACACTTCCTATTAGCACTTTTCTTTTGTGGAGATAGACTATACAAGTTCTTGAAGTTGTATTGGAACAAGATAATATGGTATTTTTGTCATATCATTTTAACATACTATCACATGAAAGGCATCAGTAATAAATTTTAGATGGGGCACCCTTGGCTCAGGGATTGGAGGCAGTTTACTCATCCTTCCTTATTCCTGATGTATTATCCCCAATAAACACCTATCATTCTCTCCTATTGTACTGGATTTGTTTATGTACAGTTAAATTAGTCTTCAAGATGGGAAAACGTGATTTGAGTATCACATGAACACACCTCCCCACCCCCATCTCCTTTCTCTTGGTTTCACGGTAAATTTACAAATTATCCAGATACTTGCCAAAGGCTGTGACTCTTTGTTTGTCAATGATGGAGGGATGAACTGAAAGGCAAAAACACATCTAATACACAGGCAAGGTGCTGTGAAAAAATGGGATAACTGTCTTGTGCAACTGGTTATAACAGTTCTGTAATACCTTCTTACTAGATAAAAGCTTATCAGACAAAATCTCACTGGACAACTAGCAAACTCTTCTTTAAATGAGTTAAACTTATATTTGTATGATTGTTTGTTTTTATTGATATATACAAAGGATGAATGGTTGTCTATAACAGCTCAAGAGGTGGTTTCTATAAACAGTGTATTTAGGTATAATCATCCCTTTAAATATTGATGTGGTTACTGACTGTGATATTTATCTAAACAACCTGATACAAGTGACAGTATGAAAGCTATTTTGACAATAAACAGTTTTATGTGTGCTTGTTTTCCTTTGTTCATAAAACATGTGTCCTAATTGCTGTTTCATTTTGTCTAGACTGTGTCCACTTTAAAGGAAAGATCAATTATGAGTCTTTATGTTATGGTTGAAAAGTATAACAAAGGTAAATGGTTAGACAAAATGTTGATTTATTGTGAATAGGTGTTGTGTTGTTGTTTTTTTCAAAATTACATCTAATGGCATGGAATGCTTACATCTCAGTGATTTTCTTCCTAATGACTTTTGCCTTTAAGACTATTCAGTTGTGCATGCCCTTCAATATTCAACTAAACAGATGTGAAATCTTAGCTTGATTGCTGAAAAATAACCTTCCAAATTTCTCAACAGTAGAAAAATAAGAAAGATTATCAATTACTTTTCCTAAATATTATGCTCATTAAATTAGTGTGTATTTGTAATAGCTTGTCCATCAATCATACTATTGTTGACTGACACTAATATATCTCTAATTAATTAACCTTATAGACAACACTCCAATAGTTTCCAATGGTTTCTTGATATAGTCTTGGTCCTCACACATGTAGTGCCCTTATTTGATTGGATGAAAATAAATATTTAGACAAAGGAAAGGGTGTATGAAAAGATTAGAATCATGAAACGTATGAACAAAAGATTTTTTCGTTAATCTTGTCAACAAAAAATAGACCGATCTGATCCCTTTGATTGATAATGAAGAAAACAAGGATTATTGTTGATTTTGCAAAAATGAGAAAAAAATGTAATTTTACTATGTTCTGATAAGTTGTATTATTTGATTTGTTGGTTTTCAGTAATTCAGGGATACTCATACTTGTAATTTCAAGATCTCAGTGAAGTTTTCAGTATTTCATTACAATGACTCTTTTAGCCTTAATTAAGATTTTATGACAGGTGTAATTCTATTTAATTTTAACATTATTGAACAGGAACACTTCATGACATTACCTTTTTAAAACATCTTTATTATCCAAACTATGGCAATTAAAGAAACTAGCTGCTGAACTGACAGACTGTCTTTTAGGTCACTGTACAGACTTACATAGATTTGTATATATGGGGAAAAATGGTTGAAGATGCTTTGGTGCAATCAGATATCAAATAAAGCATTAATAAGATTTCTATTGTATGTTTCTAATTTCACTGTTGGACAATGTGATATCAAATAAAGCATTAATAAGATTTCTATTGTATGTTTCTAATTTGACTGTTAAAAAATGTGATATCAAATAAAGCATTAATAAGATTTCTATTGTATGTTTCTAATTTTACTTTTGGAAAATGTGATATCAAATAAAGCATTAATAAGATTTCTATTGTATGTTTCTAATTTTACTTTTGGAAAATGTAATATCAAATAAAGCATCAATAAGATTTCTATTGTATGTTTCTAATATAACTATTGGAAGTCTTTTGATAAAAAATTGTATGATTGAAATATTACTTCTAATTTATATATTTAACTTCCACAGGTGAGCAGTCTATAAAAAAATGTTTTTATTAATTAGTTTCAGTATTGAAGTATAAATTGAAATTGCATTCATTGATTAGGACTCATTTATCATAATCAGATATAAGTCGAGATCTTCATCCTGGCTTTTTCAAGGTGGTGATTTCATACATACATATCAGGGATTTGCCTAGTGCAAAGTGGCACAAATCTCACAGCGACTTTTAACATGTCTGCCCCTAAACATGTGCTTCAGTCACAGTTGGGAAAAGTGCTGACAATGTCATCTAGCTGATATGCAGTGTGTTGTTGATTGTTCTGACATTTGTCTTAAGTATTTCTCTCCCAGTAATAGCTGGACCTTGTTGTTAGGAGCTTAATAGTGTTGGTGTGATTTTCTGATGGTGTGATGCATCCAAATGAACTGTTTTTAACAGGCGTATGTAGTTAGGACTTCACTGATCAAAATCAGCACTACAAAACAGACAAAATAAATTTATTGCTGGCATGTAGTTTAAAGCCAGAAATGGTAAATGTATTATTGGTTAGCTAAAAAAGTTAGGTCAATATAATCACACCCATTTATCCTCCTTTCCAGGGGACCTTGCCAACATGTCGGACCTGCGCCAGTTGTTCCTGTGGCTCATTCGGTCATACACCCCTGGTTGCCATAGTAACCTGTTCCTGCGTGATGTGATTGTGACAAACCACTACTTCTTACTCTTACTGGAGGAGTGGATCAGCAAACAGATGTCAGATAACACCGCCCTCACCATGCTGTCACACGTCAAACAGTAAGTACATGTGCTGATAGCGGATAGAAACAACCTGCACATTTTATCAAAGTTAAGTTTATTAATTAAGTTTAGAAAATGGTCACAATTCCATTTTAGATGACTGTTTTCATGCTGTTTTTTTTTTTTATGAAAACACCAAATCCCCTACCCACATATGTTGTACCACGTTTATTATATTTGTAAAATTCTTCCTGCAGGTTTGCGTCAAGTCATGTTATGAAGCAGTATGGGCGACTGCTGCAGAACTTTGTGAAAAATGACCACCATGTTAACAACTGTGTGTTCACCATGATGCACCATGTAGCCGGAGATTGTGCTCACCCAGAGACCCTCCTGCAGGTTGGCATTCTGAAAACGTTCCTCCAGATCTGGGATGCTGAGATACCCATCACACAGGTACGTGTTGTTGTAACTTGGTTTCTTCCTTTGCTAACTTTTATAACATTTAGGTTTAAACACCTACAGACAATCTTTAATTTGTCTGGAGATGGTGTTCGAATGAAACGATATAGTACCTCCTTCAATGTTATAGTTTACCATATTTGAGATCATGCTTAGTCAGACTATCAAGACACAGCGAAGACAATTGAAGAACTTCCAAGAGAATTGTGTTATCTTTCATGACCCATCATTCATGCCCATGTCCTAATGATGGAGAGATCAGAAGCAACTCCTAATAAAACCTCAGCCCCTTAAAGCAGAGGTCAAGCCTAAGTCTGAGCAAATACTTTAAAGTGAAAAGGTATAACATCATCACTGTTGTACTTTAGTAGCTGTACCCTGGTTCCTTTGTTGTTGCAAATAAATTATTTACAAGTTAAAACTACATCGTTAGGTGTACCGGATCTGGTAGCGCAATCGGTAGAGCATTGGCTCCAGGTACAGGAGGCCCTGAGCTCTATCGGGCTGCAACAAAAATTGTAGTGGTATTATAGCTCCCTTGCTAATGCTCAAGCAAATATAAGAGTAGTTCCACACCTGGTTGGCCTGGTATCAGGATAATGTGACTGGGTGTTCATGGCATGCTTCACAAAGTGAAGGCAGTTCTATGTCTAATTCAAGCGGTCTATATCTCCAGATAACTCAAATACTGTTGGTGGGACCATAACCCCAATAAATATCATTAGATGTTATAGCTAAAGTAAAAGATAAAGTTGTTTACTAGTGTATATTTGTTGTTACCAACTCTCCTAATTTAGGAGTCTTTGTATAAACATACAGATCAATACAACAATGCCCTAGCCATGGAAATTTCCTCAATTAGTTAATGATTCTAATGGGTTTATTGGGAATTCCTCACATATATGGTATCTGCACTTTTAGGCGACTGTCGTAGATAATTAACAAAACATGCTTGTTAAAAGTAAAATGCAGCCATTAGAATTTTGAGGATTTGATAATTCTATTTTTATGTTTTGTTGTAAGGCATGTTGTCTTCAACAAAATGGTGATGCCATCCATTTTTTGATTAGAGAATAAATAATTGTGAAGAAACATTCCTTAATTAACATTATTTCTTGCAAAAAGCTTTTATAATATGGTCCTATAATTTACATTATTATGGTTGCAATAACACCAAAAAAAAAAAAAAATTCTGTAGACATTATCGTTTACTTAGTTAACTTTTCATAAAAGCTTAAAATAGGTTTTAATAAAAGTCACAAATATTTACTGGATTCAGTTTATCTTGTCAATTAGTTTTGTCAGTCATCAGATAAACAATAATTATATAAAGAGATATTGGAATATGATTTCTGTTAATCAATCAGAATCTGCTGCTGGTATTAAAGTGGTAACAGTTCAAAATGTAGACTAATAGGAAGAATCAAGTTAACAGAAGGCCTATAACATGGTATACAGCATGTGAATAAAATACTGCTCATTAACACTTGCAGTATATTTATAATTCCTTAAAAAGACACTAAAATGTTTACATGGTTTAAATAATTGTTTGAAATGCAAAATAAAAAGTTTATAACTGTTTTTATAACTTAAACTCAATGTTTGTGTCAGCATAGGTTATGTAATAGTGCAGATCCAACAAGATTCTGAGTTTTCATGCAAAACAGTTTAAAAGTAAAAAGGTTGATCATCAAGTTCAAACTGCTGTCTTTGTTTAACTCTCTTAATGGTTTGGTAACAAATTTAATTGAATTAATAATAACGCCTATAACTTACTATACTTCAACATTTGCATCGAAAATAAATATTGTTGAAAAGACTGATTCCAACTATTGCCCGTATGACATAGTATAAAACACCCCAAAATTGCAAAACAGATCATGAACAGTTAGAACAGCTTCATTGTTAAACACAACCACGATAATTAAGGTGTATTGTATTAAAAAGGTCATTAAAC
Organism: Sinonovacula constricta; assembly: GCA_007844125.1. Lineage (NCBI taxonomy): Eukaryota > Metazoa > Mollusca > Bivalvia > Cardiida > Solecurtidae > Sinonovacula > Sinonovacula constricta. The sequence continues at coordinate 67,739,078 of CM017559.1, forward strand.
TAAATTAACACATCTTTGATCTGAAGTAAATGTGTCTGTTATTATCCTTTGATCTGTGTATGTTGTGATGTTCTAAATAGGTAAAATTGTGTCACAATTATTATTTTATGTGAGTTCCTATGGTCTGGTTATCATGTTGATGGCACACGAGAGAGAAATACTCCTGTCATAATTGAAGTACAATTACCTTGAAGTCTTTGTCTGTTGTTTCACATAGAAAATAGACTTTTGCCTTGAAAAAATATCATATTTAATTTGTTACAGAGAAAGATTGACTGTCCTTATAATAGTTTTTTAATAAGAAATAATAACAATACCTTTTATCTAAAAATAATATATTGTGTGGTATTTATTTGTCTGAGATTGCATAAAAGATGTATTTTATTACCAGTTTGTAGGAATTAGAATGTTTATTGCCCGTTTTGTGTTTCCTCACTCTGCCAAAATATTGGACTGGCCAGTTGAACAAAGTTAACAACAACATTCCTTTCAGAAATTCTTGTGGTCTGCTTAGCACAAATTAATCTGTCTCAGGCTAACAGGGTAAATCCATATAAACCATGTCTATACTTTTTGCTGTTTTTCATTCAATATTTATTTTGACCTTTGGGTGTACTTCTTTGCAAATCTTCACAGGTTATTACTAAACGTAGCATGCCAAGAGTGAACTTGCTAATAAGCTTGTAGTTACGAGACTCAAGCCAGTAGTGTAGATCTAGATGAGCCAGCTCCCACTTGTAGCTGTATGGTCAGGATCTACACTATCGGTAGCTTAATCTATATTATAGTGTAATGTAACCTTGTCATCTCATCATAAGCAAATATCTTAGAACTTGCTACAGGTTAATGACAAATGTAACAAACCTAGCCAGATTGCACAGCCTGTCACAACTGTTGTAACATAGCTGTTACCTCCAACATATCCATGTATCCTTTCCAAGTTATATATACATTTTACTTACTGCCTGTTGTCTTTCAGGAGATGAATGACTTGATGGAGTATGTCATACATAAGTTCTTCAAGCTGGCAGAAGATAACCCAGTCTCCTGTGCTGTACAGCTGTTTAATGGTGCACAAGATGAGGATGTGTTGTTCAATGAGTAAGTGTTGGGTTCATTATATTTACATGAATCTTGTTGTTCCTCTGTATATGCACACGCGGTACAGCTCTCTGATGGCACTAAGGACCGTGTTAACGATGAGCCAAAGTTGTTGGTTATGATGGTTTATTGTGTCTAATTGCTTTAAAACATTGATTTCTATCTTTTATAAAAAACGTTGAAATGCAATCCCGGCTTCTTACTTCCAAGTCCTCATGTATTAGCTGATGATATTGTTTTATGTAAATGAACTTTTTGTATGAACTCATAATTCACAACATTTAAAACAGAGAAATCCATTATGTCATCCATTTATGTGACTGAAGACTGTAAAAGTATGCACTGTTTCAGTTTTGTGCCTTGTTTGATTGAGACATCATTATCATTGTTTGTGATGTTTAGAATTTCTGTTGTTCCTTGCAGAGAGACGGACACTGTCACTGATACCGAGTGGACTGAGGAGGAGGAGGATAAGCTCATTATGTGGTACTCCAAACTCAGCCATTCTCCTAACATGGTCAATAAACTTGTCAAGAAGTTTGCTGACAATGGCATGAAGAAGTCAAAACTTGAGGTCAGTGCATATTTAAACCTGCTATTTATTGATGGATAGATATAATAGATGATAGATATATTGCTGTGTGTCTTTGTTTTATGGTATGCATTCTAAGCATATCTTATTTGAGTTGTTATGGGTTTTGCAATATTCTCAAACTTCTACAATTATAAGCAGTGGGAAAAAAAGCTTGCCTCATATTAATTAACTGAGTAGTTCAGTAAAAATGTGGGCTTAATGCTCATTAATCCTTTCATTCATATTAAATGTTCTGGATTTAAAAATTCACTGATTTTGTTGATTTTCTTTGAAACAGTTTTAAATATTTTTAAACACATGCATTTTTGGCATATAATTATATAACCTAGTAATAGTTATAATAATATATAATATAATTATATAAACTAGTCTACAAATAAACCCCATGTTGTGTTAATGCAACTGAAGATAAAAGGAAAAATTGTGAATGCCTTACAAAAGTGTAAAATGGCTTATGCATGAGCTAAAGGGTTAATAAGTAATCAGGATCTACTACTGAGTCTCTAGCAATATGTCTTGTGACCATGGTGTGAAGTTATTTGCAAATAATGCTTATAAATACATGAATATGATATAGGTTAAACCCGCCATATACACATACTTTACCTATGTTTTTCTATCTCTTGAACAGATTGTGAACCAACTGTACCAGCTAGGCATGCTATCATCGGACGAACTTACAGACTTTCTCAAGGACAAGGACTTGGCTTCACTCAAGGTTTTTACAAAATTACACACTAAAACATGTCTGGTATGACCTGATATTTTTTTTTTACCTTTTCTTTCATTAAGGTAATGTAACATCTAACTTGTTCCATTCTTTATCTTTGCTGATGCATTGACTAACAAAATATTGAACAAACAACCCTGCTGTTGCAACTGGTGAATGACATTAAAATAGGATAGTAGTCTCCTGATATACAAAACATTATATGAATATGCTTGAATGATTTTTATATATTTTTGCCTTGTTTTAACACATTTTGTTACATATTTTGCAGGTGTTGCTAGAGTTATGTGCTTTGTTTATAGCATTTGTTCTAATTTTTCGTTGTAAAAAATCTCATTTTGCACATTTATTTTGTCATTTGCTGGCACCTTAATATTTTAGCAAAATGACATTTTTTAACTATAATTAGAACAATTTTTATAAACATCTCACATTATTGATTGTTTGTCAGTCACTTTCAGCTTGCTGAATCATTTAATGTACATCATGTGTTTTTTTGCCATTTAAAATCACATGTTGATATTTCCTTGAACAGGTAAAATGATAAGGTGATATGACTTGTATTAGAAAACATTCGTCTCCTTTATTAAGTCCTTCACATGCTCTTGTTTTTACCTTTTCTGAAACCTCTGTTAGACATTTCTTTTATATAAATTTTATAACTGTTTATCTTCTTTTTTTTTTTTCATTTAATTTCTATCCATATTTTAATGTTAATGTCATCAAGATAAAATTGATGCTGTCGTTAATATTTGCATTTTACAATTAGACAAATGCTAAAAATGTGAAAATTCTAAAAAGAAATGCAGACAGTTGCTAAAAAGGAGAAAAATGGAGAGAAAGAAGACATGTTATCTACTATTTCTTGTAAGGAGGATAAATATATTCAAAAGACTGCTAAAGGTAAGTTTTACCAGGGATGTGAATAAGTGAAGGCTACCTGTTCAATGGCCTACTACATGCTATGATGTCTTCTTGCGGTCAATGAAAGATGTCTACACATATACATTGGTATTCTAATTTGACAGCAGTGTTATTCTCACAAATTGCAACTGACATGGTGTACAATGATAAGAATAACAAAAAAGTGTACAAACAAACAAAAACAACTCGATGTCCGAACCTTTCAGAGAATGTATTGTGTTGTGTTAATACCGATGGCCATTATATCAGCCTTGAAATAATTGACAGATTTTTCCAGAATTCTGCGACATCTGATGCTGAAATGGAAAACTAGATTGACAGAAATAAAAAGTTCTGTTGTTTTCCTGTTTTATATATTGCTTAATATCAAGAGACTACTGCCTGAAATAGAAATTTATGTTTCTTTAATTACAAAGCATTACCACTATCAAAAACCAATATGAACACCTATCCTTTGTTTTGATATCCCTTGATAGTTAATTGGTGTCTATTTCAAATAATAACTGTTAAAACATTTTTTTTGGATATTCCTTTTTGATAAATTATTTTCATAATTTGTTAACATTTAGAACATTTGATATAGCAGCAATTGCATGCAATTAGGCTAAGCTATTATAGGGTTCTATTTTCTCTTGCACAGCAGGGTTGTTTCAAGTTTCAGAAATATTTTGGTACACAGTAACTGAGCACTATTTTGCTTTGATGTACAAGGGATTCACATATGGTTTGCACCCCTCATGCCATAGACCTTGCTACTCTTTGTTTTCTTACCTCTGAATAAAATACTTTCTTCATTTTTCAAGCCATTTTACAGCGAGTCAGAAAGTTGTGTTAATTTGTATGCCTTCATGAAAGTAAAGGTATGTACATGTGCCTATCCGTGTGCGCGCCATCTGTTCTTATGTCAGCTCGTGTCTGGTGTTTGTGCGTTAGATCAAGCCAAACTACAGTGAAAGTGTTTTAAAACATGATTTATGCTGCATTTCTTGCATGTTAAATGCTTCTACATCTATAGTTTAGTATTATAAGTATGATTACTTTTGTGTTTAATTGTTTGGGTTGCTGTTTTACTTGTAAAACTGTGCTAAGGGGATGTGGGCACTAAAAGACTTTGTTTGAAACATTTTGGGTTTTATGATATTTATTTTTATTCTAAATAACTTGGAACAGTATATTATAGTCTAATTTTGCTTTGTTTTGGGGAATGTTGATTTTGAGAAGTTCATCTGGCTGCAGTTTATTTAAGTTTATTCTAATTTTTTTTATTAATGGCTATGACAACATTAATGATCAGGTCCTACAAAACATTTTTTTGTTGTTTTTTTAAATAAGTCTCCAAGTCTCTTTTTGTCTATTTGTTTTTAAATTTAACCAGTCTGTGACTGTGGTCAAACCTTTTATTAGTAAGCCTTTTGACTTTTTTGTAAAATTAAACTTGGATTTTATCAAAAGAACTACAATTTCTCATTGTAATCAACCTTTCATAAATTGGTCTCTTTATTTGTTACTTTATTAAATTTTTATCAGTTTTGAAATTCTTGTAAAAGAATATTAATGCAAGTAGATTCCATTATGTGAATGGCTTTACTAATGGAAGTGAAAGCATTGGCACATTTATACAAAAATTGTAGGGATTACCCTATTATTATCATGTACTAAGAAGGAACAGACATAAACTTACTCCTGTGATGGAAATAATCCTCTTTTGTTTCCAAATTTGGCTAAGAAATATATTAATGGATTTTTTTTCTCATAACTTAATGGGGTTTGTAATTTTACATTTAGACTTTGCTTGGTAAAAAGTAAACAAAAGTGTTTTGTTGTAAGTATATGGGATTTTTTTTTTAATAAAAATGAATGAGTTATGTGTTTTTTTACATGTCTTGAATATTAGTCATATTTTAATATGCAAGATGTTTATATTTATCTGTGTATGTAAAGTATAAAAAGTGAAGATAAGTCAGCTTACCAAGAGTTTTTTTTTCTAAAATAAGCTTGTTTAATCTCTGATCATACTGAATTTTGTTAATAACCAATACTTTATTCTTAATTAAATAACTTGTATAGGTAACAAGATTTGATTGACAGAGGTTTAATGCAAATAGTGTAGTTTCTGATCAGTCAGTGCCAAATGGGAGCTGGCTGATTAGATCTATGCTACTGGCAGATCAGTTGACAGTGCATATCTGGCTAGGTGTTACAGTGTGTTTTGGTTGTACTATAGGTAAGTAGTGACAGCCACATGTACATAACATAACATATAGTACTTCCTGATTAAAGGGAAGTAAGTCATAATAGCCTGTTCTTGTGGACAAAAACAAAAATATAACTAGAATTGTTTATGAAATTATGCCTCAACATGAACCCAATCATTAAGAAATTTAAATCTTAATGGATACTTTATTAAGTGATATTTTTGTTAAAGAAAATGGAATTTGTATGCATTGTGTCAAAATAAAAGCAAATTATCATAATAAAAAAACTCTTCTTCTATGCCTTTTCCACATGAACTGGCTATATTTAAAGTATAATAATTTATTTAATAATTGTCACAGATTGAAGGCATATTTTACAAGTTCTTTTTAGATGCATACCGTTGGTTTGGATAAATGTACATAAGAGGTGGTATCTGCTACTTTAATTGAGATGTTCTAAGACAAGTGTCCTATTTAGCAACAATTTAACACATGGTCAGCATTAAGGGAGATAAGGAAAGAATCTATGTCTACCACTTTCTGAGTAAGCCCTAGATAACAAGGCGTATAGAGCAAACAGTATAGATTGTGACCAGGTGCTTAACACTGATCCATTCACACTATGCAGAGATAATCCCTGTTGGGCATTTTTAAGATAAAACAAGCAATTACAAGGATCAATACATATTTTGTTTACTAGCTAGTACCCACTTTGATCTGTTTATTGATACAAACACAAAAGTAGCCGGTGCCATAGAGGTGTTACATTTTTCTCTTCTGACCTTTGCTTTACGGATTTTTTTCATTTGCATTATGATATACAATTATTATACAATATTGGTGCTGTTTTATTTATACTTTATTTTTTGGTATTTTTACATAAAGATATTCTTTCCTTCTGTTTATGTTATTCTTTATGTAAATGTTATGATGTATTTTGAAATATGTATGTTTGTTTATTTTTTTTATGTATATTTTTTGTTCAGAGATTCACTTCTAAGTTCCTTTTATGCTAATACATTTTTACAGCTTTTTTTCTCTCTTTAAAAAACTTTTCCTATTTATGTTGTTAAAATGATTTTGTCGCAATATTTACTTGCATTACCTCCCCTGGTGATTGGATTTTTACCCTTTATACTTACCTACCTTTGTTCTGTTTCCATAGCTGGAAACTGATGAGAAGAGCAGCAAAGAGGAGACCAGTGAGCGTGAGAATATCCTGATAGAGTTATCTGAGATGAAGGAAGATCATTTCCTGGCCAACTGTCTCCAGAACATTAAGGCAGAGGGACTCAGGGACCAACTCAAGTTCTTACAGAAGAGTCTGCTAGAGGCAGCCTTTGCCAAAATAGGTAATCTAAGTAAATATTTTGTATAAAAATATATAAGCAGGTTTTAAATCTAATTAAAAGCTGGTAATTTTGATCTTATAAAATGTAGTGTCAGTGTAAAACAGGAGGTCTTTTTTTCTTATATATTTTTTGAAAAATAATTTTTGATTGTGTGTGTTTGCAAAATCATCAACAGAGACTGGCAGTAGTTAAACAAAAAATTACAAATGAAATTTCAACTTGCCCACTAAGTCAGTCTTTAACTACAGCTCCAAGTATTAAGATTTACCAAACATCAATTTTCCCTTACAGATGAAGGCTACATGAAGAAGGAGCAGGTGGAGGAGCCCGTGGCCAAATACTTTCACCGCAAGGGCAAGCCTATTCCTGTGGTGTTTTTCAATGAGTCACAGGAGAAGATTCGAGACAGCATCTACATGCTTGCTCTCATGCAGTACCTGGGACTTACCTGGGATGAGGACTGTCCCTGGATCTACCCAAAGATACCCTGCGAGTTCACTTCCCATGACCTTGTAGCCAAGGCCAAGATTCTGGGCGACATTGATGAAGGTATGTTTTGATGTGATCTGTTATACCTCACTAAAGGCTGAATGGTATAGTTACATTGTTAGCTTGATAGATATTGATCCATGGCCATAGACCATGATGTGAAGCAAAGGTCAAGGTGCCACTTGAAAGTCAGATGTCATTTAATGAGAATGTACATTCATTGAATGTGCTTGTTTTATTTGTTGTGTGAGCTGATAATAAAGGACAACTGAAAAGATAATTATGCAATGTATGTATTACATGCAGAATGTATCAATATGTTTGAGTCCCTGGTCGAGGCAAGAACTTCCATGTGGTAAGTTCAACACATGACTATAGTTTTACATCGCTAAAATGTCTATACTTCTGTCAATGCAATTTAATTTACAAAACAAGAAAATCCAGATTCTATGCAGGTTATTCAAATATTTCATTGTGTGTTACATGTGCTAAAGCTGTGTCCACTTGTATGTTATTTTTAATATGGCTTTGTTCTAACTATCTTTATGTAATGAAAACCTATAACTATAACCTTAACTAAAGTTTATACACAAACAATAAGGTGTGAGCTGTCATATACACTTATTAGAGAACTGGTAAAAAATGTTCATATAAAGGCATTAATAGTACAAGATGAAAAGGCAGTTTGATTTTTCACCTTTTGATGCCATTGATTCTGTGACAGTTTGATAATCCTGCCTTTGATGCCATTGATTCTGTGACAGTTTGATAATTCTGCCCTTGCAGCCATTAATTTTGTGGCGGATAATTCTGCCCTTGCTGCAATTGATTCTGTGACAGTTTGATAATGGGACCTTTGCTACCGTTGATTCTTGTACATTTTGATAATTCTGACCTTGGTGCCCTTGATTTTGTGACTGTTGGATCATTCTCCCTTTTGGACCTTTGATTTTGTGACTGTTGGATCATTATCCCTTTGGTGCCCTTAATTTTGTGACAGTTGGACCATTCTCACTTTGGTGCCATTGATTCTGTGACAGTTCTCACTTTGGTGCCATTGTTTCTGTGACAGTTTGATAATTCTGCCCTTGCAGCCATTGATTTTGTGACGGATAATTCTGCCCTTGCTGCAATTGATTTTGTGAAAGTTTGATAATTCTTGCTTTATTGCCATTGATTCTGTGACAGTTTGATAATTGGCCTTTTGATGCCATTGGATCTGTGACAGTTGGAACATTCTCATTTGGTGCCATTGATTCTGTGACAGTTTGATAATTCTGCTCTTGCTGTCATTGATTTTTGTGACAGTTGGATAATTGGCCTTTCGTGCCATTGATTTTTATGACAGTTGGATCATTCTCACTTTGGTGCCATTGATTTTGTGACAGTTGGATCATTCTCCCTTGGTGCTATTGATTTTGTGACATTTGGATAATTCTACCTTTGATGCCATTGATTCTGGTCAGATATATTTGCAATAAACAGTAGCTTATGAAAACAATCTTCCATTCCAGATATCAAGTTTGATCCACATGCCATACCAGTAGAGGATACCACAACATCAATCAAAGAAAAGACAAATCTACCAGAAAGCTGCCATAAGGATATGAGGTGAGTTTCTCTTCTTTTCACGTTAACACATTTTAAACAGAAAAAAGTAATTAGTTCTAACGAGAATAGGAAGTTTGAATTTTTGTCATAGATTTGTTGGATGGGCTGATTTGTAGCTTTTTTAGCTATGAATTCTATTAGTATTATTTGTTTAAGGGAGACAACTGTTCAATTTTTTAATTTTATAATAAGGTTAAGGTACCCATATATGTTTAGGTACCTATTTGCCAACATGTTCTTGTCTGTAAAAAATATTGTTTCTTGAATGTTATTATATAAATATTTAAGACATATTTTGACATGCATAACTAATGTATGATTCAAATATCACACTGATTTTATCAGAATAGTTGGAGAGTGCATTTTACTGTTTTGATTCATTTGCATCATTTATGTAAGAAAATTAATCTTAAATTAAGCATTTTTTTTTCAAGTCAAATGTTTTAAGAAATTGTTTAAAATCTGTTTACTCCAGTTAAATTGTTTTGAAAATTTGAAAACATTTCATTCAATCAAATTGTTTTACCATTGTCTAAAAATAACTTATCCAATTGTTTCATTTATCAGCCGGTCTCGTCCCCTTGAAAAGTTGATTCCAGCTGTGGGTTGGATGAACATGGTTCATCAGTTCAACATTGCCACCAGCCATAACAGTGGGGCGGTCACTCTATTGGGAGGGAGTGTCTGCAAGGGCAGAAATGGTACCATGGATCTTGAGTAGGCCCTTGAGGGACAGGAGGAGGGGCATTATGGGGTACCTTCAACACATCAGGAAATTTGACTCTGGAACAAAAAAGAATTATCAGAATCCAACTTTGTGTCATAAATCACCTTTTTACAACTATTTTTCGTATATACTTAGAATCAAAAAGTCAATTTTTTACAAGATTGTTACAAGAATACATTCTGTGAATGGCTCTTGTCAGTGTGTAGCTGTGCTTAAAAACCCTGATTTTTTTCCTTTGTTGGCAGTATGGTCTTGGTTAGGTTCTTGATATGACTTGGAGGGCTTGTCACAATTGTACAAGACAATCTTAGGATAAAGAATTTTTGTTTTTGAAAACACCTACACATTTCTCATTTGGAAGAACCCTAATTCTGTAACTTTTCTATGACTAGGTCCAACAACTAACTTTTTCTTCACAAAAGTCAGTGTATCTTTTTTTAGTATACACTCTTTTAAGATTAAGGTACATGGTTCATACTAATGGATGAAGGAATCCAAACAAATGAGTGCATAGATTGTGGATTTGTTTAAAGCATTGTTGGATTGTGAATGCATTAAAGGATGAAATAATAAGTAACGATGGCATTTTTTATTTGATAAGAATGATATTATTTTGTGTTTTGATAGTTTTGTTTTATCATGCATCATTATTTTTAAGGTTATGTGAACATGGTGTCATATATTTTATATGAGAAAATGTCAGTCCATTTTGATGGCATAGAATCGAAATATTTCTGACCTTATTGTACTTAACTGGTTCAAAAAGCTGCTCATTACCAATTTTGAAATTTTGATGCAAACTCTGAACTCCCTTTCAACATAAACACTAAATGTTTTCAGTAATAGTATTTATATATTCTGGTAAAAACTGATAAAGAGTCTATTTATTAATGACAACCAGTTCTTTTTCATTACATCTAGCCATTTCGTTCATTACAAATTCATTGCCACCTCTCCCTTTTATCATTTCTGAGGCATACGCACTCTTTTGGAAATGATCAGAGAGAACCTCAAGTTTGGGGCTTTCAGCAATATCTCAAAATTGGATGTGTTGGCAGCATTTTTGTGTCATGGTTTCATCACTGACTTTAATCATCAAAATAACCATTAAACCAGTCAGTCATTGTATCATTGTGTTTTGTATTTAGTTTCGAGTAGGTCTGATGTTATAAGACCAAAGGGAAGCCAGATAGTTTAGTATAATAGATACGTAAAGAAAAATATTGTCTCAGTTGCTTTTGCAGCATTTTTGTTTTTACCAAAGTATGTTCATTTCTTGCGGGATTAGTCCTATTTGGGTGTACATTTCTTTGTTTCTCATATTTTGTCAGATCTTAAGAACCTATATTATATAGTTACCTCATTTTATTGTTAAATTTGTTAAGTTTTTTCACTTCTATATAATTCCAGTTTGAAATGGCTACATTTCCATTGCTTAAACACTTAACTTAAAACATGTAATATGGAGATTTTTAGAACTATTTCCAATTGTATGTAATCAATTGGAATAGAGTTTGTTTTTTTATTACCAAATTTTTGTGAGCATGCACAAGATCACATTACATAATTGTCACATGACTTGTCACATGACCTGTCACATGATTAATATTGTATGTTTAATGGGTCACAACAAACAAATGTTTTGTACATGGAAACACACATATATTTTTACAATGACTTTACATTTTGTGTATTTTGATTGTCTACAATGTTTACCATGTTAATCATCATTAATTAACACATTTTGAACAGGGATGTTAAAGTTGTATGTACATTTTTGTATCGTCTATACCCATTGATCTTTCTAATGACATATGTTCACACAAACGTTGTATATATTTTTATTCATTTTTACTTGGAGTTTATCATACAACTGATTAGACAACAACCCTTCATGATGTTGGATATTACAGTAAATTTAACCCAGTAGTTTCTTTATACATTGTGCTGCTTTCATCTAATTAGTTCAGTGTAATATTCCTTGATAGGCAGAAAAGATTAGCATTTGTATTCATAGAGATGTTCAGAGTGTGCATTGTGTTTAAACATTTCTGATTTGGTTCCCTTTCCAGAACCTTTCTTCAAACCTTCAGTTTTTTACATTAAACTTATTACTGACTTGTGTAATTTTTATGTTAGTTTAGTGAACTCATACTCTAATCTTATATATTTTTAGATATTGTGTACAGGAATTGTTGGTACATCGTCATTAAGATTTGTTTTCTATATTCTATTATGACTACCATGGTGTGACATGTGTTTGTTTATGACACTGTAATACAAGATGAGCCTGGGCTAAACAAAACACAATCTGATCATGTGCTACATGTGTGGCCAGTCATCATAGTGTATCAGATTGTGGACAGACAGGCCCTGAGCAAGTATCATGGACTGCAACAACACAGATGATAAAAAAATGTCAGAAGGTTGTTTTCTTAGCAGCATATATATGATTTGAAATGTAAATGACAATACAGTACAATATTGTTATAGTTTTAATTTTGCATTCTGATGTTTAGATCAAATGCAAGTTTAGACAGATGGGCAAGAAAATCACTTTACACCTTAATGACACTTGTATTGCACAGGCTTTATTGGGAGTGTGGCAGTAAGATTGTTAAGATTCTTTTCTAGACTAGAAGGTATATGTTTACAATGTTATTCCATATTTCGTTTGAATGCTTCCTGGTAGAAATATTATTTGAAAGTATTTTGAAGGAAATACTTTAATATCTTGACAGTCTTAAAAAAGTCTTGTGTATGTCATGTTAGGAAGTAGAAAGGCAGTACCTTTCTCAATACCCATTGGTCCAGACTCTTGGGTATTGGTGGTCAAAAATGGTAACTAGAGTTCAAGTCATGTTAGCCTTGGTGAAGACAGAGCCTAACTTTGTAATGAAAGCTCCAGGTGGGGTTTCTTAATTTTATTTTTGGTGTGAAAGCATTTGTGTCTTATTGGTGTGAGAAATTAAAAGCCTTTTTGTCATACTGGTGTGAGATGTTGGAACCCTTTGTGTCTTACTGGTGTGAGATGTTGGAAGCCTTTGTGTCTTACTGGTGAGATGTGGTGTAAATGTAATAGAACTGTATGCTTGTCTGTATTGTGAAATCAGACTGATGTATGAATCAACTTGATATAGTGTATTGTAAATGTTGTCTTGCAACTTATTGATTATTGACAGACAAAAGGTATAGTTTTGAGTCTCTCTCTTTAAATATATAGGTATTATTTGTAAGGAAATAGGCATAGTCCTTTTTTCATCATGAATGTATTGTGTATCATTATTATAGTAGGAACTTGTTGAAGTTACTATTTATGGTTTAAGCATACTAATCCAGCTCCCGTAATCTACTATAGTCAGGAAACATTGAACTGTTCCATCTGTTAAATCATTAGCTCTTATTTTAATCTAAATTTGACTTAAGGGTTATAATAATATTATATTGTACTGTTATTTATGATATATCACATGTTTTATGCAAAATTGAGTACAGTAATTGTCCATTAACCATCATCAGACCATTGCTCCAATAACAAATAGAGTTGGCAATGCTTGTGTGATTAGCCTAAACAATTGGATAGATAAAACTTGCCTAATAGTTTAACATAAATTAGGTTACTATGATAGGTAATTCTTTTTTTTATTAGTTAAATAGGTGTTAGGTCCCAACTTATAGTCTTGCTGCCATATCAAGGTGGTGTCTACTGTTTTGCTCATTAGTCCTTATAAAATATCTATTTAACCTTTGCAATGAGTTAAAGATTACTAGGAATTTAACAGTGTATTGGTAATAGAGGCTATATAAGACATGAAGTTGTCTTCAGCATAAGTGTGCTCAGTGGTTTTGAAAATGTTTCAAACTATACACATGATAGGAATTAGATTTCTAGCTTATGACTTATCACAATACTTGCTGTGCAGGTATATTTTGTGGTTATATTAAAAAGAAATAGCTCTTACTTGTTAGGCTGACATTGTAATAATATATGTAGACATATATAATATATGTTTAATATGAAAAAATAACTCCAGAAAAAAACTGCAGAAAGCATTGCCAGCTCCAGTTAGATCTCGATCATATATTAGCATCATGTTGTAGAAATATCAAAAATGATTATCAGTTAGATATGTGTAAGGTTTATATTATTTGGATGCATAAGACTTTCATTTACTTTCATTAGAGATGAATTGATACTCCTGTATTTCAATTATTTTTGTTACAACATAGCACCTCAGGATTCGCTTCGTAGAGGTTGACACAGATATTCAAGTGGAAGTTGATCACTGATTGATTATACCTGTACAGGTGGTCAGAAGATAGTGACTTTCCTCTGTTTCTTCACCCTTCAAGATATCATGATTAAGCTTTGTGTTAAATGTTGTTGTTCAATAAATGTTCAAGTGAGCCGTAGTGTTGCTTGTTTGTTCTTCCCATCAGTAATTAGGTGTGTGTACCGTGTTTTACTAGAACAGACAAGAGTATAAGGAAGGTGACATTATGTCCTCACATTGCATACATAAATAACCAAGAATTAATGGTGTTTAGAAAATTTCTGGTCTTAATTGGTTTGTCGGAATTGCACAAAAATTTTAAATCACTATGATTCACATAAATATATTAGGAATGCAAATGCATACAAATCAATTTTGATAAGTTATGATGCCGTAACTTTACATTTATATGAATGTAACAAACATTTTGAGGTTGGTGGTTTTCAGTCAAAACAGCTCAAAACTATTGTTAAAAAAGTGTATGAATAGAAAGAAATGATTGCAAAATCCAAGTATTGTAAATGACACCATATAATATTGAATTAAATACCCCTTGTTTGTGTAACTATTAGTTTATCATCCGGTACTATAAACCATCAGGTACTATAAACCATCAGGTACTATAAACCATCCGGTACTATAAACCATCCGGTACTATAAACCATCTGGTACTATAAACCATCCGGTACTATAAACCATCCGGTACTATAAACCATTAGGTACTATAAACCATATGGTACTATAAACCATCAAGTACTATAAACCATCTGGTATTATAAACCATCCAGTACTATAAACCATCCGGTACTATAAACCATCAGGTACTATAAACCATCCGGTACTATAAACCATCAGGTACTATAAACCATCAGGTACTATAAACATTACAAATCATTTTAGGCTTGCTTGTCAAAACTATGGGAAAAAAAGGGAAAGATATTTTCAGATGTGGGAATGATTTGCAGAAGGTCCTTATTCTTTAAGCATTTTCTTTTAAGCACATACAATGAAAAATCATTATAAAAAGCAATAGTATTGACTTGCATAACACACGTAAGTTGTGACCATATTTGACCTACAAATTAATATGCTAGACATTATACAATATCTTTAACTGATGCCACACATCTAGCTTTTTTATTAAGGTTAAACTTTATAAAGTTTTCCTATTGGTCATCCGGGATACATTCAAGCAAGTAAATTTAAACAGTATGGGACTATGACAGATCTATGCATGTTTATATGACCGACCTATATATGTATATATGACAGACGTATACATGTATATATATGACAGACGTATACATGTATATATGACAGACCTATACATGTGTATATGACCGTCCTATATATATGTTTATGACCGACCTATATATGTGTATATGACAGACGTATACTTGCGTATATGACCGACCTATATATGTGTATATGACAGACCTATACATGTATATATGACCGACCTATATATGTGTATATGACAGACGTATACTTGCGTATATGACCGACCTATATATGTGTATATGACAGACCTATACATGTATATATGACAGACCTATACATGTGTATATGACCGTCCTATATATATGTTTATGACCGACCTATATATGTGTATATGACCGACCTATACATGTGTATATGACCAACCTATATATGTGTATATGTCCAACCTATACATGTGTATATGACCGACCTATACATGTGTGTATGGCAGACCTATACATGTATATATAACAGACCTATACATGTGTGTATGACAGACCTATACATGTATATATGACAGACCTATACATGTGTATATGACCGTCCTATATATATGTTTATGACCGACCTATATATGTGTATATGACCGACCTATACATGTGTATATGACCAACCTATATATGTGTATATGTCCGACCTAAACATGTGTATATGACCGATCTATACATGTGTATATGACAGACCTATAAATGTGTATATGACAGACCTTTACATGTGTATATAACCGACCTATATATGTGTATATGACCGACGTATACATGCGTATATGACCGACCTATACATGTGTGTATGACAGACCTATACATGTATATATGACAGACCTATACATGTATATATGACAGACCTATACATGTGTATATGACCGTCCTATATATATGTTTATGACCGACCTATATATGTGTATATGACCGACCTATACATGTATATATGACCAACCTATATATGTGTATATGTCCGACCTAAACATGTGTATATGACCGACCTATACATGTGTATATGACAGACCTATAAATGTGTATATGACAGACCTTTACATGTGTATATAACCGACCTATATATGTGTATATGACCGACGTATACATGCGTATATGACCGACCTATACATGTGTGTATGACAGACCTATACATGTATATATGACAGACCTATACATGTGTATATGACCGTCCTATATATATATGTTTATGACCGACCTATATATGTGTATATGACCGACCTATACATGTGTATATGACCAACCTATATATGTGTATATGTCCGACCTAAACATGTGTATATGACCGACCTATACATGTGTATATGACCCACCTAAACATGTGTATATGACCGACCTAAACATGTGTATATGACCGACCTATACATGTGTATATGACCGACCTAAACATGTGTATATGTCCGACCTAAACATGTGTATATGACCGACCTATACATGTGTATATGACCGACCTATATATGTGTATATGACCGACCTAAACATGTGTATATGACCAACCTGAACATGTGTATATGTCCGACCTAAACATGTGTATATGACCGACCTATATATGTGTATATGACCGACCTATACATGTGTATATGACCAACCTAAACATGTGTATATGTCCGACCTAAACATGTGTATATGACCGACCTATACATGTGTATATGACAGACCTAAACATGTGTAAGCCTATTTATGTGTATATCACAGACGTTCACATGTGTATACGACAAACATTTATATTTGTAAACGACAGACCTTTACATGTATATATGACATATCTTGTAAAGTTTACCTACCTAGATCACTAAAACGTGAACTAGTTCGACTAATACTTGCTTGTGTTCGTTCAAACTCGTGCGCTGCAATTACGATTTTTCGATGTTTTCGCCTGTTTTGCTGTAACAATTATTTTGTTTCATTACTTTGTTGTTTTTAATGTTCATATCCATTACCATTTAATTAACACACAAAATAAATATTATGTTTACCCTTCGGTCCCTTCGTGAATGATGAGAAGCGTTAAAAATTACGACAATCCAACAGCTGGACCTTCAAATGGTTATTTCTCAGGGCAGATATAACTTAGTCCAAAAAATTGAATATATTTTTCTGTGAATTATTTTTTTCGCCCTGGTATAATACACAGTGAATATGCCTAAAAATATTAAATGTGAGAATAAACACTAACATAAAATGCTCGTATGTGGCGTATTAAATTTGGAAAAAAAATATACTTTTCTGCCATGGTTTTATTAACTGAAGAACTTAAACTTTCTGGGAGACATTCCCATAAAATGGTCTCCAGATGAACAGTGAATGTTGTGTCCTGCTACTAAGCATCTCTAAACCCCAATAGCAAGCACAAGCCCCAAAAGTTGGCAACCAGTCGGAAAGGCTGATAAATGGGTTTTCTAGTGAATCCGTAAATTTGGATTTACTCCATTTTTATATACACATTCACAAGTGATTTTGGATGTTAATGTGTACCGTTTCAGTCACTATATGATCTGAAATAAATACGATGACACATAAATGTGAAGCAAGAGGGGTTATTGATATTATTTATTGATCTTAATAAATACAATGACATTGGTATAACCAGATAAACAAAAGTATATAAAACCAAATTACATTTTCAAAAAGTACAACTTAAAGAAGTTGGAAACAGTAAATACCTGGGTATTGACAAAAGTAACCTGTTCTGAACGCATCGTCAATATCTCACAGGCGGCTAATAGTTTCCCATGGTTTCACCAGAAAGAACTTGCGACACTCATTTAGACAAACAAAAGACAATGCAATAATGCAAGACAATAAAAGTTTTATTCGATCAAACATGGAATACTGCTCATCTGTATGGACTCCTTGTATCTAGCCCCTGACGATGTGTCTAGAGAAGGTACAACGAAGAGCAGCACATTTTGTATTCCTTGTCTATAACAACAGAACTAGTATAACTGATATGCTTCATGGATATTAATGGGAATCCAGGGTATCTCACTTGACACTGTTCTATAGGCTTGTTAATCGGTTAGTTGGAATTAACTATACTATATATCTGACTCCACTTAACCTCTCGTTGGGTCCTGCACGATCTTACTTTGACCATTCTGTACATAACATCAACACATAACCCTAAATACAGTTTCTTACCAAGACATGTATGCTACCACTGTGGTACACAAGTCTTTGGTATCCTTCAAAAGCGAGCTTTCACAAATGACTTTCTAGGGCTATCCAATGACTACAAAATTCAAGTTTCGCACTCTGGTTCCTCCAGGGAAACTGAAGTGGTCTTGCTTAGATGAATCGGAACGAATAAGAGACATTAATAATAAATAGTACAAAAGAACAAGCGATAAAGTCCAAGAATTCCAACTAGAAGGACCTATCTACTGTTTGGAATACCTTATATATTAACTTACAAGGGAGACAATTTCCATTTATTAAAGTACCCTATTGGCTCTAAATTTTTCTTATCATACTTTGCTTATTTTGTCCTGCAATGATAGTTCTAACAGTATCGTATTTATTGTCTTTCATGTGTAATATACCGGTGGAATCTTCGCCTGACAAGGTTGGCATATTTATAGCGGGTCATATAACATTGAAGCCACTTGGTAGAAGATTAAATCTGGAAGTTGTCCGACTGAATCTCGTATGTTACTTAACACAAATATCATAAAGATAATAGAAGCACATATGGAAATCAATTTGAATGAACCTATGTTGATAACTGATCCAACCAATTCCTTAATATGTCTTATTGGGTATCAATATAGGGATTAACGCAGTTCCATAACAAACTGGTCAGTGTGTCAAGGAAAACATTTTTTATGTCTAACGTATATATTAAATTAATAAATAAATATATAAATATAACATACAAATTATCAAAAGGGTACATTATGTTTTTAAAGTAAGGGGCGATACTCTCATCCACATGTTATTTAAGCTTATTTAAGTTATCGTTCGTTTTGGACTTCTGGCGAAGAACTCGTGTACGGTATGTAACGCGATTCAAAAACAACAGGCTGAAGTAAACTTTCTTGTTATTAAATAAAATAACATCGGCCTCAACATTTCATGAATGATTTTAATAGTATTTCACCGAAACATTGTTTACTTTTTTCTCATCAACTTGCAAAATTATAAATATGTCCGTACGAATGCCGGGGGTAAAAGCCCCATGTGTATTGACAATTATGTTCATACCACTTTGCGAATGATTTCTCCTATTTACATCTTTAAACGCTATTTTTATTTCAAGCTCTAAACGAAGTGCTTCTTATCATAATTACTATTTCAAATGAAGTATTTAATGGTACAGGTATCTTGTATAGGTATTGCAGTAGTTAATAAAAAAAAAAATAAATAAAAATAAAAACAAAAACAAAACAACAACAACAAACAAACACAACAAACAAAAAACAAAACAAACACATAACGTTTGAATAACGGTATGTGTCTTTTTTTACCAAGCAGCAGTATCTGGCCTGACATAGTACGTACGCCTATGACTCCTTCGGATTTGGTTCATTTAAGTGAAAATCCGAAAGTTTGCTTACATGAAATACACGTAACATTATCTGATCCCTGTTTGCGGTATTTGTGTATTATTTCTGCAGAATACTTAATTCTAAGTTAATACGATTTTAAAAACGATCTCGATTGTATGGCATTACAAATCGTTAAAAAACACTCTCGAAATGTTCATTCTTATCAAATCTATAAATAAGCACGATTGGAATTTCTGCTAAAATAGATAACGACGTCACAGCGGATGATTCAGATGATAATATACATGTAATGTGGTCTCAAATATATGTGGTCACATAGTTGTCTTAGTTTAAAAATAGCTAACTATGCAGCGTGGCTCAGATAGGTAATACACGTTTGCAATAGCAATTGTAGTGTTACGCTTCATTTTTGGCAAACGTGTAGGACATCAATAAACACTCTTTGTGGGATTTTTTTAGGTAACAATATTTTTATAATAAAAAACATCGACCCAAACTGCCGGTTACCACCTTGCACTTTGAGGGGCGTATGGTTAAAACTGATGGATTCCACTGTTTCTGTTTCATTTACTAGGGATGGGGATTAGCTGACCAATTGCAGTGCAGCAAGTCTAGGTGCATCAATTGCGACTAAGTGTCCTATGATCTCTCCCCCAGGACACTCCTATACAAGTATACAATTAACAAATTAAGTGTTTTACGACCCTTGCTGTGATGTCACATCATGGTGTTATCGAGGTGAGGGTTTTGTGGGGTGGGGGTGTCACTAACCCTCAAATACGTTTAATGTACGTAACAATACAAGCAGTTAACATATAATAAATATGGTGGAAGAAAAAACAACACTTTTGTTTTTAATTTGCGTAACAATTCTCGAAATATGTGTGATAGCGTGAGTTGAGACCTGAAAACTTTACTCTTTACGCCGTTTTAGGCCTATTCAAAACATCATCACAGTTTACTATCTCCATGTCAGAAGGCATGTGCCTTTCGAGTCACAGTAACCTCTGCCACCAAAAATTGGATTGCCGAACTAAATTAGAAATCTTATTGTGACTTATATTTAAATGGTATACCATTATAGTTTTTTTCTAAAGATAACGTCTAAGGAATGATGACATTTTAATATAAAATGTATTTAAACGTATGAAGCATTTTACATTGACGCTGATGTCGATGTAGAAAAGCATTGAGACGTGCTTTTCAAGACGCCAGTTGTTACCGCAGGCATAGCAAACGTAGCCTAACTGGTGTGTGGAGTGTGTCCACTTTATAAACGTCATCATCCTCTTTCGCTTTGGAAGAAATATATATGCATTGGACATTACTTTTCAACAACCCCGCCCTCTACCGCCGGGGTAACACCAGGGCATTAGGACAACACCTTATTTCAACCTGGTATTAGCAACCACGTCTTAGCAACCTGGGTGCACGTGTCAAGCTTGATTAATTAATTCTACAGCATGAGTCGACAACAAATGACGCACTCTCGCTCCTCCCTTGTAACAAATTCATTCATTTTTTGTTTTACACGACAGTACTCGATTTGCGATTCGCTTGCATTTATAACACAATTTACTTATGTACACTCTACGTAATTATAAATAACTTTCTTTTTCAACGCTTGGTTGTTGGGTGAATGCGAAACTATCCCATGCTACTTTTTACTACAGCCCCACCCCCTCCCGACCTAGCAATACGGGAATCCTCGGCTCTTTTCGTAGGTATGAAAGAGCAACTTTCAGTTTGTAGGAAGTAAGCGGTGCCTAGAAGGAAACGTGCTCTATGTAGAATGGATTCTAGTATTGACAAGTGTTTTCCCTTTTAAGTGACATGGATGTACATTTTTCGTAATGGAGAGGAAAAAAGAACCGATAGACTCGAAATACGAGATAGGAGAGGACCTCGGAAAGTAAGTGGTGACATTCTATTTTTGTTGTCATTGATTCGTTCTTCATAAAGATTTACCAACAAGTCTGAATAAAAGAAATCCTTATATTTATTTCATTTATCGTGTAATTGCAAATAAGTTTCTCCAGTTTGACGACTACCTGTTTATGCATATTTATTTGTAGTTTTCATTGTGTTTCCATTATTTCCCCCATGTCGGTTTGTATTGATCGGAAACTGCATCCTGAATCGAGACGATTCGAGTGTTGACACTCTTTTTAAGTGGATCGTTATGTGTAGTTTTCACAGAGTTGATGACAGCCTGCGTTGCTGACAGCCTGCGTTTGTGTGAATTACAACTTTTGTAAAAAAATAAATAAAAAGCATGACTGATTTCACAATCCCCCATCAACAAACAAGATAATTTTACCTACAAATTAAAAAAAATGACAACTAATCTTTAATAATAAAGGCAATGCTTTTAATACCAATGAGTTAAATATTTCAGGAGAGCAGAAGAAGGAAAGCATTTTACACAACATATAGTTTGCTTCAATACTTATTTGAATGCATTTATGGGAACTTAGCAAAACTTCAGGATATTAGATTGACCATTGGATTCTTTTGTAATTTAAGCTAAATAATCTTCATACTCAACACTACATTATAAGTTTTCTGAAATGATGATATTCTTACAATTTTATTTTGTTATACTTTATTGTGCCAACAAAATTTGATTTAGAAAAAGTGTTGACATACTGTTGAGTTTTCACAAGAGTAAATTTTATTGTTCAAAATACACAAGCTAAATTCTGTGAGTAAATTTTGTTGGCTCAGTAAAATGCTCTCTGTATATTTGCACATCTGTGTGTGGTGTTATGTGAATCATTCTGCAGTTCTAAGCAATGAGAAGTAGGGAGCTAGGCAGAGTGGAGCAAAGAGCATGCACAGGTAGATTACTGCCAGTGAGCTAACTCTTAGCAAGCCAAGTATCACAAGGTCAGGCATAGGCAAACATTGTAGATCCAGGACAGCAAACTTCCACTGGAAACTGTATGATCAGGGTCTTCACTACCTGGCTGATAAATTATTAAGACTCATTAAAAATGTGTTGTTACCTGGTTAAGTAGAAAACTAAGACTGTTAGTAAGTTATATATATATATATATATATATATATATATATATATATATATATATATATATATATATATATATATATATATATATATATGAGCTACTTGAGTCGCTTCAGATTATTGGAGGCTGGTGGTAAAATATTTAAAAAAAATCCCAGCAGAATCAAACTTAGAGATGAATGAAAGATCAAATAAACAGTTAAGAAAGATGAAAAAGAGATAGAAGAAATGAATATTTAATAAAAAAATATTTGAGAATATGAAATATATGAATGAAATGAACAAATTTGAAGATAAGTAGATAAAGTAGATTTAGATTTGTTATAATTAAAGTGAATGGTGTCAAAATATATATAAAAATACCCAGATAGACAGATAGTTGAAAGAGATAGATTCAGCTCATGAGATATATAAAGACAGAGATTTAAATACAAAGAAACAACTTGCTTAAAAAGGAAACAAACAATAGATGAATCCTTGAACCGGGATGCTGATTCTGATTGGGACACTGATAAACATAGGAAGAAGTTACCAGATATAACACACAATAAAAGGAAATGAATCAACCCTACCTTCTTTCATTTGTGAATAAAAACCCATACTTAATTCTCAGATGCTTACAATTACATGCAGTTGAAAGTCATATTAATAGACACTTAGTAGTCTATAGAATAGACAGACAGCTCAGATCAGAATCTACACTACATGCTTAAGCATGATCAATTTGAGTTAAAACAATGAAATAGAAGCAGCCAGTGGATCAGTGAGCTAAATGAGTCATAGTTTAAGCCAGGCTCACAGAAAGGCAGAAGCTGATTTGTGGTCGCTATTATATATACATTCTAGCAGCTGCAGAGATGCCTGGTGCTCAGTTGATGCTGGTGGAGGGGTGATGATCAATCAGCAACAGGAAAAGATTCAAGTAGTTGGAAACAGTTACTCTTTGTCCCTATATCAAAGTAGGATATGGATACAAGCATTTAAATGTTAAATAAATGTTAAGGTCACAAGAAAAATAATATTAATAATTGAATTGGCAGACATCTTTGATGGTAACTTCAAGTGATTTTCAGATGAATTGTATAAAAGCGTAACTTTTATTTTCTTGTAATGTCTTAATTTGTGGTCCAGAAATTGAAAGCTGTACACCATTGGGAAGCTGTTGAAATTCATTTTTTTAGAATACAATATTTTTAAAATTGATAAATGCACAAAGAATTAATACACAGAAATAAATAAAATTATTGGCCCATTCTTAAACAAAATGAAGAGTGTAACTTTTTTTGTTGTATTTTTTTCACCTTTTTAACTGTCAAAATATAGTTTTGATATTTAAAATACTTCATAAAAGCTGTTTAATTTGATATAAAAGTCAGTAAAATAGACTGAAAATATAAATCACAGTTATGAGTTGAATACAGCACATATTTCCAGATTTTGGTCTGCATTAGCTTCTGCCTTCAAAGATGGCTGCCTTTAACTGTCCTATCAGTGCCTACTGCCTATGATATCACATGTAAACTATCTATTTTAACACATTTTTAGGATTGTTACATCAAAAAAAACAAATAGTTAGAAAAAATTAATAGGGTTCATATTAAAAAAGAAAAGCAAGATATTTTGTCAAAAATTGTTTGTCCTTAGTTTCTGTAACAAAGGTATAGATTTGTTTTGTTTTGTTAATATGACCTGGTAGAGACGAAAATAAAGGCTGTGCCCTAAGTGAGACTTGAACCTATGTGGAATGAGGAGATGCCTGTCAATGATTCCTAACATGTAGATTTGTAAGTCTGCGGTTTCAAAGGGGTATTTCAGTCAAGTCATTTAATAACAGATGTTAAGAAGTGTTGTTCCTTTTGGTGTCCAGACTCTAAATAACTGTAGGTGTTGTATGTTGCTGAATTAAAAATATTGTTGAAAAGGGATTGAAGGTTTAAAAAACGCATTCCACACTCCTCTGTTTGTAATAATTATGTCTTGTATCCAGCAGAATCATACTCAGACTGCCACAAACTAAACTTGTGAAGATTGGATGTGATATAGCTCCCTTTCTAACATTTAAGCAAGTATAAGGGTAGTTCCAGAACTGTTTGAACCAATGTCAGGATACTGTGAGTGGTTGTGGTATCATGTCAGATGTTCATGTCATCTTAGAAACAGTAATGGTAGCACTCTATAGGCTTCAGGTGTACAACCTCTCCAAATAACTAAAAGTGATTTGATAAACCTTACAAATAAAGACATAACTTACAATACCAATGGTTCGTTTATATATTTAACAGTAAAGTTGCACATGGCATAAAGTCTATTTGTAATTGTACAAGTAATTGATTGGAATCAATAGCCTGAGATTTATCATTCCTGAATACATGTGTCATATAAATGTATATGATTTAGAGGTTTCATATAGAACTGTCTAATTTGTAGTGTTCATATAAATCAATATGATTTTGAGGTTTCATATAGAACCGTCTAATTTAGTGTTCATATAAATCAATATGATTTAGAGGTTTCATATAGAACTGTCTAATTTAGTGTTCATATAAATCAATATGACTTTGAGGTTTCATATAGAACAGTCTAATTTAGAGGTTTCATAATTATAAATCAATTTGATTTAGAGTTTTATTCCATTATTTTTATGAGTTTTAAAGATGTAGCTCTTTCTGTTGCACCTTTCAAAAAAGGAAAACTGCTGAACTGTTTCTGAACTGCTGTCATTGATTGTTACCTTACTCCTTTACAATGGGTTTCATGCTTCATTTTGTTATCAAGCCATAATAATTCTTGGCCATCTCCCTACATCTGTAGGTAGTGGTGCCTTAAGAAATGCTTTCTAAGACTCAGCTGCAAATAGTGCTGTTCCCTAAATAGACAGTTCCAAGCTGGACTGGTTAAATCTCAATCTACACTACTTGCCTATGTCAGATAAATACCTGCTCAACAGGCAAAGACCTAAAATGGAACTTAGGTCAGAGATAGAAATTACCCTTAGGTTAATATGGGTGTATCCTTAATACCAACTTGCTAGTAGTGCCCTAATCCTAACTGAAAATTGAAATACTGATTTAATACTCATTAACACATGCAAATCAATGTAGCCAGGACATGTTACAAAAGCTTCATTGATTGTTTTATCTGATTGGTTTAATTTGGTTTGTCCCAACCTGATCACACCAGGGTGAATAATGGGTCCTTTCAACTCTGTGTAATTTACCAACACTCAGAATGTCTTTATAAGGTGCCTTTTTTCTTTGGTAGTACTTTATATAAATTGTTTGTGGCAATCTCGGTCGTTGAAGCTAGACATGTGCAATCAACATTAAGTGCATATGATACAAAATCAATCTGGCATAGAGACCATCTGTGGCTGAGCAGTTAGTCTTTCACTGACATATAACTCCCTAGGCCTTATTGTGTAAATTGTAGTCCCAGTTTGGTCAAGAACTTCCATGTTGGAAGATCTTCCAGTGCTACTTTGGTGGACTTACCTTGACATTAGCTTTTCTTGATCTATAAAGGCTGGAAGTTGCCAATATGATTGTTGTTGTAACCCCTCATTCCCTAAAACACAACAATCTTGCACATCATAATGTTAGCTAGATTGGATTAAGTAGATCAACAGCTAAATATTTATCCAGAATAATTATTGGTGTATGCCAAACCTTTTAAGCTTCAATTTTTCAATTTAAATGAGAGTTAAAATCAAAATATTTGGATTAGTGTCAATTTTCCATTTCAGTCATGGTTTTACCTTTAGAAAACAACAACACCAGCAACAACACCAAAAGCCTGAAATGTAGGTTTCTTGAATCCCTCAACGTAATTATACTGCCACTGAATCTGCCTTTTAATTGACATATAAGCCTCATTTACTGGCAACTTTTGCTGCTGATTGGCAATTTAAATCTTAGCCTGCTATACACAAAGTTGTCAGGCTTAGGCAAGTAGCAGAGACCTTCACATTTTATTTTCTGTCTCTTTAAGTATATAGTGTTACATTTGGCATTAAGATGTAACCAGAATTGCAAAGAATTTAGTATGGGTTAAAAACAAACATGGCATTATAAGGGTTAGAGTCTTGTCTTGTCTGGTTGTCTGTATGTCAGCTTGGTTTCTAGATGAACTTGTAGCCTGGACTGAGGTACAGTTCTGAAACCAGACACCTGAAGGCAGTGGTGTACATTTAAAATACCAATGTCAGGCTAATAAATGGCTTAATTAATGATTGACTGTGTGGCAGCTGGCTGGTTCAGTTTACATTGGTAAGTCACAATTTGATACACAAGAACACATGCACTAATCTTGTAAGTCACCATCTGATATTCTTGAACTGAACATTTGTATTGTTAACCCAAGACAAGTTGGCCTGTTTTAGTCAAAGTTGAAAGTGCAAACTCAAAATGACAAACTTACTGTTTTAATAAGCACCATTTTTCTTTGGTTGCACCAATTTAAATTATTTAAGATGCAATTGACATCCATAAAATATGTTTTATTTTCTCAACAAATTTATTGGCTCAAAAGCAAATAACAGCCATACTCACTGTTTAGATTGTTTCAAATAATACTAAGATTTGTCTATAGCATGCCCTCAACTTGTCTCAATGATGGATAGTAAAATTTAGCTGTTATTATCCTTAACAAAAACATTAGTCAACACAGAAAAGTGTAAGGTATGAAAACAGCATAACTGTGCTAAAACAAATCTTATCATTACCTGTTGTGTTACATTTTTTTCCCTAAGGTAGTAAACAGAACACATATTCCAAGTTTGAAGCAAATAACTTTGAATGTTTCTAAGAATGGAACCAAAGTAAGGTAATAACTAGCATGGATGTAGATGTGGCTCATGACAATAGCTCCAGTCATTTTCTTTGAGAAGAGGAGTTAAAAATAAGGGAACTTGTCAGGGTTTTTTTCTCAATTTTATGAATATGAAGCTATATATTATAACATCAATTAAATTGTATATTTTTTTGTCATAAGTAACTTACGGAAAAAGTTTAAAACAAAATTAACAAAACAAAAATATTTTTACATTTTTGTTAAGATAGCTTTAAATCACAATGACTTTCAAGAAACTGACTCCTAATGAATTTCTCTTAACCTGACAAGGATAGGCAAATAGTGTAGATTGAGATTAGTAAGCTCCTGCTGGAAGTTGTCTTATCAAGATCTACATTATTTGCCACCATTAGCAGCTATTGGCATTCATTGTTACCTTTGCATACATAGAACTTGAAGAAAATAATTAATACTCTATGAACTGATGTAGCAAGCCAAGGGTTAAGCTTGCAGACTTCCAGCATTATAAACTTTTAAATGTGTACCTTAATATGACAGCAATTTGTTTCAGTACAGATTTTATCTAAATCAAAATTAGAGGAAATGACCCAAGTCGGAGACCAACAAACCTGCCCCAGTTCACATGTCTAGTCAAACCAATTGCTTTTAATTGATGTCATGTTAAAAAGTTTTGATTTAAAGGTGGTATTCAACAGTTTGGTCCAACAATTCGTTCTCAACCAAATAAGTCATTGGTACCTGAAAAGGTCTTGCAAAATGCTGTTCATTAAGGCCAAAGATCTTTGTGATAAGTCAAGGATAAATTCCAACTCATTATTTAATATAGGCAAACTGGTACATGTATTTAATATAGGCAAACTGGTACATGTATTTAATATAGGCAAACTGGTACATGTACTTAATATAGGCAAACTGGTACATGTATTTAATATAGGCAAACTGGTACGTGTATTTAATATAGGCAAACTGGTACGTGTATTTAATATAGGCAAACTGGTACATGTATTTAATATAGGCAAACTGGTATGTGTATTTAATATAGGCAAACTGGTACATGTATTTAATATAGGCAAACTGGTACGTTTATTTAGTATAGGCAAACTGGTATGTGTATTTAATATAGGCAAACTGGTACATGTAC
Source organism: Sinonovacula constricta (assembly GCA_007844125.1). NCBI lineage: Eukaryota > Metazoa > Mollusca > Bivalvia > Cardiida > Solecurtidae > Sinonovacula > Sinonovacula constricta. The sequence continues at coordinate 67,767,815 of CM017559.1, forward strand.
TTAATATAGGCAAACTGGTACATGTATTTAATATAGGCAAACTGGTACATGTATTTAATATAGGCAAACTGGTACATGTATTTAATATAGGCAAACTAGTACATGTACTTAATATAGGCAAACTGGTACATGTATTTAATATAGGCAAACTGGTATGTGTATTTAATATAGGCAAACTGGTATGTGTATTTAATATGACAAACTGGTATGTGTATTTAATATAGGCAAACTGGTATGTGTATTTAATATAGGCAAACTGGTATGTGTATTTAATATAGGCAAACTGGTATGTGTATTTAATATAGGCAAACTGGTATGTGTATTTAATATAGGCAAACTGGTATGTGTATTTAATATAGGCAAACTGGTATGTGTATTTAATATAGGCAAACTGGTATGTGTATTTAATATAGGCAAACTGGTATGTGTATTTAATATAGGCAAACTGGTATCTGTATTTAATAAAGGCAAACTGGTATGTGTATTTAATATAGGCAAACTGGTACATGTATTTAATATAGGCAAACTGGTATGTGTATTTAATATAGGCAAACTGGTACATGTATTTAATATAGGCAAACTGGTATGTGTATTTAATATAGGCAAACTGGTACATGTATTTAATAAAGGCAAACTAGTACATGTATTAAATATAGGCAAACTGGTACATGTAGTTAATATAGGCAAACTGGTACATGTATTTAATTTAGGCAAACTGGTGTGTGTATTTAATATAGGCAAACTGGTACGTGTATTTAATATAGGCAAACTGGTACATGTATTTAATTTAGGCAAACTGGTACGTGTATTTAATATAGGCAAACTGGTACATGTAATTAATATAGGCAAACTGGTACATGTATTTAATATAGGCAAACTGGTACATGTATTTAATTTAGGCAAACTGGTACGTGTATTTAATATAGGCAAACTGGTACATGTAATTAATATAGGCAAACTGGTACATGTATTTAATATAGGCAAACTGGTACATGTATTTAATTTAGGCAAACTGGTGTGTGTATTTAATATAGGCAAACTGGTACGTGTATTTAATATAGTCAAACTGGTACATGTATTTAATATAGGCAAACTGGTACGTGTATTTAATATAGGCAAACTGGTACATGTATTTAATATAGGCAAACTGGTGTGTGTATTTAATATAGGCAAACTGGTACATGTATTTAATATAGGCAAACTGGTACATGTATTTAATATAGGCAAACTGGTACATGTATTTAATATAGGCAAACTGGTGTGTGTATTTAATATAGGCAAACTGGTACGTGTATTTAATATAGGCAAACTGGTATGTGTATTTAATATAGGCAAACTGGTATGTGTATTTAATATAGGCAAACTGGTACATGTATTTAATATAGGCAAACTGGTACGTGTATTTAATATAGGCAAACTGGTACATGTATTTAATATAGGCAAACTGGTATGTGTATTTAATATAGGCAAACTGGTATGTGTATTTAATATAGGCAAACTGGTGTGTGTATTTAATATAGGCAAACTGGTGAGTGTATTTAATTTAGGCAAACTGGTGTGTGTATTTAATATAGGCAAACTGGTACATGTATTTAATATAGGCAAACTGGTATGTGTATTTAATATAGGCAAACTGGTATGTGTATTTAATATAGGCAAACTGGTATGTGTATTTAATATAGGCAAACTGGTATGTGTATTTAATATAGGCAAACTGGTATGTGTATTTAATATAGGCAAACTGGTATGTGTATTTAATATAGGCAAACTGGTACATGTATTTAATATAGACAAACTGGTACATGTATTTAATATAGGCAAACTGGTACGTGTATTTAATATAGGCAAACTGGTACATGTACTTAATATAGGCAAACCGGTGTGTGTATTTAATATAGGCAAACTGGTACATGTATTTAATATAGGCAAACTAGTACATGTATTTAATATAGGCAAACTGGTACATGTATTTAATATCGGCAAACTGGTACATGTATTTAATTTAGGCAAACTAGTGTGTGTATTTAATATAGGCAAACTGGTACGTGTATTTAATATAGGCAAACAGGTACATGTATTTAATATAGGCAAACTGGTGTGTGTATTTAATATAGGCAAACTGGTACATGTAATTAATATAGGCAAACTGGTACATGTATTTAATATAGGCAAACTGGTACATGTATTTAATATAGGCAAACTGGTACATGTATTTAATATAGGCAAACTGGTACATGTATTTAATATAGGCAAACTGGTACATGTATTTAATAAAGGCAAACTGGTGTGTGTATTTAATAAAGGCAAACTGGTACATGTATTTAATGTAGGCAAACTGGTACGTGTATTTAATATAGGCCAACTGGTACGTGTATTTAATATAGGCAAACTGGTACATGTATTTAATATAGGCAAACTGGTGTGTGTATTTAATATAGGCAAACTGGTACATGTATTTAATATAGGCAAACTGGGACATGTATTTAATATAGGCAAACTGGTACATGTATTTAATATAGGCAAACTGGGACATGTATTTAATATAGGCAAACTGGTACATGTATTTAATATAGGCAAACTGGTACATGTATTTAATATAGGCAAACTGGTGTGTGTATTTAATATAGGCAAACTGGTGAGTGTATTTAATTTAGGCAAACTGGTGTGTGTATTTAATATAGGCAAACTGGTGTGTATATTTAATATAAGCAAACTGGTACGTGTATTTAATATAGGCAAACTGGTGTGTGTATTTAATATAGGCAAACTGGGACATGTATTTAATATAGGCAAACTGGTACATGTATTTAATATAGGCAAACTGGTATGTGTATTTAATATAGGCAAACTGGTGTGTGTATTTAATATAGGCAAACTGGTGTGTGTATTTAATATAGGCAAACTGGGACATGTATTTAATATAGGCAAACTGGTACATGTATTTAATATAGACAAACTGGTACATGTATTTAATATAGGCAAACTGGTGTGTGTATTTAATATAGGCAAACTGGTACGTGTATTTAATATAGGCAAACTGGTACATGTATTTAATATAGGCAAACTGGTGTGTGTATTTAATATACGCAAACTGGTATGTGTATTTAATATAGGCAAACTGGTGTGTGTATTTAATATAGGCAAACTGGTACGTGTATTTAATATAGGCAAACTGGTACATGTATTTAATATAGGCAAACTGGTATGTGTATTTAATATAGGCAAACTGGTATGTGTATTTAATATAGGCAAACTGGTACGTGTATTTAATGTAGGCAAACTGGTGTGTGTATTTAATATAGGCAAACTGGTACGTGTATTTAATAGAAGCAAACTGGTACGTGTATTTAATATAGGCCAACTAGTACATGCATTTAACAGGCCAACTGGTACGTGTATTTAATATAGGCCAACTAGTACATGCATTTAACAGGCCAACTGGTACGTGTATTTAATATAGGCAAACTAGTACATGCATTTAACAGACAAACTGGTACATGTTTTGAATATTGGCAAACTTTTAGATATCACCTTGAAGAGGTAAACAATCTACTGAATTATATTTGTAAAGCTGAATTTTCATGTGTAAACAGAAAAATGAACCCCCACATATTTCGTAGGTGAACTGCATATGTTCTCAGTAGATCACTTTTTTTTTAAAAAAATGAAGCTATTTTTGTCTGTTTGTATAGCCTAGCCGACACATATGATTCACTTTGTTGTTGTTGGAGTAATCAGTTTAGGCAATGTCAGCAGTCTTAACACTTTTTCCTCCCTAACATAACTTCCACAAAGTTCAGTGTTGCATGGATTTTACTCTAAACATGTTTTTCTACATCACAGCGACCAGTTATGATCATCATAGCAATAGTGGAGGAAGACCTCAGACACATTCCTGAGTAGAACCACCGGCACACCACAGCACAGCTGGAAGACCTTCCCACATGGAGCCCATGGCCCTAATGGCACTCAAACCTATGTGGTTGGAGGTTTAGTTATGTTAGAGGGGTGTGTGCTGTGCACCAGACCCATTACACTAATACTAGAAACAAAACTCGTCAGGAGCATAACTTTATCACATCCAGTATTGTATAGCTTAACAACTGCTTGCAGGGGACACAAGTGTTCAGCCCATCCAGTTATAAACTTTATTTAAGTATTTTGAACTTTTCAGAGTTGTGCATGCCCAGGCTCTATAAACAGGAAGTTGTTTGACCACTGGCTCATGAGTTCCGTCTGGTATACTCAGTCTGTACATAAATGAATAGCTTCAACTTGATCGTAATTATAAGCAAGTTTGTACATGTAATCTCTATTTAGTAAATAAAAAAAATAATCCATGGCTCACTAGTCATGATTAAATAATTGTGCAGTAAAATACTCAGCCTTAGTATGAGTTGGTATATCTCAGATATCAATAGTGTAGATCCAGATCAGCTTGCTCTCCATGGGAAATATATGACCAGGATCTGCACTATTGGCTACTAAGTTACTAGCACTATTTCTAGGCACATTTGATTGTAGATATATGAGGATGACTTAGAATAGGTGTGCAATATTAACAAGCTATGGCAGGATAAGTGTTTCTTGCTTCATGCATGACTTACAATACAATCATGCAATCATGTTTTACATGTTGCCTCCTTTTATTTCTAGTTGAAACTGTAGAGATCTTTTATTCAATCTTACATGGCAAATGTGATTGCAAACTAGGGGTGTTCAGAGTGATCAATGTCAGATATCTTGTCAGAAATAGGATTTCTTCTGAGAAAATTTGGGGGAATTTTCTTGGTGAGTGTGTTAGGGGGACGATCTAAGATCTAACCTATTTGGCACTAGGTTCTGTGAATAGAAGCATAGAAGCTGTGTCTTCGAGATGTGAAATTGGTTGTATAAAGGGACTGTAGTGGTGATACATTTTTAACATGCCAAAAGTTTGGTTTCTATCATTTAATCAGGTTAAATTTTGTTTGAGGATATAAAGTCATTTTTATAGAGGCAATTTTACCTGGAAGGCAAAGTTTTGTATGTAAGATAGTACCAAGTCACATAATCCTTACAACTGGCCTGCAAGAAATGATTTTGCTCTTGGAATCCATTACTGAATATGAACAGCGTCAAGTTGTTCTTATAACTTATTGCCCAATATAGCATAGGTTTGGATAAATTCTTTACACTGAGCAGAATTTGAATCCAGGTGGATGGAGTGAGAAGCCAAGACCTTTACCACTGAGCTAAAGAGTCGACTCTCACATGCAGTCGGGAGGTATTGGTTAAATTTATACACAGAATCCTTGGTAGATACATGTATATTGAGGGATGCCTGATTGACCTGGCATGTTTCATCTGGATCATTTATGTTTAACTCTTAGTCTGCTAAGCGTAGATTAATAAGGTTCATGCCAATAATGTTGATCCTGATCAGCTTGAAGCAACATGTCAGGATCTAGACTATCTGTAACTGAGTCTCAAGCAATGTTACTTTGTCGGAAATTATTTATTGGGTAAGTCTCAAGGACAGGTTATTGCAGGAAAATGTTGCCTGCTAAGGGTTGATATTGCTGCAATGCATCCGTATTTGATGGCACATTTCAAACTAAATCAGTCTGGCAGAAATCTGTCAATCATACTGTAGTGGAATGTATTTGCAACATCAGCTTTCAATATCTCTAGCAAAGCTGGTACTGTTAGGCATATATTAAAAACATATATATATATATATTTATTTTTTTTGTATTCAATAAATCTCTTAATTGAAATAAATCTATAGTCAACATATCACTGTCAGATGGTTAGTTTCTGCTTAAGTAGACAATAAAATGCTAAAGAATCCTTGAAATGTTTGCTTCTCAGACTTTAAAATGAAATTATTTCAGAATTTTGCTTTACAATAAGTATGGTAACACTATAAGACCGACTTTATGATGTTCTTATCTTGAAAATCTATGCTTATATGAGGCATGCAGTTAAGGGAAGTATCCTGATAAAATTCTTAGGATTGATTGCAGAAGTAAAGTTTTGATTTTTTATGCTCCATAAATTTTAAAAGAAGCTTTGGTGATAGAAGTCATAGATAGCTGAGCTTTATGATAGAAGTCATAGATAGCTAAGCTTTATGATAGAAGTCAAAGATAGCTTAGCTTGGTGAAGGAGTTCTTATTTCTACAGATAGCTAATTGGCTTGGTGATAGAAGTCATAGATAGCTAAGCTTGGTGATAGAAGTCATAGATAGCTAAGCTTGGTGATGGAAGTCATAGATAGCTAAGCTTGGTGATAGAAGTCATAGATAGCTAAGCTTAGTGATAGAAGTCATAGATAGCTAAGCTTGATCAGGGCTGGAAAATTGTCTAAAAACCTACTCGTCCTGCAGGACGTGTGTCTTGAAATTATCACTCGTCCTGCCTGACCATCTACTCGTCCTGCATTAAGTCTGTAAAATGCTTATTAATATGAATTAAGGAATAAAGAACAAACTAAACACACAGGGTCTCAAATTTAGATTATTAAAGAGGTAACAAGTCATGCCAACCTTATTTTAATCAGAGTCTGATTCATGTTGTTCTTGCACCTGTTTCCCCCTTGGCCCAGTGCAGACATGACCATCAACGTGCCTTTTACCGGTTCCTGAATTAAGCCAGAGGACAATGCTGTCTGTGGGGTCAAACGAATTGAGTGTTGGGCCATCAACAGTAACTCTCATCAAATTTTGCAATGTTAACTGGCTCATGGATGTTCTTGACTGTGTTTTTATTCTGTTCATGGCACTAAATCCCCTTTCACACTCTGCAGTTGATGGAGAAATGGTAAGCATAATCCTGACAAGTGGTAGCATATACTTAATGCGCTCATGGTCTTCATGGCTGGTGGAAAGCACTTGTTCATATGCATCTACTAATGATATTTTTGTTGTTCTGCTGATAACAAACTTCAAGTCCAGCCACTGGTCTAACCCATTCTCAATTTCTTCTTCTGTCAACACCGGTTCATAAAGGTTGATGAGCCTCTCAATCTGGTCTTCACCAAACTTTCTGAATTGTTCACCTGAATTTCTGTCTGGCCATAGTTTGAAATTAAATACACTAAACAGAGAGTGGGGTTCTTCTTTGAAATATTTCACAAATCTCTCTTCAAGAAAGAAGATGGTGTCTGACAGCAAGCTATTTATGTCGCCACCTATTGCCTCTGACAGCTGATCTCCTGGGACCTCTCTTCTTCCTGTCTGGCCAAATGTAATGGTCACTCCTCTGTATTCTCCATTTGTACTCTCTCTTTCATACTTCCTTAGCATTTTACCTTTTCTGTCTTTCATGTGTGCAAATTTCTCTGTCAGTTCTGTAATTCTCTGGCTAACTTCAGAAACTAAACAGAATTTCTCTTGAAACAGCTCTGAAACTGTCCTAATCTGGTCTGTCCAATCAAGCATGAAGTTCAAGAAACTCAGAAACCTGTTGCTTTTCATTTCTTTAAGGAACCCTTTGGCTTTCTGTCCATTTTCATCAGACTTTGTTGCAATATGTTCAAGGTGAACAATAGTAATCTCATAATTTTCTAGGAGAGCTTTCAATGCCCTATATTGACTGGCCACCCACCTTATGGTTTGAATTCCTCCAAAGTGTTTCAGTTCTTTGTCTAAAGTTGTTGCTATTTCAAAGAGTTCTCTTCTTTTCTTAGGGGAAAAATAATAATACTGAAACACCCCCTTAAGTATCTCCTCAAAGTGGTTCAAATAGGCACAGCTCTTCTTTGCATCACATACTGCCAACTCTATATTGTGGGCAATGCAGTGAACAACGGCAATGTAATTCGCACACTGATCATTCCCCTGGCCCTTTACTTCATCAATTAACAACTTGATAGCCCCAGATTTTTTACCCATATTCACTGATGCCCCATCTGTATTAATGCCCACAATCTTATTAGCAAATTCTTCTTTTGATATGCCAACTGAGTCTAAACCCTTTATGATCCCATTTTTAACGCCCTCTGCATTCCCATGCTCTAAGTCAACAGGGGTCCGGACAATTCTCAGTCCGGACATTTCTCAGTTAGTGAAATTTGCAGGGTCGGACAATTCTCAGTTAGTTGATTTGCAGGGCCGGACATTTCTCAGTTACTTGTTTTGCAGGGTCGGACAATTCTCAGTCCGTTAAATAAACCTGTGAACCAAACAAACTATTTATCCTTACAAATTGCATCAATAATTATTTCCTTGATTTTTATAACAAACGCTTTGACAAAAGCCTCGAAAATTCTTTAATTGTCCATCCCACTTAAGTGTTATAAAACAACACTGTAATTAAATAATGAAAGACAATCATCAAAAACCAGATAATTTTCTTTGACTGTGAACCAAACAAACTATTTATCCTTTCAAATTGCATCAATAACTATTTCTATACCCCTTGATTTTTATAACAAACGCTTTGACAAAAGCCTCGAAAATTCTTTAATTGTCCATCCCACTTAAGTGTTATAAAACAACACTGTAATTAAATAATGAAAGACAATCATCAAAAAACCAGATAATTTTCTTTGACTGTGAACCAAACAAACTATTTATCCTTTCAAATTGCATCAATAATTATTTCTATACCCCTTGATTTTCATAACAACAAACGCTTTGACAAAAGCCGCGAAAATCCTTTAATTGGCCATCCCACTGTTCTTTAATAATGACATGCTTTACTCTAATTTCAAACTGAGATGCTTGTTAGAATATAAGTCTCAGCGCAGCCTACGATCATTATTCCAAAAATGGAAATTCTAACAAGTAAGACAGGCTCCAAGAAAATTTGTAGTTTGTGTTTGTTGTATGACACGCACCTTGTCTTTTTCAATAAAACATTTGATTAGTACCAGTCTTGAATTATCTTCATTAACGCAAAGAGCGATAGATGCGTTTACATCAAATACAATATCTGTGAAATACATGATGCGTTCATATCAAATACAATATCTGCATCTTTTTTAATTATTTCACTATAACGTCAAAATGGATTAATACAACAATTTTATCACAAATATTGCTATACTTTGAAATATATTAACGGAGAAATGTCCGGACTGAGAATTGTCCGACCCTGCAAAACAAGTAACTGAGAAATGTCCGGCCCTGCAAATCAACAAACTGAGAATTGTCCGACCCTGCAAATTTCACTAACTGAGAAATGTCCGGACTGAGAATTGTCCGGCATTCAAGTCAACAATATCTGCCAATTTAGTTTGCAAATGGCCTTCATCATCAATATATCTCACATAAACCAATTCTTGTTCTGAAATTGATCTGTCAGTGGACCCATCTGATAGGATACTTATGAACCTTGTATTCTTAAAATCACATGCTGTTTCTGCTTTAATACTGTTTGCAATCGCTGAAACAAAGTCACTACACCCATGATTGTTTCTGTAATTTGTGCCAAGGTCAACCCCATTCTTCTCCTGCAAGTCACATAAATTAGCAAATTTTGTCATAGGTTCCCCTTCTACTGCTACATAATATGCTGTATTAAATAGTTTCTCGTACTTCTGGCTGTTTTTATCGTGCATTTTTTTCAAAGAGTTGGTTATTTGAGAGCTGGAGGGGTTCGTTAAAATGTGTTCATGTGCCATACAGTTCGAATGTTTGAGACTGTTTTCGTGAAATTTCAACGTTTCTTTTCTGTAATTCTCTCTGATTCCTCGCACTAGAGAAGATGACTGGTCACTTTTATCAGGAAATTTGCGGCACACTTTACAGAAAAGAGCGTTTTCTCTCTCATCGTACTCAGCCCAGGTAAATTCTCTCAGCCATGATTGCTTTAAAAGTCGTTTGCGTTTAGTTTTGTCGTATTCTTTCTGGGATAATTTTCTCTTTAAATTTGAATTCTTATCTTCAGCGTCTCCACCGCCTTGCATAGCTGCCCCGCTTTCATCTTTTTTGAAAAAACTTCGAATGTCCGACATGATCAACAGCTGATTTTCGCAGACGATAACTTTCGGGGTTTGGTATAATTCACTTACCAATCAGCACGTGGCCGGAAAATACGAGTCGTCTTACAAAAATACGATAATCTACCTCGCGATCAATTTAGGTTAAATACCTATCTAAATAAATTTTAATTTCTATTTATTTGCAGTGAGACGATTTTCTTTGCAAATATTGAGTCTAAAACATCGCCTTACCGATAATAACTGCTGACAAAAAACCGCGAATGGACCGAAAACCGCGACCAGTAAGGGCCGTGTTTTAGACCGTATCAGTATCGAAATAAAAGTAAACATCCGGTCTAATCGTCGGGAATTTATAGAAGTTGAGGATCACATACTAATTTAAGCAACTGTATGAAAAAGACCGTTTTAAACCATTTTTGTATTGTTTATTAAAATTAGCTGTGTTAATTTAGGTAATTAAATAAAATTCTAATGGTAAAAAGATTTTCATTCTTCTTGGCATTTTATATTTTTCACTCGTCCTGCAGGACGACCATTTACAAATTTCCACTCGTCCGAGTTTGATGTCTACTCGTCATGACGACCGGACGAGTGGAATTTTCCAGCCCTGTTGATGATGAAATTCATACATAGCTAAGCTTGGTGATAAAAATTATAGATAGGTAAGCTTAGTGATAAAAGTCATAGATAGCTAAGCTTAGTGATAGAAGTCATAGATAGCTAAGCTTGGTGATAGAAGTCATAGATAGCTAAGCTTGGTGATAGAAGTCATAGATAGCTTAGCTTAGTGAAAAAAGTCATAGATAGCTAAGCTTAGTGATAGAAGTCATAAATAGCTAAGCTTGGTGATGAAATTCATAGATAGCTAAGCTTAGTGATAAAAGTCATAGATAGCTAAGCTTAGTGATAGAAGTCATAGAAAGCTAAGCTTGGTAATAGAAGTCATGGATAGCTTAGCTTGGTGATTTTTAGAAGTGATAGATAACTTAGCTGGGCAACTGTGTTATACTAGCTCTTTAAACCAGTGCTAAGTAGTAAGCACAGCTTGGAAAACCGGCCGCAGTAGCTCAATTGGTAGAGCATCGGCTTGCAGATTGGGGGGTCGCAGGTTCAAACCCCAAACGGATCAAACCAAACACTTTAAAGTTGGTAGTAGTGGCGTCCCTCCTAATGCTCGGGGCTTAGGGGACAGCATTACACCTGACTCGGTGTTAGTATTATGGAACGGCCGGGTTCAGTCCCCTGGCACCCCATAAGTGCCCCTGTGCTATAATAATAGAAATGTCGCTGCACAGTATCGGTAAAAATGACGGCAAATCCCATCCCACAGTTTGGAAAATAGTTTTGATTCTCTTCAGGGAGCTGTTGGTTTGGGACATGCATGGATAAGGATGGCATGATTTGCTGAAGTCTAAGTAAGATGTAATTTTTTTAGGGGTTGTTAGGAAATAAAAACTGGAATATGCTTTTTTTAATGAATTGCAGACTAAAGGTTGAAGTGTTGGATGATTTGTGACCCCAAGCAGAGTGATTGCCCTTGATAGGTATCATTTAGGCATTTTATTGGTCAGGATATTGGGTGGTGGGGAGTCAACAGGAATACCTGTAGGTATGACATTACCATGTCAGGTTGCTGGTGTGTGCTTTGCATTCATTGATTGAAAAGATTATTGAGCTATAAGTAACATTTCTGGGACTGTGCTATCTTATAGCAGGTAGAATTTATTGCTTCTGCTGGAGTTATGGCTCTTGATTGATATCTTTCAGGAATGTGGGTGGATTTGGGAAAGTATGAGGTGAAATAAATTTGTGTTGGCTTGACATTCAGTCAGTCCCTATCTTGCTTCATTTATTAAAAAGCAAAAACAAACAAGTATTTTTTACTAGTAACTACATGCGAAGGTATTGAATCAGACATATTGCGAGGGACTCATGGGTAAATAGGGCAGATCCTCATTATACTAGTGGGTAAAGGTTATTCAGGATTTACACTATTTGCCTAAACCTGGTCAAGGCTAAGAATTCATTGGAGGTTGAGAGTAAATGTAATAACTGAGTATGAAGCATCTCACTGGGAAAATAGATAAAATCAGAACATAAATATTTTCCATATTAGATATGACTTTTAAGGAGGGATGCATTTTAATGGTTTACATTAAAAACAAGGTGTTTACACACTTAATCAAATATTCAAGATGGCAAATTTTATGTAAATTCTTTATATCCTCAAAGCCAGCCTTGTTATCACTAATGGTGATCCTTTTGGAATTTGAGAAAAGTACAAGTTTTGTACTGTTATTATATAGGTTCTGACCAATATGTTATGCAGGGTCAGCATAAACTAAGCTATGGCAGGCTGTAATCCTCTTTTCTCCCAACCTGCTGAGCTCAAATTGGTCAGTCTTTGTTATTTAGACAATATATGGTAGATCCAGATCACTATAGGCTCCTAATGGAAGCTTTCTCAGGATCATCACCTTGTGCTGTTGAGTCTGCAGCAACATGTCTCCCTAGGTTTGGATGCTGTTGTAAGCACTCCAACAACTTGATACAGGTTATTAACTAGTGAACCAGATGGAGCATTTTAAGGGTCCGTGTAGCTCTGCTCTGGGTGAATGGGGTGTTGTTGTTAGGGATTGGGGCCATTGAAGACTTGGGTCGAGCTAGATCATCCCTGAGTAAACATGTTGTCATTGACCTGGGGATGTCTACATGTTTACCTTAATGTTTACCTTAATGTTTACTTTAATGTTGACTGTTATGTTTACTATAATGAACAAATGGCTGCCTGCATCATGATCCATTATTACATATATGAAATTATGCATAGATGAGTTGTGGTAAGTACTCAATACTAGATACCAGGTTTCAGATTAATATATATATAATTATCTGTATGCCTCTTTTGGAAATTAAAAACATGTTTTAAACAGACGGCTTAGGAGAAAAATACTAACTGTAAGTACAATAACAAGAGAAGAAACCTAAATGTAACCCAATGTAAATATTTAAATAATTTCTATTTTGAATGATTACCTATAGCTTTATGCAGACCAACACTGATATTTAGATCATCATTAAAATCTCACATAGGTGAATATTTCACATACAAGCAATTTAATTTAAAAAAAACAACACAACTTCTTAGCAAGGCCTATTTTATTGATTGCATAAAAAATTCAAAATATTTCAGGGGTGACTTGCTGTTTGCCCCATCTCATCCTAAATGGTGTAGAACATTCACAGAGCGAACATTATGTGGCAGGGCTTATCAGTCCCTCTCATAGGGTCGGCATGGCATGGAGAGGCCCTGATATACAACACTTGAAACTGACTACATATAGAGTAAACCCTAGTGGGTATATATTTGATGGTTTGAAGAGGCCCTGATATACAACACTTGAAATTGACTACATATAGAGTAAACCCTAGTGGGTATATATTTGATGGCATGGAGAGGCCCTGATATACAACACTTGAAACTGACTATATAGAGTAAACCCTAGTGGGTATATATTTGATGGTTTGGAGAGGCCCTGATATACAACACTTGAAACTGACTACATATAGAGTAAACCCTAGTGGGTATATATTTGATGGTTTGGAGAGGCCCTGATATACAACACTTGAAACTGACTACATATAGAGTAAACCCTAGTGGGTATATATTTGATGGCATGGAGAGGCCCTGATATACAACACTTGAAACTGACTACATAGAGTAAACCCTAGTGGTATATATTTGATGGCATGGAGAGGCCCTGATATACAACACTTGAAACTGACTACATATAGAGTAAACCCTAGTGGGTATATATTTGATGGTTTGGAGAGGCCCTGATATACAACACTTGAAACTGACTATATAGAGTAAACCCTAGTGGGTATATATTTGATGGTTTGGAGAGGCCCTGATATACAACACTTGAAACTGACTATATAGAGTAAACCCTAGTGGGTATATATTTGATGGTTTGGAGAGGCCCTGATATACAACACTTGAATCTGACTATATAGAGTAAACCCTAGTGGGTATATATTTGATGGTTTGGAGAGGCCCTGATGAAACTGACTACATATAGAGTAAACCCTAGTGGGTATATATTTGATGGTTTGGAGAGGCCCTGATATACAACACTTGAAACTGACTACATATAGAGTAAACCCTAGTGGGTATATATTTGATGGCATGGAGAGGCCCTGGTATACAACACATGAAACTGACTACATTATAGAGTAAACCCTAGTGGGTATATATTTGATGGTGTGGAGAGGCCCTGATATACAACACTTGAAACTGACTACATATAGAGTAAACCCTAGTGGTAAATATTTGATGGTGTGGAGAGGCCCTGATGAAACTGACTACATATAGAGTAAACCCTAGTGGTATATATTTGATGGTGTGGAGAGGCCCTGATATACAACACTTGAAACTGACTACATATAGAGTAAACCCTAGTGGGTATATATTTGATGGCATGGAGAGGCCCTGGTATACAACACATGAAACTGACTACATATAGAGTAAACCCTAGTGGGTATATATTTGATGGTGTGGAGAGGCCCTGATATACAACACTTGAAACTGACTACATATAGAGTAAACCCTAGTGGGTATATATTTGATGGTTTGGAGAGGCCCTGATGAAACTGACTACACGTGGGTAGACCCTAGGGAATATATATATGTACTTATTATTATAGAAGGTGCATTACATTTATTGAATTTATCTACTGGTATCTTATAGTTTCACAGACTAGTTTTCTATGATTATTTTATCTCCTTGACTGACAGATAAAGTGGTCTCATCAATGTGACAACATTTTCTTTATACATTTTCATGTCCAGATTAATGGTGTTTTATCTGGTCTGCTGATATTACACTGGTTCTACTGGCTGGACCATTATGTCTGCCTTCTAACATCAGACTGGTCTACTGGGTAACACTTGTTCTACTGGCTGGACCATTATGTCTGCCTTCTAACATCAGACTGGTCTACTGGGTGACACGGGTTCTACTGGCCGGACCATTATGTCTGCCTTCTAACATCAAACTGGTCTACTGGGTGACACTGGTTCTACTGGCTGGACCATTATGTCTGCCTTCTAACATCAGACTGGTCTACTGGGTGACACTGGTTCTACTGGCTGGACCATTATGTCTGCCTTCTAACATCACACTGGTCTACTGGGTGACACTGGTTCTACTGGCTGGACCATTATGTCTGCCTTCTCACATCAAACTGTTCTACTGGGTGACACTGGTTCTACTGGCTGGACCATTATGTCTGCCTTCTCACATCAAACTGGTCTACTGGGTGACACTGGTTCTACTGGCTGGACCATTATGTCTGCCTTCTAACATCAGACTGGTCTACTGGGTGACACTGGTTCTACTGGCTTGACCATTATGTCTGCCTCCTCACATCAAACTAGTCTACTGGGTGACACTGGTTCTACTGGCTGGACCATTATGTCTGCCTTCTCACATCAAACTGGTCTACTGGGTGACACTGGTTCTACTGGCTGGACCATTATGTCTGCCTTCTAACATCAGACTGGTCTACTGGGTGACACTGGTTCTACTGGCCGAACCATAATGTCTGCCTTCTAACATCAAACTGGTCTACTGGGTGACACTGGTTCTATTGGCCGGACCATTATGTCTGCCTTCTCACATCAAACTGGTCTACTGGGTGACACTGGTTCTACTGGCCGGACCATTATGTCTGCCTTCTCACATCAAACTGGTCTACTGGGTGACACTGGTTCTACTGGCCCAACCATTATGTCTGCCTTCTAACATCAAACTGGTCTACTGGGTGACACTGGTTCTACTGGCCGGACCATTATGTCTGCCTTCTCACATCAGACTGGTCTACTGGGTGACACTGGTTCTACTGGCTGAACCATTATGTCTGCCTTCTCACATCAAACTGGTCTACTGGGTGACACTGGTTCTACTGGCCAGACCATTATGTTTGCCTTCCTACATCAGACTGGTCTACTGGGTGACAGTGGTTCTACTGGCCGGACCATTATGTCTGCCTTCTAACATCAGACTGGTCTACTGGGTGACACTGGTTCTACTGGCCGGACCATTATGTCTGCCTTCTCACATCAGACTGGTCTACTGGGTGACACTGGTTCTACTGGCTGGACCGTTATGTCTGCCTTCTCACATCAGACTGGTCTACTGGGTGACACTGGTTCTACTGGCTTGACCGTTATGTCTGCCTTCTCACATCAAACTGGTCTACTGGGTGACACTGGTTCTACTGGCTGGACCGTTATGTCTGCCTTCTCACATCAAACTGGTCTACTGGGTGACACTGGTTCTACTGGCTGGACCGTTATGTCTGCCTTCTCACATCAAACTGATCTACTGGGTGACACTGGTTCTACTGGCTGGACCATTATGTCTGCCTTCTCACACCAAACTGGTCTACTGGGTGACACTGGTTCTACTGGCTGGACCATTATGTCTGCCTCCTCACATCAAACTGGTCTACTGGGTAACACTGGTTCTACTGGCTGGACCGTTATGTCTGCCTTCTCACATCAAACTGGTCTACTGGGTGACACTGGTTCTACTGGCTGGACCATTGTGTCTGCCTCCTCACATCAAACTGGTCTACTGGGTGACACTGGTTCTACTGGCTGGACCATTATGTCTGCCTTCTCACATCAAACTGGTCTACTGGGTGACACTGGTTCTACTGGCTGGACCATTGTGTCTGCCTCCTCACATCAGACTGGTCTACTGGGTGACACTGGTTCTACTAGCTGGACCATTATGTCTGCCTCCTTACATCAAACTGGTCTACTGGGTGACACTGGTTCTACTGGCTGGACCATTATGTCTGCCTTCTATCATCAGACTGGTCTACTGGGTGACACTGGTTCTACTGACCAGACCATTGTGTCTGCCTCCTCACATCAAACTGGTCTACTGGGTGACACTGGTTCTACTGGCTGGACCATTATGTCTGCCTTCTCACATCAAACTGGTCTACTGGGTGACACTGGTTCTACTGGCTGGACCATTGTGTCTGCCTCCTCACATCAGACTGGTCTACTGGGTGACACTGGTTCTACTAGCTGGACCATTATGTCTGCCTTCTAACATCAGACTGGTCTACTGAGTGACACTGGTTCTACTTGCTGGACCATTATGTCTGCCTTCTCACATCAAACTGGTCTACTGGGTGACACTGGTTCTACTGGCTGGACCATTGTGTCTGCCTCCTCACATCAGACTGGTCTACTGGGTGACACTGGTTCTACTAGCTGGACCATTATGTCTGCCTTCTAACATCAGACTGGTCTACTGAGTGACACTGGTTCTACTAGCTGGACCGTTATGTCTGCCTTCTAACATCAGACTGGTCTACTGGGTGACACTGGTTCTACTGGCTGGACCAATATGTCTGCCTTCTCACATCAGACTGGTCTACTGGGTGACACTGGTTCTACTGGCTGGACCATTGTGTCTGCCTCCTCACATCAAACTGGTCTACTGGGTGATACTGGTTCTACTAGCTGGACCATTATGTCTGCCTCCTTACATCAAACTGGTCTACTGGGTGACACTGGTTCTACTGGCTGGACCAGTATGTCTGCCTCCTCACATCAAACTGGTCTACTGGGTGACACTGGTTGTACTGACCAGACCATTGTGTCTGCCTTCTCACATGAAACTGGTCTACTTGGTGACACTGGTTCTACTGGCTGGACCGTTATGTCTGCCTTCTCACATCAAACTGATCTACTGGGTGACACTGGTTCTACTGGCTGGACCAGTATGTCTGCCTCCTCACATCAAACTGGTCTACTGGGTGACACTGGTTCTACTAGCTGGACCATTATGTCTGCCTTCTCACATCAAACTGGTCTACTGGGTGACACTGGTTCTACTGGCTGGACCATTATGTCTGCCTTCTCACATCAAACTGGTCTACTGGGTGACACTGGTTCTACTGGCTGGACCATTATATCTGCCTCCTCACATCAAACTGGTCTACTGGGTGACACTGGTTCTACTGGCTGGACCGTTTTGTCTGCCTTCTCACATCAAACTGGTCTACTGGGTGACACTGGTTCTACTGGCTGGACCATTATGTCTGCCTTCTCACATCAAACTGGTCTACTGGGTGACACTGGTTCTACTGGCTGGACCATTATGTCTGCCTCCTCACATCAAACTGGTCTACTGGGTGACACTGGTTCTACTGGCTGGACCATTATATCTGCCTTCTCACATCAAACTGGTCTACTGGGTGACACTGGTTCTACTGGCTGGACCATTATGTCTGCCTCCTCACATCAAACTGGTCTACTGGGTGACACTGGTTCTACTGGCTGGACCATTATGTCTGCCTTCTCACATGAAACTGGTCTACTGGGTGACACTGGTTCTACTGGCTGGACCATTATGTCTGCCTCCTCACATCAGACTGGTCTACTGGGTGACACTGGTTCTACTAGCTGGACCATTATGTCTGCCTCCTCACATCAAACTGGTCTACTGGGTGACACTGGTTCTACTGGCTGGACCATTATGTCTGCCTCCTCACATCAAACTGGTCTACTGAGTGACACTGGTTCTACTGGCCGGACCATTATGTCTGCCTCCTCACATCAAACTGGTCTACTGGGTGAGACTTGTTCTACTGGCTGGACCATTATGTCTGCCTTCTCACATCAAACTGGTCTACTGGGTGACACTGGTTCTACTAATAGCGAAAAAAAAATTGCTGTAAATGTTCATTCTTTACAACTCTGTAAAAAGCGTGAAAGTGGTCCATGCTAAAAATAGATATCAACGCCAGAGTGGATTTCTCAGATGACTATTTATTGTAAGCGTAAAAGTGAATGGTCACTGTGTTCCTAAGTTAAAAATAGTTATCTCTGCAGCGTGGCTCGGATAAAAAAAACAGTGTGGTTGTAGTTATGAGTGGTAATGAATGCTTGTCTGTTCTGATAGATCAAGGGCATCAATGATCAGCATTTTGCAGTATCTTTTCAGTTAACAACGATTTATTTTGTTATTTGAGAAAAAAATGTATAGTTCAAACTGTCCGATACCACCTTTACCAATCTGATCACCTCGGCCTTTATGCTATGCAAGAGACCTCTGACATAATAAGGCGCCATCTTGGATCTACTTTGTGTGTCTTAGTTTTAATACTGGGTATTTAATGTTGACTTTTCAATTTTCCGTAAATCATATAGATTGTATTGATAAAAAAAATCGTTGTTATTGCAAGATATACTCAACTAAATGATATATATATAATTTGTTACTTTCTCGCGAACGGACACTGTTTCATAACTCAGGCGACGCACTTTGGTGTATTCTAGAGCTATGTACGAGGTGTATTTTACGAACCATACGGAAATACCCGAAGTTTTACGATTGCACCTTTACATAAAGTTTCAAAATATAATAACTGCAAAACTGCAGTAAAGACTATAAAAAGTTTATCGATAAGACCTACATTCACTTGATTATAAAATAGATTTTCCTTTGTGACTTTTACATAAATCCACTGAACAGATGAGTTGATTAAAGAAGAAATTTCCTCTGACAAGGCTGTGTTAGTACTGGTTTTATCAGAAAGTCATTAACTTTTAAAACCTAGGTATCTTTTTTGTCTGACTTTCTCATTTATTTGGATTATGATAAGACCATCTTTTTCTCTGCCACTTTGTAGCTTTCACAGGAAATAATAAAAATAACCCTCATGTTGATGTTATCATTTCCACATCCTGTCACTTTGTCATTATCATGTTAGCTCTGCTAGCTGTTTATTGACTAGGTGTGGCCACCAGTGTACATTCAGATCAGCTAGTTGCTGCTTACACTTGTTGATGCTCATCAAATCTTTATCACAATTACATGTAACCTTAATATTTTGTATTCAGCAAATAACTAAGACATTTAGTATTTGTTATTGACAAATATAGCAGTCTAAAGTTATTACTTTTGATTAATCTTTTTTGCATCACCATTTTTAATGCAGCATCAAATTACTTTGATATCAACAACATCAAGTTCAACAACTTCCATTTGAAATTTTCATATACAGTTAATCTTTCATATCTAAAGTGACACTTAATTCTTCAATTCCTATCTTCATTATATATACCGTATGCAGCTAAGATAGTGTCAGCACAGCAATTTTAGTACATCATTTGGCACTCCTCAATACAGATGGCACCAAAAAAAGTAAAGCAAAAACATCTTTTAAGCATCGAGAAGCTCTCTATGCTTGGAGATAAAGATGTCATTACACAGTAGCATCTGCTGGAACATTAGAGAGGGGCTGTTTGAAGTGGGGTTCCCATATCAGGTGCACATCCTGCAAACACAAGTCCCTAATGGACGGGTGCTGGAACCATTAAATGGTGGGGCAAAAAATAATAAATCAACAAAGTCAAGCTGAACTTCTGGGATTTCTCATCCCTCCTGTATCATGTTGAAATTGTTCTGGTGTGTCTGTTTAAGTATTTATAGTGCACCAAACATGGTTTTGCTTTGAAGCATGTGAATTATGTGGAAAAATGGAGGAGTACAAGAATATACATGTATAAGTACATGAAATGGACAGTTGAAAACATTTTGTGTCTGATCACCATCTTTTTAATTATTATAAGTGTTTTTACATCGGCATCATCTTTATCATATTAGTGATGACCATGGTGATAAAAATGGTAATAAACGAGTTATTGGTGATGATTCACCATCATCCGTTGCAGCAGCAGAAAGAACAACAGCACTCACAGCAGTGCCATCAGCAGAATATTAATAATCACTTTGTGTCAATGTCATCATCAATACCAACATGGCTTTATAAACACTATCTGAATACATCAACAACAGACTGAATTGAAAGTAAACCTTTCTGAGCAATCTTACCAATTTCATCATCAGATAATATACTGGCCTGAATGCTTGAAGATTCCTGAATAAGTTTGGAGGGAAGCTTTTATCATTGGTGAAGTCAAGTTGGCACTGGGAGATTCATTCTATCCATCCATTGTGGAGTCATTGTAAACCCTTATCATTCTTTGTTTATTTATAACCACTGCTAAATGTTATTTATTTGTTAACTATAACAAGATCTATTGATACACACTACTACATATTGTTCTAATCCTGAGTATGAGCCAGATGGCCATTCTGGATCTACTCTATGTGCCTTGGAATCCTAAAAAATTCAGTTAGAAGGTAAAGAGCTAAGCTTTTTACAAGTTGTTGATCTGACCCTTTGTCAGGGATCTAGGTTACTTCCTGTCTAAGGAAGCTTGGAACTGTCAGCCTGTTTTCTGACTCAGTATGTGCCTTGTGTGCCTATGGTGTAGTGAGAGGTGACAAGAACTTCCAGTCCAGTATGTGCCTTGTATGGTGTAGTGAGAGGTGACAAGAACTTCCAGTCGAGTATGTGCCTTGTATGGTGTAGTGAGAGGTGACAAAAACTTCTAGACCTCCCAGTGCTTAGGGAATTTAATCTGATTGTGGCCTTTTTTAGATATCATGCTGAAAAGTTGAGCTAAAGACAATGAATTTTTCTTGGATTTACAAAGTCAACTGCTCTTAGTAATAACACATATAAATAAATAATAATGCTTTTTTTTAAATATTCTGTATTTTTTAACATTATTTACCTTGGTCATATGCAGTAATACACTTAGAGTTGTTTTCTCCTGCCTGTTTATAACTATCAATATCATGTACAGGTTTTTTGGTTTTATTACTGAATTATTACTTTCTATGTTTGGTGAGTCGTCAAATAATGCAAGAAGTAGGCATCTTTTTTTTCAATTTATTGTATTGATGTTAGCCCTAGTTTGCTTCCATAACTCCCTTTCCAATTTACAAAAGCCATATGAGCGTGGAGAAATTAGGAGAGGTAACATCAGAGAGCAATGACTACCACATGGATCCTTCAGAGACCCATGTGAGAGGGATTCAATTGTAAATTGTTTATTGCTTTAATGGTTCCATGTTTATAGCAGGGCCAAGTGTGAGGAAAGGTTGCTCTTCAAATTGAAGAGCCAATTACCAATGTTCAGCAAAGAGAAACTTTGAAGCAAGTGAGCTTTAATTTTCCTGATAATTATTTTTGTGGTGACACTCTGCCACTCCAAAATGTCATACAGGGCCTACTGTAATAAAACATAAATTTACCACACATGGTAGTGCAGTATGCTCATACGTAAAATGGTAAAATGTCTTAAAAGGTTAAAAGGTTGTTGTATCCACATTTAGAATATTTTTCCTAATGCACAATTTTTGACATATGGATTTTAGTGATGTCTAAGGTTTCGCTATGACTAGTCACTTCAGTAGACCAGGAGCCAGGACCTTCAAACACCAAGAAAACTGCAGAATTGTGTTTGCCTTTCTTTAACAACTTTATCAAACTATAATTTTAAAAGATTGTGTCCTTTTATGTTATAGATACTAGACAAGAGATAATATTATATCAATGTTTGCTTTATTAACCTAAGCAATCTAATTGTAGAGAGATTACTTAAAATACCCTATTAGATTAAAAGTCCATATATGAATCTGTGGAATCGGCAGGTACATGTATGTGACAAAATGGTATGCCGGGGCAGTCCTGCGGCTCATAGTTAACCTAGAAAATAAGAGACAGAAATCACATTGTTTGCTTTCAAAGCACTACTTTTGCTTTTGTCCCATTCTGGCTGCATGGAAAATCTAATTGGAAGTTTTCACAAAATTTCCCTACGAAACAAAACCATTACATAAACATTTGTGAGTCATTGCTGTCAAGTTTGTCTATTATGATTTCTCCTCACCAGAAGAAGTGTCAACATCCATCTGTTCCTTTGCTGGAAAAATGGCCGATTTTAGCGGGTTTAGCTGGCATTCTTTTGGAATTTTTTCGTTTCCATTAGAATATTAAGACTATGCCAGTAGGACAATTAAATTAATTGTTCTGCCTTCATTGTCTTTGATATTCAAAGTTTTTATGTTTATTAATGCATCTTTTATAAATAGAATTGTATTTAGTTATCATGGATTGTAAAAAGAGAACTGAATGTTGCCAATTGTATATTACTTTATTTGCCATTTAATTAAATAATTGGATAAATTATTCCTTAGCTGATCCCTGGTGTTTATAAATAATTTATGTAGAATAGGCTGAGATTTGCTAGAAACATTTGAGGTTTGCTGGAAACATTTGAGATTTCGATTTGCTGGAAACATTTTAGATTTGCTGGAAACATTTGGAATCATTTGAGATTTCGATTTGCTGGAAACATTTGAGATTTAGATTTTCTGGAAACATTTTAGATTTGCTGGAAACATTTTAGATTTGCTGGAAACATTTGGAAACATTTGAGATTTAGTTTGGCTGGAAACATTTGAGATTTGCTGGAAACATTTGGAAACATTTGAGATTTAGATTTTCTGGAAACATTTTAGATTTGCTGGAAACATTTGAGATTTGCTGGATACATTTGGAAACATTTGAGATTTAGATTTGCTGGAAACATTTGAGATTTGCTGGAAACATTTGAAAACATTTGAGATTTAGATTTGCTGGAAACATTTGAGATTTGCTGGAAACATTTGAAAACATTTGAGATTTAGATTTGCTGGAAACATTTGAGATTTGCTTGGAAACATTTGAGATTTGCTGGAAACATTGGCAGATTTGTAGTCTGATACATTTACAATGATGCTCCGTTTCGGGCAAGTTCAAAGAAATGAGACAAAAAAAACAACTACATAATTAGGAGCATGTGTTGTTGTACAGGAGTAAGTCAGGCTGTTGTGTCATTTATCATGCGTTACCCAGTTGCTGTTGGTGCTAGGCCTGGTAGGCTTTTTTTTGGCTCTTACTGTGCCAACTGCAGCAAGAAATTTTGAGGGTGCAAAAACAGGAGCAGAACTGCTGCAATAGGTGCAGAGTGTGCGGTTTTCAGAATAATCTTGATGTATTACTTCATGTCTATTCAATCTTCAAGATAAAACTGTAATTATAAATCATAAACACATATTGTTCATAATTTGACAACTTCATGTTATGATGCCACAACATATTTGTAAAGACTATATATGCAGAAAATATTATAAATGGTGATCAGTTTCACAAGGTAACCAGATTAAAAGAGCTAGATTGCAGAAGAGTTATACTCTGTACTTTAAAGGAGTTTAATTAAGTAGCAAATCTTAAAGTAATTTAGCTTAAATCTGTATCTTTGACTGCCACCTGGGTTTTCTTGGATCCTCTTGCTATCAAATTCATACATTGATGTGTAATCCTAGGTATAATGTTATTGTTGGAAATTCTACCTAGTACCATTGATAGTAGCAATACTGTGGCCATTATTCTTTATTTGGGTACCAGTATCTGAATCTGCATGTCCGCATCGATATGTATAAACATGGCTTACCTAAATGTAAAATTAAGAAACATGTGCTCTTATCCAATGTGCATCTGTATTTACACATTTATAAGAGCTGATTGGTAGCAAAATGAATTTATGAGGATGTTGACATGCCGAACAAAGCTGAAGGGTAGAGAGTTTTGAAATTGTACTGATGTTTTAGTTTTGTTTGTTCTAAATATTTGGTTAACATCTTACCATCATTGTCAAGTTCCAGCTCAGTCAGCAAATGGTATAATGTCACAAACAATTGTTGTGGACATGGTATGTTTCATATCCAACATCTTTGTCTTATTTTGTGTGTAAATAAACAACACCACATAATATGAACAGTTGTAAATTCTAATTCCATCAGGCATCCTTTCTTAAAACAATAACATGGTAACATGGTCACACAATTAATGAAATATTCTGTCTGCATTTATTTGTTCAGGTACAGATAAGGCCATGCAGATGTGATCGATACACACAACAATTAAAAACATTTAAAAAAAAAAAATAATAATTTAGTGCCATTGTTACTTTTGTAAAGGAAGATCCCAAACAAATGTCTGGTTAGAACCCCAGGTGCATCATTGGTAAGCGAGGACACCTTGCCACATGAAACCAGGACTCGAATCCAAGCGGTGATGGAGTGAGGAGTTGCCAATCACTGACTCTCAGGGTTACTTGAGGAGTTGCGAGTCACTGACTCTCAGTGTTACTGGAGGAGTTGCGAGTTACTGACTCTCAGGGTTACTTGAGGAGTTGTGAATCACTGGCTCTCAGAGTTACTGGAGGAGTTGCGAGTCACTGACTCTCAGGGTTACTTGAGGAGTTGCGAGTCACTGACTCTCAGGGTTACTTGAGGAGTTGCGAGTCACTGACTATCCGTGTTACTGGAGGAGTTGGGAGTTACTGACTCACAGGGTTATATGAGGTATTGCAAGTCACTGACTCTCAGGGTTACTTGAGGAGTTGCGAGTTACTGACTATCCGTGTTACTGGAGGAGTTGGGAGTTACTGACTCACAGGGTTATATGAGGTATTGCAAGTCACTGACTCTCAGTGTTACTGGAGGAGTTGTGAGTCACTGACTCTCAGGGTAACTTGAGGTGTTGCAAGTCACTGACTCTCAGGGTAACTTGAGGAGTTGCGAGTCACTGACTCTCAGGGTAACTTGAGGTGTTGCAAGTCACTGACTCTCAGGGTAACTTGAGGAGTTGCGAGTCACTGACTCTCAGGGTTACTTGAGGTGTTGCGAGTCACTGACTCTCAGGGTTACTTGAGGAGTTGTGAGTCACTGACTCTCAGGGTAACTTGAGGAGTTGCGAGTCACTGACTCTCAGGGTAACTTGAGGAGTTGCGAGTTACTGGCTGTCAGTGTTACTGGAGGAGTTGCGAGTTACTGACTCACAGGGTTACTTGAGGTGTTGCAAGTCACTGACTCTCAGGGTAACTTGAGGAGTTGCATGTCACTGACTCTCAGGGGTTACTTGAGGAGTTGCAAGTCACTGACTCTCAGAGTTACTGGAGCATTATTTTTCAAAAGAGGTTAGTTGATTTTGTTAAAATGTTGATCAAACAGTTATGTTTTTACTTGATGCATTGTTAATTTTATTGAATTCATTACATATCAGTGCAACATATACCTCAATTTATATATAACCCATTTTGAAAGAAAGCCAAGTGTTGTTTGGCATTTACCATGCTATTATGGTGTCATTACTGTTCTACCATTACCTGTATATAATTGCACTCTCTCTTTCTTTGCCCCTTCTATTGTATACAAGAAAACAAACTTTTCTTTTAATAGATGACATGCAAACTTCTATCTCTACATACACATTTAGATCTTTCCTGCTATTTTCCTTTATATATGCTAGCAGTAATTACAAAACAATTAGTTGATAGAACATTTAATGGTTCGATTTTCATACTTTTTTTCCTACTAAGTATAAATTGATAAGAGATTAGCAAATGTAGATCCATATTTAGCCCCGGTTCCTCTGCAAGTCTGATCAAGATCTGCACCATTTGTCTTTATCAGTAAGCATGTCTACCATTGTTTGAAATAAATTAGAAGTTTGCATTGGATGTAATTAACAAGGATAAATTAAACCACATTCTAATGTTAAACTGTCTATGAATTATACCCTTGAAGGAATCTATTGCAATTTAAAAAAAGTCAGTTGTTATTAAAAGTCCAAATACTGGACCATAGACTGACAGATTTTTTTTAAAATTTATTTATTAACCTTTACTTACTGTCAACTAACTATCATACTTGATTTCATGATTAATCTCACTAAATTTCTCTATTGCCTGAAAATTTAATATAAGTTTGATAATTGAATGTAAATTATCTCAAAATGTTTTTTTTGGTCTGTGAATCAGTTAAGCTAAGTAAGAATGTCAATCTTAATTTGATTTTGATTGATATCTTCTGAAGCTTTGTGTTTCCGATGCAGAATTGTTGATGCCCAAATATAATTGTAAAAATGCAACATTAACATCCAGATTTGACAGTATGTATTATTGTGATAATTGTTGAAAGTCTGGATGTCAGCCCCAATGTGTTGCGCTTTGTTCTACCCTGACAACACATGGTAACCAGGCTGGATGATCAAAATAATGTAAAACATCAGTTTTCACTACTGCGGAATTTGTCTGTTCACTGTTTCACATCTTGTGTATGTCTTAGAAAACAAACCAAATTGTTGCTTGCATGTGTCATTCACAATGATCTCATAAAACAGCATGCTTTTTCATCTTTAAAATCGCCTCCATCAATCATCGTCTTAAAAATTGAATGAACTACTGACATATCCAATATTTACAAAATTGATTCTTGTAATTCAATGTCTGTCAAAGATTTCCAGGCCTCTGGAATAACCTTGGCTCTGCTTGCTAACTGTTGAGTGTTAACATTATGATAGTAATCAAATAACCCAGACAATTTTACACATCAAAAATGGCACTTTAAACATAAGAGTGGTATTGCTATTTGAAAAAAGGTTTTTATAATCATTATGAGACATTTGTATATATTTTATTATGTTCATTTATTGAAAATGTTCATAAAAGAAATACATTTTACTGATATTGAATACGTTTTAACATCACCTGCATTCTGTGTAGACATGTTCAATAGTGTAGCGTTTATTGTATTTGCTATTGACTAGAGTAAGATGACATGTATTCCCTGTTTGTACTTTTGTTGTTCTTCTCTATGTATTGCATGTTGACAGTTGTGTGGGGTGTGTTTGTTGTTACAGCAGCATGTCTGCTGGGCTGGGTCAGTTGTGTTAACATGTCTGTCACACTATGAGACAATGGTAATTAGTTAGGTTGGTCTGTCTTTCTGGTTAACCCATATCATTCTACATTTTCTGAATATCCCATACTAATGCTTTTTAGCATATTTATACTTTAAACATATAAATGCAAAAGTTGCAAGACATACCTAGGTTGCAAGACATACCTAGGTTTACTTAGGTTTCAAGACATACCTAAAGACTCAGCAGCATATCTTGATGAGACAACCCCTAGCAGGTATTTGCCTAATTGTGATCATTTTGTGATTAATTAGCTGGGTAACAGTAAAAAAAGAACAATGCTGGAAAACTACATCTTGAAAATGGTCCTCTATCTTAGGCTTACTGTTTTTGACATTAATGTTTATCCTTATGACAATCTCATGTTTTGTTTTCCAATGAATGAAACATAAAAGAGAGGTTGTCCCATCTTCAGATCCTTTTTTCCATTGTCTTGCTTAACTGTTGGTTTTTATTATGTTAAAACGGTTGTCCACGTGACAAACTGTAATAGAAACATAAACATCTTTAGGCTCATTCTTGCGTCGACATTCTTACAAAAAAATATTATCATAATGTAATTTTCATTGAATCATTGACTTATATGAGTTAAAATATTTTCATTACATAAATGAGATAAATAAATGGCATTGCATAATTTTCTTAAAAACATTTGATAACAAGTGTGTTCGTTGTTTAAATGCCAGTTGAAAATGGGACGTATTATGGGATCACCCATGGCAGGCAAGTTGGGGGGTCGTGGGGGGGAGCAGGGTCCAGATGTTTTTCTGGAGTATAACCTCAGCACTATCAAAGCTATTGACTTGAAACTTCATAGGTGGATATATCTCATTGAGAGTGCAGTGCATAGGAACCATTGCTCTGCACATCATGTTGTTAGAGTTATTGCCCTTTGTTTAATTTTCATGTCGGGGAGCATAACTCCTGTGTTATGAAAGCTATTGATTTGAAACTTCGCTGGTTATTTAGACTGAGTGCAATGCATAAGAACAGTCTCTGTACACTTCATGATTTTGGAGTTATTACCGTTAGTTCAATTTTTGTACTTTATGTTTGTCTGGATCATACTCCTACATTATCAAAGCTGTTGACTTTAAACTTCATAGGTGGGTAGATGTTATTGAAACAGAGAGCAGTGCACAAGAAATGTCACTCTCCTCTTATTTTTGAGTAATGCCCCTTTCTGCACAAATGCCATTACTCTCATGTAAATGTTTGTATATTTGATGGTATTCCCCTTTGATTTTTTCAGTTACCCAGATTGCAGTCCACAATCATGCCAGAGTGCATTGCACAACAGTGCACAGCAGTTTGGCAGATAAAAGATTTTTATGTTATTCTACTTTAATTTCAGTTTTTGTTGCAGAAACCCAGAGTGCAATCAAAAACTTTGCCATAATGCATTACACAAGAGTGCACAGCAGTTTGTTTGTTTGTTTGTTAATTGGGTTTATCATCCCACCAACAGTATTTCAGTTAATTGGAGACGGTGTCCACTTGAAGCAGATATAGTGCTGCCTTCACTGTGTATAGCATGCCGTGAACACCTGGCATGATACCACACCCAGTCACATTATCCTGACACCGGGCCAACCAGTCGTGGAACTACCCTTATATTTGCTTGAGCGTAAGAAAGGGAGCTATACCACTACCATTTTTAACGACTTTGGTATGTCGCAGCCTCCCATACCTGAAGCCGACGCTCTACTGATTGCGCTACCAGGTCCAGTTGCACAGCAGTTTGATTGACAGGTGTATTTTGGTCTGTCTCTTGTTATATGTCCCTTTTCAATAGGGATGTTAACGAATATTCGAATATTCAAATATTCGAATATCAAGTCGCTATTCGAATAGAGACTTTGGGATTCGAATATTTTATAATTTTTATTCCACTTTTGTTAAGTTCGGAGAAACATTAAAAAGACATTTCTTTAGTTGATCGTAGTATCTCCCAGCGAATTAAGACGCTAGCGATATGTGATCGCCCTTGCTCTAAGATAGAGGGGGTGGGTCATGTCTCCTGATAATGAATTGCCATCTGGTTAACAGCATGAAATCACCCTTCCGCACACAGCTCCTTCTCTGCCCCCTCTCCCACTTAGACCCAGTCACATCACCCACATCACCATACAGCTGTAGAAACAGTTGCCAAAGTGCAATAAACACACATGTTAGTTCAATGCTGCGGCAATAAGCTGCAGCAATTACGTAACACTGACTCTACCCAGCTTCGGTCAGGATAGTGTGTAATAAAAACATTATATAAGGCTTTACTTATTGATAACAGTCTACCAGCAGCTGAGAACGTCTTTTATTTTTTGGGAAGCATAACTAGATCACTGTCAAACAAACTTTATTGCAATCACTTTCTGTTTTTGTCACTGTACTTCATACTTGTTATTTTATTGCTATATAATACCGCGACATCTGTTATTTTTTTGTCACCGCGATTTTCTGTTCTTTGTTTTGCTTCGTTCTCTCCGAATAACAAAAATGTAAATCTACATACTTTTTAATTGTTTGTCATAGGTTTACTGAACACACTTAAAACCCACGAGCTTACAATTTTAATCATTCTTTATTTATATATATTGGTTGGTACTCCATCAATTTATCAACAGTCAGGTAATCTGACACTAGCCAATCACAGTAATTGTCGTAATCAAATGACTTTGTTTACATTCGCTTTTCACCCACAGACATATGGCGAGCAGGTTCGTAATTGTCACTTGTGTATTGGTAACTAAATGTCTCTAATTGACATGTTATGGCTTTGGATTTAAACGCCCTTAGCGATATTAGCCAATCACAATTAAACATCAATCCGACCACCAACCAATCAAGACCGTTAATTGGCTGTACACTTGAGCGATTTTCCTTCAGAAAACCTTCGTGGTTTTGCCTAATTGTCTTACAGTAGATCCAGTATCACCCGCATTTTGTCCTTTTGAAAATGCCTCCTTTAATTATTAATGTATTTTATAAGATTAAGTCACAAAACATAATTAACTGTTTGTTGTTATACATTGTTTGCGGTTAGTAGAGTAAAATGTTAGATTTTTGTGAGCTATTTTGCATGTGTTGTACAGTTTCATCTAATAAAATTATGATATGGTTTTATTAAATCGATATGTTACCATTAAAAGGAGCTTAAGTAGCCCCTTTAATACGTCATATGTTAATACAAATAAGTAATTAAGTACACAAAATGTCTCTAAATTGAAAAGGTCATTACACGAAGTACAACACGTAACAAGAAGACACCCAAGTTTAAGGTGACTTATTAATAATGTATATATTATAAGGGACTTTGCAGGTCATCTTAACATTGATTGGTTACTTTATACTTTTTATAAGAGTTTCAGTAATAATAATAATAATAATAATAATAATAATAATAATAATAATTGTTAAGTAGCAATGATATTGTTTACGCATATTTACTGGCATTCTTCACTGACAGTATTTTCTTGCAAATTACCGCTGACTGAGTAAAGAAACACCCCATCTGGTCCTTCACTATAAACAGGATAATGGCAGATTCATAATATTGCCGTTTGTGTTTCAAAAAGATCCATAGCTTCCGTGATATAAACAATACCTTATAGCTTACAGGAGTTGGCTGGTCTGGATCAATATCCATAGCTTCTGTGATATAAACAATACCTTATAGCTTACATGAGTTGGCTGGCCTGGATCAATATCCATAGCTTCTGGGATATAAACAATACCTTATAGCTTACAGGAGCTGGCTGGTCTGGATCAATATCCATAGCTTCTGTGATATAAACAATACCTTATAGCTTACAGGGGTTGGCTGGTCTGGATCAATATCCATAGCTTCTGTGATATAAACAATACCTTATAGCTTACATGAGTTGGCTGGCCTGGATCAATATCCATAGCTTCTGGGATATAAACAATACCTTATAGCTTACAGGAGCTGGCTGGTCTGGATCAATATCCATAGCTTCTGTGATATAAACAATACCTTATAGCTTACAGGAGCTGGCTGGTCTGGATCAATATCCATAGCTTCTGTGATATAAACAATACCTTATAGCTTACAGGGGTTGGCTGGTCTGGATCAATATCCATAGCTTCTGGGATATAAACAATACCTTATAGCTTACTGGGGCTGGCTGGTCTGGATCAATATCCATAGCCTCTGTGATATAAACAATACATTATAGCTTACAGGGGCTGGCTGGTCTGGATCAATATCCATAGCTTCTGTGATATAAACAATACCTTATAGCTTACAGGGGTTGGCTGGTCTGGATCAATATCCATAGCTTCTGTGATATAAACAATACCTTATAGCTTTCAGGAGCTGGCTGGCCTGGATCAATATCCATAGCTTCTGTGATATAAACAATACCTTATAGCTTACAGGAGTTGGCTGGCCTGGATCAATATCCATAGCCTCTGTGATATAAACAATACCTTATAGCTTACAGGGGTTGGCTGGTCTGGATCAATATCCATAGCTTCTGTGATATAAACAATACCTTATAGCTTACAGGGGCTGGCTGGTCTGGATCAATATCCATAGCTTCTGTGATATAAACAATACCTTATAGCTTACAGGGGTTGGCTGGTCTGGATCAATATCCATAGCTTCTGTGATATAAACAATACCTTATAGCTTACAGGAGTTGGCTGGCCTGGATCAATATCCATAGCCTCTGTGATATAAACAATACCTTATAGCTTACAGGGGTTGGCTGGTCTGGATCAATATCCATAGCTTCTGTGATATAAACATTCCCTTATAGCTTACAGGAGCTGTCTGGCCTGGATTTACACCATTACTCTGACTCTGAGACTCTTTGTGCTTTATTATAAGGGACTTTGCAGGTCATCTTAACATTGATTGGTTACTTTATACTTTTTATAAGAGTTTCAGTAATAATAATAATAATAATAATAATAATAATAATAATAATAATAATAATAATAATAATTGTTAAGTAGCAATGATATTGTTTACGCATATTTACTGGCATTCTTCACTGACAGTATTTTCTTGCAAATTACCGCTGACTGAGTAAAGAAACACCCCATCTGGTCCTTCACTATAAACAGGATAATGGCAGATTCATAATATTGCCGTTTGTGTTTCAAAAAGATCCATAGCTTCCGTGATATAAACAATACCTTATAGCTTACAGGAGTTGGCTGGTCTGGATCAATATCCATAGCCTTTGTGATATAAACAATACCTTATAGCTTACAGGAGTTGGCTGATCTGGATCAATATCCATAGCCTCTGTGATATAAACAATACCTTATAGCTTACAGGAGCTGGCTGGTCTGGATCAATATCCATAGCCTCTGTGATATAAACAATACCTTATAGCTTACAGGAGTTGGCTGGCCTGGATCAATATCCATAGCTTCTGGGATATAAACAATACCTTATAGCTTACAGGAGCTGGCTGATCTGGATCAATATGCATAGCCTCTGTGATATAAACAATACCTTATAGCTTACAGGAGCTGGCTGGTCTGGATCAATATCCATAGCTTCTGGGATATAAACAATACCTTATAGCTTACAGGAGCTGGCTGATCTGGATCAATATGCATAGCCTCTGTGATATAAACAATACCTTATAGCTTACAGGAGCTGGCTGGTCTGGATCAATATCCATAGCTTCTGGGATATAAACAATACCTTATAGCTTACAGGAGCTGGCTGGCCTGGATCAATATCCATAGCTTCTGTGATATAAACAATACCTTATAGCTTACAGGGTTTGGCTGGTCTGGATCAATATCCATAGCTTCTGTGATATAAACAATACCTTATAGCTTTCAGGGGCTGGCTGGTCTGGATCAATATCCATAGCCTCTGTGATATAAACAATACCTTATAGCTTTCAGGGGCTGGCTGGTCTGGATCAATATCCATAGCCTCTGTGATATAAACAATACCTTATAGCTTACAGGGGTTGGCTGGTCTGGACCAATATCCATAGCCTTTGTGATATAAACAATACCTTATAGCTTACAGGGGTTGGCTGATCTGGATGAATATCCATAGCTTCTGTGATATAAACAATACCTTATAGCTTACAGGGGTTGGCTGGTCTGGACCAATATCCATAGCCTTTGTGATATAAACAATACCTTATAGCTTACAGGGGTTGGCTGGTCTGGATCAATATCCATAGCTTCTGTGATATAAACAATACCTTATAGCTTACATGAGCTGGCTGGTCTGAATCAAT
This sequence comes from Sinonovacula constricta, assembly GCA_007844125.1. NCBI lineage: Eukaryota > Metazoa > Mollusca > Bivalvia > Cardiida > Solecurtidae > Sinonovacula > Sinonovacula constricta. The sequence continues at coordinate 67,801,733 of CM017559.1, forward strand.
ATCCATAGCCTCTGTGATATAAACAATACCTTATAGCTTACAGGGGTTGGCTGGTCTGGATCAATATCCATAGCCTCTGTGATATAAACAATACCTTATAGCTTACAGGGGTTGGCTGGTCTGAATCAATATCCATAGCCTCTGTGATATAAACAATACCTTATAGCTTACATGAGCTGGCTGGCCTGGATCAATATCCATAGCCTCTGTGATATAAACAATACCTTATAGCTTACAGGGGTTGGCTGGTCTGGATCAATATCCATAGCCTCTGTGATATAAACAATACCTTATAGCTTACATGGGCTGGCTGGTCTGGATCAATATCCATAGCTTCTGTGATATAAACAATACCTTATAGCTTACAGGAGTTGGCTGGCCTGGATCAATATCCATAGCCTCTGTGATATAAACAATACCTTATAGCTTACATGAGCTGGCTGGCCTGGATCAATTTCCATAGCCTTTGTGATATAAACAATACCTTATAGCTTACAGGAGTTGGCTGGTCTGGATCAATATCCATAGCTTCTGTGATATAAACATTACCTTATAGCTTACAGGAGTTGGCTGGCCTGGATCAATATCCATAGCCTCTGTGATATAAACAATACCTTATAGCTTACAGGAGTTGGCTGGCCTGGATCAATATACATAGCCTTTAGCTGTGATATAAACAATACCTTATAGCTTACAGGAGTTGGCTGGCCTGGATCAATATCCATAGCCTCTGTGATATAAACAATACCTTATAGCTTACAGGGGTTGGCTGGCCTGGATCAATATCCATAGCCTCTGTGATATAAACAATACCTTATAGCTTACAGGAGCTGGCTGGTCTGGATCAATATCCATAGCCTCTGTGATATAAACAATACCTTATAGCTTACAGGAGTTGGCTGGTCTGGATGAATATCCATAGCTTCTGTGATATAAACAATACATTATAGCTTACAGGAGCTGTCTGGTCTGGATCAATATCCATAGCCTCTGTGATATAAACAATACCTTATAGCTTTCAGGGGCTGGCTGGTCTGGATCAATATCCATAGCCTCTGTGATATAAACAATACCTTATAGCTTACAGGGGTTGGCTGGTCTGGACCAATATCCATAGCCTTTGTGATATAAACAATACCTTATAGCTTACAGGGGTTGGCTGGTCTGGACCAATATCCATAGCCTTTGTGATATAAACAATACCTTATAGCTTACATGAGCTGGCTGGCCTGGATCAATATCCATAGCCTCTGTGATATAAACAATACCTTATAGCTTACAGGGGTTGGCTGGTCTGGACCAATATCCATAGCCTTTGTGATATAAACAATACCTTATAGCTTTCAGGGGTTGGCTGATCTGGATGAATATCCATAGCTTCTGTGATATAAACAATACCTTATAGCTTACAGGGGTTGGCTGGTCTGGACCAATATCCATAGCCTTTGTGATATAAACAATACCTTATAGCTTACAGGGGTTGGCTGGTCTGGATCAATATCCATAGCTTCTGTGATATAAACAATACCTTATAGCTTACATGAGCTGGCTGGTCTGAATCAATATCCATAGCCTCTGTGATATAAACAATACCTTATAGCTTATAGGGGTTGGCTGGTCTGGATCAATATCCATAGCCTCTGTGATATGAACAATACCTTATAGCTTACAGGGGTTGGCTGGTCTGAATCAATATCCATAGCCTCTGTGATATAAACAATACCTTATAGCTTACATGAGCTGGCTGGCCTGGATCAATATCCATAGCCTCTGTGATATAAACAATACCTTATAGCTTACAGGGGTTGGCTGGTCTGGATCAATATCCATAGCCTCTGTGATATAAACAATACATTATAGCTTACATGGGCTGGCTGGTCTGGATCAATATCCATAGCTTCTGTGATATAAACAATACCTTATAGCTTACAGGAGTTGGCTGGCCTGGATCAATATCCATAGCCTCTGTGATATAAACAATACCTTATAGCTTACATGAGCTGGCTGGCCTGGATCAATTTCCATAGCCTTTGTGATATAAACAATACCTTATAGCTTACAGGAGTTGGCTGGTCTGGATCAATATCCATAGCTTCTGTGGTATAAACATTACCTTATAGCTTACAGGAGTTGGCTGGCCTGGATCAATATCCATAGCCTCTGTGATATAAACAATACCTTATAGCTTACAGGAGTTGGCTGGCCTGGATCAATATACATAGCCTCTAGCTGTGATATAAACAATACCTTATAGCTTACAGGAGTTGGCTGGCCTGGATCAATATCCATAGCCTCTGTGATATAAACAATACCTTATAGCTTACAGGGGTTGGCTGGCCTGGATCAATATCCATAGCCTCTGTGATATAAACAATACCTTATAGCTTACAGGAGCTGGCTGGTCTGGATCAATATCCATAGTCTTTGTGATATAAACAATACCTTATAGCTTACAGGAGTTGGCTGGTCTGGATCAATATCCATAGCTTCTGTGATATAAACAATACCATATAGCTTACAGGGGTTGGCTGGTCTGGATCAATATCCATAGCCTCTGTGATATAAACAATACCTTATAGCTTACAGGGGCTGGCTGGTCTGAATCAATATCCATAGCTTCTGTGATATAAACAATACCTTATAGCTTACATGAGCTGGCTGATCTGGATCAATATCCATAGCCTCTGTGATATAAACAATACCTTATAGCTTACAGGGGTTGGCTGGTCTGGATCAATATCCATAGCCTCTGTGATATAAACAATACATTATAGCTTACATGGGCTGGCTGGTCTGGATCAATATCCATAGCTTCTGTGATATAAACAATACCTTATAGCTTACAGGAGTTGGCTGGCCTGGATCAATATCCATAGCCTCTGTGATATAAACAATACCTTATAGCTTACATGAGCTGGCTGGCCTGGATCAATTTCCATAGCCTTTGTGATATAAACAATACCTTATAGCTTACAGGAGTTGGCTGGTCTGGATCAATATCCATAGCTTCTGTGGTATAAACATTACCTTATAGCTTACAGGAGTTGGCTGGCCTGGATCAATATCCATAGCCTCTGTGATATAAACAATACCTTATAGCTTACAGGAGTTGGCTGGCCTGGATCAATATACATAGCCTCTAGCTGTGATATAAACAATACCTTATAGCTTACAGGAGTTGGCTGGCCTGGATCAATATCCATAGCCTCTGTGATATAAACAATACCTTATAGCTTACAGGGGTTGGCTGGCCTGGATCAATATCCATAGCCTCTGTGATATAAACAATACCTTATAGCTTACAGGAGCTGGCTGGTCTGGATCAATATCCATAGCCTCTGTGATATAAACAATACCTTATAGCTTACAGGAGTTGGCTGGTCTGGATGAATATCCATAGCTTCTGTGATATAAACAATACCTTATAGCTTACATGGGCTGGCTGGTCTGGATCAATATCCATAGCCTCTGTGATATAAACAATACCTTATAGCTTACAGGGGCTGGCTGGTCTGGATCAATATCCATAGCCTCTGTGATATAAACAATACCTTATAGCTTACAGGAGCTGGCTGGCCTGGATCAATATCCATAGCTTCTGTGATATAAACAATACCTTATAGCTTACAGGAGTTGGCTGGCCTGGATCAATATCCATAGCTTCTGGGATATAAACATTCCCTTATAGCTTACAGGAGTTGGCTGGTCTGGATCAATATCCATAGCCTCTGTGATATAAACAATACCTTATAGCTTACAGGAGTTGGCTGGTCTGGATCAATATCCATAGCCTCTGTGATATAAACAATACCTTATAGCTTACAGGGGCTGGCTGGTCTGAATCAATATCCATAGCCTCTGTGATATAAACAATACCTTATAGCTTACAGGAGTTGGCTGGTCTGGATCAATATCCATAGCCTCTGTGATATAAACAATACCTTATAGCTTACAGGGGCTGGCTGGTCAGAATCAATATCCATAGCCTCTGTGATATAAACAATACCTTATAGCTTACAGGAGCTGGCTGATCTGGATCAATATCCATAGCCTCTGTGATATAAACAATACCTTATAGCTTACAGGAGCTGGCTGGTCTGAATCAATATCCATAGCTTCTGGGATATAAACAATACCTTATAGCTTACAGGAGCTGGCTGGCCTGGATCAATATCCATAGCCTCTGTGATATAAACAATACCTTATAGCTTACAGGGGCTGGCTGGTCTGGATCAATATCCATAGCTTCTGTGATATAAACAATACCTTATAGTTTACAGGAGCTGGCTGGCCTGGATCAATATCCATAGCCTCTGTGATATAAACATTCCCTTATAGCTTACAGGGGCTGGCTGGTCTGAATCAATATCCATAACTTCTGGGATATAAACAATACCTTATAGCTTACAGGAGCTGGCTGGCCTGGATCAATATCCATAGCCTCTGTGATATAAACAATACCATATAGCTTACAGGGGTTGGCTGGCCTGGATCAATATCCATAGCTTCTGTGATATAAACAATACATTATAGCTTACAGGGGCTGGCTGGTCTGAATCAATATCCATAGCTTCTGTGATATAAACAATACCTTATAGCTTACAGGGATTGGCTGGTCTGGATCAATATCCATAGCTTCTGTGATATAAACAATACCTTATAGCTTACAGGGGCTGGCTGGTCTGAATCAATATCCATAGCTTCTGTGAAATAAACAATACCTTATAGCTTACAGGGGCTGGCTGGTCTGAATCAATATCCATAGCCTCTGTGATATAAACATTCCCTTATAGCTTACAGGGGCTGGCTGGTCTGGATCAATATCCATAGCTTCTGTGATATAAACAATACCTTATAGCTTACAGGGGTTGGCTGGTCTGGATCAATATCCATAGCTTCTGTGATATAAACAATACCTTATAGCTTACAGGAGTTGGCTGGCCTGGATCAATATCCATAGCTTCTGTGATATAAACAATACCTTATAGCTTACAGGGGTTGGCTGGTCTGGATCAATATCCATAGCTTCTGTGATATAAACAATACCTTATAGTTTACAGGAGCTGGCTGGCCTGGATCAATATCCATAGCCTCTGTGATATAAACATTCCCTTATAGCTTACAGGGGCTGGCTGGTCTGAATCAATATCCATAACTTCTGGGATATAAACAATACCTTATAGCTTACAGGAGCTGGCTGGCCTGGATCAATATCCATAGCCTCTGTGATATAAACAATACCATATAGCTTACAGGGGTTGGCTGGCCTGGATCAATATCCATAGCTTCTGTGATATAAACAATACATTATAGCTTACAGGGGCTGGCTGGTCTGAATCAATATCCATAGCTTCTGTGATATAAACAATACCTTATAGCTTACAGGGATTGGCTGGTCTGGATCAATATCCATAGCTTCTGTGATATAAACAATACCTTATAGCTTACAGGGGCTGGCTGGTCTGAATCAATATCCATAGCTTCTGTGATATAAACAATACCTTATAGCTTACAGGGGCTGGCTGGTCTGAATCAATATCCATAGCCTCTGTGATATAAACATTACCTTATAGCTTACAGGGGCTGGCTGGTCTGGATCAATATCCATAGCTTCTGTGATATAAACAATACCTTATAGCTTACAGGGGTTGGCTGGTCTGGATCAATATCCATAGCTTCTGTGATATAAACAATACCTTATAGCTTACAGGAGTTGGCTGGCCTGGATCAATATCCATAGCTTCTGTGATATAAACAATACCTTATAGCTTACAGGGGTTGGCTGGTCTGGATCAATATCCATAGCTTCTGTGATATAAACAATACCTTATAGCTTACAGGGGTTGGCTGGTCTGGATCAATATCCATAGCCTCTGTGATATAAACAATACCTTATAGCTTACAGGAGTTGGCTGGTCTGGATCAATATCCATAGCTTCTGTGATATAAACAATACCTTATAGCTTACAGGAGCTGGCTGGTCTGGATCAATATCCATAGCTTCTGTGATATAAACAATACCTTATAGCTTACAGGAGCTGGCTCGTCTGGATCAATATTCATAGCCTCTGTGATATAAACAATACCTTATAGCTTACAGGAGTTGGCTGGTCTGGATCAATATCCATAGCTTCTGTGATATAAACAATACCTTATAGCTTACAGGGGTTGGCTGGTCTGGATCAATATCCATAGCTTCTGTGATATAAACAATACCTTATAGCTTACAGGGGTTGGCTGGTCTGGATCAATATCCATAGCTTCTGTGATATAAACAATACCTTATAGCTTACAGGAGTTGGCTGGCCTGGATCAATATCCATAGCCTCTGTGATATAAACAATACCTTATAGCTTACAGGGGTTGGCTGGTCTGGATCAATATCCATAGCTTCTGTGATATAAACCTTCCCTTATAGCTTACAGGAGCTGTCTGGCCTGGATCTACACAATTACTCTGACTCTGAGACTCTTTGTGCTTTGTAGGCTACCAGTTAGGTGCCAAAATCAAGGTCAGAATCACCAACACTTACGATTTAGAAGTGTTCTTTAAAAAGCATCTGGCAAAATGATTTCATCCATTTTTCTTTTACATCAGCACCTAAGTTTTTTACAGCCTTAAGCAAGTTCCAAATTTCTTCACAAATTTTTGAAATATATATATTTTAATTTGTGCAAGACAGACAATTCATTACTACAATTTGTCTTCAAATATTTTTGAAATATGTAAACAAGAAAACTCTGAACACTAGCTAGACAAGACTAGAAAGTAATGAATGGAACATCTTGCAGTACATGTACCTGTTAGTGCAAGAATAATGCAAGTTTTATAAAATGCTTCTGTTGTTGGTTCTGTATTGTACTAATGGAAGACAATATAGGTAGATGAGTATTGTAGACTGGTATTTGCTGATGAGTTTTCCTCAACAAATCATCCACAAGATCCATCATAACCTTGACAAGAAATGTCTGGTGATGCCATAAGATGTAGTGAAACATACAGTGAAACTTCTACATGTCTGACATGCTTATGGCTTGAAGTTTTCTGAGAGTATATAAGTGTGACTTTCGTGTGATTTAAAGGACAGGCATTAGCCTACATGGTGTAGAAATGAAACTTTTGCCATTATTGAAGGTATTGGGATTCATGATTCCAAGCTAAAATAACAAACTTAAAATAGCAGAAATTGATCAAGAGCTGTACTGCTGCTGAGTCTCTAGCAAGTACCAAGTAAGTCTCCAGTAATGTGTGTATGCAGTTATTAGGAGATGACTAACAGGCCTTTTCACTTCAGTTATGTGGCTGATATCTGGTCAAAAATTTTTCATTCTACCCACCCCAGCAAATGTGGTGAAAAATATCTAAAATTAACTTAATCCATTTTGTGCCTTACTGGCTAACATTTTAAATTTTATCATGGAAGTTGCCATAAAATACCTGTTTGTGATGCCAACTTTACTAGTCCTAAGGCTAAGTCACCTCTTAGTGTGGGAATGTGATAAGGGTTTAAACTGGTCCACCTTTACTCAGGATAATATGACCAGGTTTTATAGCAAGCATATTAAATATTCACTCGTGCTATTATATTAAAGGCAGCACTAAGTCTTTTTTAACAGAACAGTGCTCGTAAATGACTGGATGTTTATAGTTCTTAAAACCCAACAAAACATAAGAATGTCAATACACATGTGTTGCATAGTATATTGGTTCTTCAAGTAAAAACTCGGCTAGAACTTACCCCAATAATGACTTGGATGTTTTATGGCCCTAACGACACAAGGGCTCCTATCAGTTAATGATGAATGGGCTGACTAAATTGTCTAGGTGGTTCTTTCTTTTTCATTTTTTTCATCATCATTATCATTTCTTGTCATTGCTAAAGTCTATATCACCATTACTGCCATTAACTTTTATCACCACAAATTGTTGTTATTGTCACTCCCTTCATCTTCACCACCTCCATTGTCACAAACACCATCATCATTATCATTATCATCATCATCATCATCATCATCATCATCATCATCATCACATCATTTCTACCAGACTTCTTACAGTCTCTCTCAATCAAGTGGCCACATCGACATGGACAACTTGAAATTCATTCTCTAATTTCCCCAGACCATATGCTATTCAAGCAACTCACAAGTCCTCCTCAGGCATCTGTTTTATAATGATCATGGGTGGGTGTCTTGTGTAGCCACTTTAAGACTTGAACCTGGGACTCTTTGCTTATTGAGTAAATACTTTAACCATTGACCAGCCAGACAGGTAACACATTCCCTCACTGTCATCTGTCTACATAGATATATAGTAAATATGTGTTTTTTTGGACTAAGATAAGCCAAGTCTTGACTCTTACAAAGTGTTTCAGTTGTACCTTTGTCACATACGTCCTCCTGATTCAGTCACCAATACCACAGTAGATTATATGTGCAATACAACACCTAACCTGCTAAGCATGAAGTGATCAGGCTTAGGCAAATAGCATAGATCCTGATCAGTCACCACCCACTGAGATCTGGCTAATCAGTACTTATATTACATGCTGATAAGTTGCTAAGTTATTATTATGTCATTTTGCTAGCAAGAATCTGAAGATATTATCATCTTTTAAAGAAATAACAAAGTAAAAAGTTTAAAGTTAATTCTAAGCTTGATAAGCATGAATTGAACAAGCTTTTTACTGAGAGCTGTTTGATCAGAATCGACACTGTTATGCATGAAGCTGTTAACAAATAAGTCTGAATTCTTACAAGTTATTTACAGCTGTGGTAGGTTAAGGGTTAGGTGATCTCCTGGCAAGGAGAAGGGTCCTGGGACTGCTGATATACCCTACAATGGTTTAATTGACTTGGAGCTCACTAATTGGCCACATGATACCCATATAAACCCTTTCTCTGCTATTGTTAATAGTCCATGGGTTGAAGTCGTAGTTGTTTTCTAGCAATAATTACAGTCTGTAAGTCACAAGACATCTTTGTATACATTAACAGAAACTACATGTAGTATAAATCCTGTTGGGAGCTGACTGATCTGGATCTACACTATTTGTATAGGCTTAATCAGTTTGGCTAGGAGCTGTTCAGGATCTACAGTCTTAGGAGCTGTTCAGGATCTACAGTCTGTCTATACATTAGAGTTTAGCAGGCTATGAGTTGATGAGGCCTCTGGGACATGTTCCTGGCCCATGCTGCCCTCTGGATACCACTGCTGCAGGTGCTGACTTCCAATTACTGCTAATTAATGGATGTGCAGATTAAAGGTGGATCTTATTTGAAGGATTGTGCAAAGTTGAGTTAAATTAACCTATATCTTTATATATTTGTTAATGATGCAGAATTATTTCTTGTAATTTGGTGGATTGCAAACAGTCCATGGCAGAGCTGCAAGGTTATTCCACTAACCCAACCAATCAGATTCTGCCCATCCATTGATGGGATTATACTAGTTATTATGAAACGCTTTTACTACCTTTTGGAAGAAATTGTTTATAAAGCTACAAACACCTGACATTGCTTTCAAGAATATGTTGTGATGACTGCACAACATTTACTATCCTGGGCAAAGCATTGTTTCATGTACACACAGATTAGAAATCATTCAGGAGTTTCATGCTTCGTAAGCTTTGCTTGTTATCAAAGTTAAATGAGTCTACAGAAAGTAGTAGGTACGTTTTAATTATCATTGAACTAACTAAAAGAAGGTGATTATTAATTTTTTGAAACAGTTATAAACATTAATGAAGCCAATTATAACTTTGAAAATAGATTTATTGATTTAGAGGGGATTTCAGTGAATGCAAGAAATAGAAACGTTTCTTAATTTTTGTGTGATTACAGCAAAATTAATTCTGTAATAACACTGAATTGCAGCCTAAAATTATTCCAGATAAAAATCTTAAAAGGTCAGTTTCAAAGTTGATTTATTACACCAATGGTTCTAATGGGATTTCGTGTCCATTCTCCCTGAAAAAATAATATTATAACTATTGTGTTTGAAAACTCTGAGTTTCTATTTACGACATGTTATCTACCTTTTCAATGTAATTGACTGTTAAGATTTTTTCTTCAATCATAAAAGGGGACAAGAATATTTGATATACTGCTTGTATAAACTTTGAGATTTCAGTCTGCTCTGTATTTTCTCCATTGCTTATGTACTGGACCTGAACTTTAAAGTATTTGAAAATAAGATGTTTTGGTATTTGAAAAAAGGTCTACCAAATATTCATTAAATTAAGTGTTGATTATTTGTAATATCAATGCAGTATAATGTTCCTAAACTTTGTTTATTGTTCCCTACCACAAGTGCTGGTTATTTAATCTGTGTCAAGTTGAGCGTTAAAAGCCACTTATAAGGTGCTATACTTACACACAAAGCTGTAAGTAATCCCTTAAAATGTTGTCAAAGGATTAAAGGTCAGTTGTTTGCTCTGGCTGACAATTTGACCGGACCGTATTATGTTATTTTTATCTACTTCTATAGCTTATATTATTACTGTGAGCCTACCAAGCATAAATTGATCAGATTTAGGCAAATAGTGAAGGTACAGATCAGCCAGCTTACTCTGGGAACTGTCTGATCAGGATCTGCACTGTTTACAACAATTATTATTGTAGTGTGGTGCCTAGGCTGGAAGTTGTGGGCAGATATAACTAAGTGTTAAGTATTGCTTGTAAAGCAACCAAGCAAGATAAAGGGTATCAACTATTGTAACACTGCTACCATTTTGACAATTCTTTTACTTAACAACAGGTACTATATACTGTATGTTACTCTATTCCAGCCAATCTGGTGTATACAATGTTGTTTCTGGTACAGTAGTTTCCTAACATGTTTTATTTGTATGGACAAGGTTTTTGTCTACATGCTGGAAATGTCTAGACACAATACAACTATGATATTCACAATTACTGATTTTTTTTAAGAAAAATCAGTTACCTCTTGAAAAGTATGTTTTAGTCTATTTCAGTGTCTTATTCATTGCCATAAACAAAGAAAGAATAGCTTATTAGAGTTTCTTGCAAAGGCCATTTGTTAATTTCAAGGGAAGAAAATATAATGTTTTACCTGTCTGATATCATTGTCCCATTTAGTCCCTTAAAAAGTCACATTATTGCCAAGTCCTTTATGTACCTATTTCAACATAAATTACAGGTAACATTAATTGTCAGATTTGATATGTTTTCTAAATTAGTATCCTTCCATCACTCTGTCTGTCTGATTAGTTTTGTTTGCAAGTTTAGTGTTTCACCATCATTCTTGATTGTCTGATTTGATTTCTTTATAAATTCAGTGCCCCACCATCATTCTTGATTGTCTGATTTGATTTCTTTATAAATTCAGTGCCCCACTATCATTCTTGATTGTGTGATAAGTTCAGTGTCCAGCCATCATTCTTGATTGTCTGATTTGATTTCTTTATAAATTCAGTGCCCCACCATCATTCTTGATTGTCTGATAAGTTCAGTGTCCAGCCATCATTCTTGATTGTCTGTTTTGATTAGTTCATAAGTTTCATGTCCCACTAACAACCTTTTAGACTGAATAGTTAAACCTCCCCCAAAAAGTTGTAGCCATGTACCTATTCTGACACTGCCTTACCCTGTATGTGCCAGTCCAGCACAGGGTAAAATACTTGATTTTAGAAGGTCCTCTAGCTGACTTTTCATGCACCAGTAGTTCTACCCAGGTATTTGCCTGGGGTTTTCTTGCATCAAGGTTGCTAGAAGTTATTTTAAGGACCACACATGTGTTGCTGCAATGTTTTTGTAAAACAACATAACTAAATCTGACTATTTTGCTAATAAATTTAATAATTCAGAAGATATTTGTAAGAGACTGGGAAGATTCTGATCAGACATCTCCTAGCAAGGACTGGCTTATCTAGATCTTAAACATTTGCTTAAGCTTTATCAATATGCGCTCAGCAGGAACTTATGGGAATCTAAAATTCAGTCTACAATGGCTTCTGCGCACCAGTTTTCACTAACACTTGGCCAAAGTTGCAAAGTTAGTTACCATTGCCAGTATAAAGTTACAAATAAGATCTGAAAACCTAGTGTTGATTCCTTTGTAAGTGTGCAAAAACTAGCATGCTTTGCACAGAATGACAAAAACACAATCTCACAGTTCTTGACAATTGCTTTGATTTTTATTAAGACAATTACTGTTGATGGGCCATAGATTTCAGCACTGAGAACATCTCTTCCAAGGAAGTTATTGTCTGTTATATAGTCAGAGAAAGATTTTGAATAAGTGTTTTATTTTTTATACTTTGTTTTATACTTAGGTGTTTAAGCATTTATAGGGCGGGTCATAAAAGCCTCAGCATTGTACAATGTGTGCATTCAGTATAGTGTTGCTGATACATGCTTTCTCTATTTGATGTTACCAGTTCAATGACTTTTTACCATTGTATGCAGATTTTCTGTTTATATCTATTAACTAAACATGAAAAAGTATACAGATGAAAACAAAAGAAAAACATGCAATGAAAATGAAAAAAAAAAATAGTATCCATTATAACTCTTAGATGCTTATAAAAATTTGTTTGAAATAAAAATGTAAATGACTGACAATTAAAATTGAAACAGCAGAGTTTGGTTTTCATTGAATATGTTTTATATACTACTGGCTCATTACCTCAGGGGATCATGCAGTGATATTTTGCTGTTATTGCTTATTGGTGATATATTTTGCCAGGATTGCAATAAATATAGAGCTCTATATCAGCCAATACCTTCAATTGATTCATGCATTAACTGTTGCAGATGTGTGCATACACTTACGTAAAAAAGATAATGAGGATAATATGTAAGAAAGATAATGAGGATAATATGTAAGAAAGATAATGAGAATAATATGTAAGAAAGATAATGAGAATAATATGTTAGAACATTAATGAGGATAATATGTAAGAAAGACAGTGAGTGCCAGGTTAATATTTATAAACAATACCACCACTGCCAGTGCCCCTCTACAGCAACAAGGACAATATTATAATTTATGTGCTTATTACCTGAACATACTTGCAATATATGTGTGCATCACAAAGAATGTAGTGCAGCATTCATTGTGTGGTTGTAAATTGTTAGACAAGCGGAGCACAAAGTGATCAAACTCAGGCAAAAAGTGAAGATCCTGATCATCCAGCTTCCAGTAGTAGAAGGTGGAGCACTTTAATAGATAGCACACATTTGTTGTGACAGCTCTAGTTCTGAATCTTGTTAGGTCCTGCCTCAGTGGCAGTCCCTTTAACCAACTTGTTAAGACAAGCAGATGGCAGTGTCTTACAATCAGTATCTGCAATCAGCAAGTAACGATCCTGAGATTTTGTGTCAGTTTGTACAACAGGAATCTGGTCCGACACTAGCACTATCATAGTACAGACATTTGCTGAACACCAGCCCTTGAAGATACTGCAGGTGCCTCGTCAAGCCTCATTAACCTACATACCACAATGCAATGGCATCTAGAACATTTTTCCTGAGATGACAGTTTAGCATTGTTAGAACTACCAGCTCTTTTGGAGCTCTACCAACTTTTGATATTATTTTATTATGTCTATTACCCAAGGGGTGCTGAAAAGGACTCTATTTGTTGATTGGTACGTTCACCTGCCCAGAAGAGTTTTCTCACTTAAATTTCAAAAGGTGTGGATTTTTTTGTTTTTTTTTAAGAGAACTGGGCACAAATGTTTTTTCCTTCTAACACCTAATGGTGCCCTGTTAAGAACTGATAATTAGCTTAGGGTCAAGGTCATACTCATGACAGAGATACAAAATGGCAGAAAATTTGCTTGTCTTGTCTCTTTCTTGATTATTGATGCGCGGATTTTGAAATTATTTATTGGCACAAATTTCTGTCACATTGAAAGAGTGTGGCACCCCAGGATCAGATTGCTGGCTCAAAGGTTATGGTCATCCTTGAGGGTCAACTGTAAAATATGAGTGAAAATTTGTTTCTTCAGGCACTTCATTGACAAATGACTAGTGGTCTTTCAATGTACTTGCCAGGAATGTCATTGAAACAAAATGATGTGAACAAGAACAAGATTGCTGAATTTAATATCAGGGTCATACTCAGAGGTCAAAGTGTTTGTTTTAAATTACTGGATAGTGGATATGTGTTAATTTCTTTCATTTGTTTTGATAAACAGATTTTAAATTACACAGTTCTGATATATTATCAAAATATTAACAAAATATTAAGATAATCTTCCATATAATTTATTCTTTTTTGAAACATACACAGTCATTATGTTGATCTGCAATGGATCTTATAATTTGTCTTTCTGCTCCTTGAACCAATGCAGTATACCTACAGTAGTATCTGGGCCTGTCTCTAGATGTGAATATCAGTGGATCTGCAGAAGGTTTTAGTAGAGTTAGTAACTCTGTCTATGCTTTATTTAGGTCTAAGCAATACAAAATCCTTAAATGGTGTTTCCTGAGCAACTTGATGTAATGGTAATATGAGTACTGCTAAAAACTCAGCAGCAAATCCTGATCAGGAGCTACACTTTCTTTCCTTAGTCTAATTTGTGATAATTTGTGATCTGCACAAATGTGGCCATAATTTTGTCATGTGCAATATATAGTAAAACACAAATATATAACCAATATTTAGTCTTTGTATTAAAACTTCATAAACATATTTACTAGATTCCTTCAGACCTAATAGTAACCATCATCAATGTGGCATCTTTACACTGGAAAGATTACATTCCTGTTAATGCATGAAGAAGTGACAGCGTAGTTGTGTTCTAGCATTATTTGTATGTAACTTAGTGTCATTGGTGTTCAGTAGAGATGTTAGCTTGTAAGACTCCCCTGTAACTGGGAATAATAATTGTCAGATGGTATTATTCAAGACAGGGTCCATAATGTGACAATGAAAGCATAGCTAAGGTACCAGGAAGTATGGGGAAGCCACATGAGATATTAACTTTAAATATACAAGTGAATGCGCATAAACATGTAAACATACAAGTCAGTGCATATAAATTTGTAAACATACAAGTCAATGAACATTAGCTTTTAAACATACAAGTAAATGCACATAAACTTGTAAACATATAAGTCAGTGCACATGAACTTGTAAACATACAAGTCAGTGCACATAAACCTGTAAACATACAAGTCAGTACACATAAACTTGGAAACATACAAGTCAGTGGACATAAACTTGGAAACATACAAGTCAGTGGACATAAACCTGTAAACATACAAGTCAATGCACATAAACTTGTAAACATACAAGTCAGTGCACATGAACTTGTAAACATACAAGTGAATGCACATAAACTTGTAAACATACAAGTCAATGCACATAAACTTGTAAACATACAAGTCAATGCACATAAACTTGTAACCATACAAGACAGTGGACATAAACTTGTAAACATACAAGTCAGTGGACATAAACTTATAAACATACAAGTCAGTGGACATAAACTTGTAAACATACAAGTCAATGCACATAAACTTGTAAAACATACAAGACAGTGGACATAAACTTGTAAACATACAAGACAGTGGACATAAGCTTGTAAACATACAAGACAGTGGACATAAACTTGTAAACATACAAGTCAATGGACATAAACTTGTAAACATACAAGACAGTGGACATAAACTTGGAAACATACAAGACAGTGGACATAAACTTGTAAACATACAAGACAGTGGACATAAACTTGAAAACATACAAGACAGTGGACATAAACTTGTAAAACATACAAGACAGTGGACATAAACTTGGAAACATACAAGTCAGTGGACATAAACTTGTAAACATACAAGACAGTGGACATAAACTTGGAAACATACAAGACAGTGGACATAAACTTGTAAACATACAAGCCAGTGGACATAAACTTATAAACATACAAGTCAGTGGACATAAACTTGTAAACATACAAGTCAGTGGACATAAACTTGTAAACATACAAGTCAGTGGACATAAACTTGTAAACATACAAGTCAGTTCATATAAACTTGTAAACATACAAGACAGTGGACATAAACTTGTAAACATACAAGTGAATGCACATAAACTTGTAAACATACAAGTCAGTGCATATAAACTTGTAAACATACAAGTCAGTGGACATAAACTTGTAAACATACAAGTCAGTGGACATAAACTTGTAAACATACAAGACAGTGGACAAGTCAGTGGACATAAACTTGTAAACATACAAGTCAGTGGACATAAACTTGTAAACATACAAGACAGTGGACATAAACTTGTAAACATACAAGTCAGTGGACATAAACTTGTAAACATACAAGTCAGTTTATATAAACTTGTAAACATACAAGACAGTGGACATAAACTTGTAAACATACAAGTGAATGCACATAAACTTGGAAACATACAAGTCAGTGGACATAAACTTGGAAACATACAAGTCAGTGCATATAAACTTGTAAACATACAAGTCAGTGCATATAAACTTGTAAACATACAAGTCAGTGGACATAAACTTGTAAACATAAAAATCAGTGGACATAAACTTGTAAACATACAAGTCAGTGGACATAAACTTGTAAACATACAAGTCAGTGGACATAAACTTGTAAGCATACAAATCAGTGGACATAAACTTGTAAACATACAAGTCAGTGGACATAAACTTGTAAACATACAAGTCAGTGCACATAAACTTGGAAACATACAAGTCAGTGGACATAAACTTGTAAACATACAAGTCAGTGGACATAAACTTGTAAACATACAAGTCAATGCACATAAACTTGTAAACATACAAGTCAGTGCACATAAACTTGGAAACATACAAGTCAGTGGACATAAACTTGTAAACATACAAGTCAGTGCACATAAACTTGTAAACATACAAGTCAGTGCATATAAACTTGTAAACATACAAGTCAGTGGACATAAACTTGTAAACATACAAGTCAGTGGACATAAACTTGTAAACATACAAGTCAGTGGACATAAACTTGTAAACATACAAGTCAGTTCATATAAACTTGTAAACATACAAGACAGTGGACATAAACTTGTAAACATACAAGTGAATGCACATAAACTTGTAAACATACAAGTCAGTGCATATAAACTTGTAAACATACAAGTCAGTGGACATAAACTTGTAAACATACAAGTCAGTGGACATAAACTTGTAAACATACAAGACAGTGGACAAGTCAGTGGACATAAACTTGTAAACATACAAGTCAGTGGACATAAACTTGTAAACATACAAGACAGTGGACATAAACTTGTAAACATACAAGTCAGTGGACATAAACTTGTAAACATACAAGTCAGTTTATATAAACTTGTAAACATACAAGACAGTGGACATAAACTTGTAAACATACAAGTGAATGCACATAAACTTGGAAACATACAAGTCAGTGGACATAAACTTGGAAACATACAAGTCAGTGCATATAAACTTGTAAACATACAAGTCAGTGCATATAAACTTGTAAACATACAAGTCAGTGGACATAAACTTGTAAATATAAAAATCAGTGTACATAAACTTGTAAACATACAAGTCAGTGGACATAAACTTGTAAACATACAAGTCAGTGGACATAAACTTGTAAACATACAAATCAGTGGACATAAACTTGTAAACATACAAGTCAGTGGACATAAACTTGTAAACATACAAGTCAGTGGACATAAACTTGGAAACATACAAGTCAGTGGACATATACTTGTAAACATACAAGTCAGTGGACATAAACTTGTAAACATACAAGTCAGTGCACATAAACTTGTAAACATACAAGTCAGTGCACATAAACTTGGAAACATACAAGTCAGTGGACATAAACTTGTAAACATACAAGTCAGTGCACATAAACTTGTAAACATACAAGTCAGTGCATATAAACTTGTAAACATACAAGTCAGTGGACATAAACTTGTAAACATACAAGTCAGTGGACATAAACTTGTAAACATACAAATCAGTGCACATAGCTTTATGCCAAGGTGTTAACTTAAACAGCATATGCATTTTAGTACTGTAAGTAGAGTTTAACAATCAAGTAGCATGAATTTGAATAAATCTGTAGTGTATTGGTTCTATACTAGAGCAATACCAATCATCTTCAGCATACCGTAATTATTAATTTTTTCATCCAAATCTTTGAAATTATTAATAAATGACTTAAGTATTACTGTTGCTGTCCTAGTGTCTGTATCATATAGTATATGAACACAAATATTTTTTTGATTTTGCATTATTGCTTAGTGTTCAATATTTGAAATAAATGACCAGTTGATATCCTGGTTGCTTATTTAGTTTTATTAAATATTACTAAATTATTAATTGGTATGTTTATACATGGTCATACTGATACATCTAGTTGTAGTTATATGACTATGATCTTTTGGGATTGACGGTGACAAAAGATTCACATTGTTCAGTAATGTGTTACGTTATACTGACTGGAGTCTGTAACCAGAAGGACGTTGTATCTCTGCAGGTTCAGTTGGTTCTTGTCACAGATACACATCAGCAAGCCTTATTGTCTCAAGTCAGGTATTGTTTTATTATAACCTCTTATCATGCTGACTGATCTGGCTATTAACTGTTTGACTAAGACATGCAATGTTTGCTAAGCAGACTAACTGTTAAAGAAGCTTCCTAACAGCCTAGTAATATTTATGTTTGTATAGCATGGACACAATTAATGAGCACTCCTGACACTGGTTATATAACACTGTGCTACAGTAACTACTTCTGTCTTAAAATGGATCTTACTTTTGGGGAGACCTTTCTTGATCACATTTAACTGAGTCTTCTGTGATTTGAGCATTTGAAAATATAATTAAAAAAGCATAATCCTGTTTGATCCTGCTCTTTTATCACACAGTACCTGAGGTGACTTTTCTGAAAGGAACTTGCCTTCCGACACCGGCCACAATAGCTCAATTAGTAGAGC
Organism: Sinonovacula constricta; assembly: GCA_007844125.1. NCBI lineage: Eukaryota > Metazoa > Mollusca > Bivalvia > Cardiida > Solecurtidae > Sinonovacula > Sinonovacula constricta. The sequence continues at coordinate 67,820,677 of CM017559.1, forward strand.
GTTGGCTTGCGGATCGGGAGGACGCGGGATCAAATCCCTGGCGGGTCAAACCAAAGACTTTAAAGTTGGTAGTAGTGGCTTCCCTCCTTACGCTCTGAGCTAAGGGCATATCATTACACCTGACATGTCGGTGTCAGTATAATGGATCGGCCGGATTCATTCCTTGGGCACCTCATAAGTGCCCCTGTGCTATAACGATAGAAATAATGCTGCACAGTAATGGCAAAAATGCCCCCAAATCCCGTCCCTCTGATATGGAGGTTAAACCAATTATTGCATTGCTGACAATATCCAGTTTTATTGGAGAAATCTAGACTATTATTTTGGTTGCAAATGCACAATGGATCAGCTGGAAAACTTAACACTATTTTTTGGTCTCTTGTCTGTCCCAGAAAAAAAAAATGTACAAAACATTTTAAATCAGGATTTGATATGTTGCTTGTTTGTATTATGATCATGATCATCTAGCAGTTTGTGAAATGGAGTGCTGTCTGATCAGGATCTATACTTTTTTCGTGAGCCTGAACTATTCTTGATTCATGGCTATGACCTTATACCTTCCTAGTGTAAGGATATGTACTGTGGTATCAGGTCACATTTCACAACAAGTTGTATGGTCAAGGCAGCACTTTGATTACAGTAAACACCAACAAATATCGGCTGGTAGACTGATGATGACTCATTTAAACCAATCAGTGACAGTTGTTGTGACAGGTTAAATTGTGGCCTTTGTAACATCATATTATTGGTATCTTCATAGTATTTAAGACATATTTACTAAGATTCCATTTACTTGGATTTAACATATTTCCCAGATAGTTGAACCAGGTCTGTGGCAGTTAACGAGAGGAATGTTTTTATTGTTAATAGAGTGACAGGTTACCATTAATGCTACATTTGTTAACAATCCAATCAAAAGTCATCTTTATATATTGCTAGAGACTTAGCAGCAAATAGTGTAGATCCTGATCAGACAGGTTCCTGTGGGAGATATCTGATCTGGATCTACACTACCTGATTTAATCAATTAGTGTTTGGCAGGTAAGGGGTTAATTGACAGAATGCCTGTGGATTACCTGGTGCTGCTAATTACCAGCCCTGATGAATAGATTGACATGGAAAACTGGCCAGGGTATTTGCTTAGGCATGTAGTAAAATAAGTTTTTATTAATGAAGATAAAGTGAAAAGGGAATGTGTATTTTTATATATCATAAGATGTAAAGAAATAAAAAAATAGAAATAACATATGGTAATTAAAGGTAAATGTATATGATAAGACATAACAATAATTCTTTCTGCTGATTTAACTGATTTTTAACAGTTAAGATGATATTAATGTCGATGAGTTTGGTGGTGTAACGATGTTCGCTTTATTTTAAAACTATATACATCCCACGTCTTTGTGACACATTAATGATAAAGGGATGTCCATTAATTATTGGTAAACGAAGACTCCAACATGATTAGATAGAATCACAGGTGCAGGTCAAATGGAAGACTTCCTCACATGAAAGTTCTCATCCTGACTGGGATTTGAACCCAAGCAGTAAAACATTAAGAGAGATATGTCAGCACCCCATGGCCACAGGCACCCCATGGCCACAGGCACCTTGTTTAGATGTAAGTTCTGCTTTAAGTGAAGACAAATGATGGTAAGTCCAGTAACTGTGGTTCAGCCCTGTCTGTATTCTACTGACCACCTGTGAATCCACATGCCTTGGCATGCAGATGAATATATTTACTATTTTCTCTTGACAAAGTATTTGGCTAGTAAACTGAGCCAGTAGTGGTAGAGTTTATCAACAACCTGGTTAGATTGGGCTATCAAATGATGACAGATTCTGATGCTAAGTGATTACTATACTACCCCCAGGGTGAAAAGTTCAAGGGACATTCTTTACTGAATGTTTTCTGATGCAGGTGCCAACAGAAATATGTTTGTTTCATTAAGTATGGCTTAGTAAATATAAGAGAAGAAGTGGTCTTGTTATTAAAATAGTTAAAATCTCATATCAGTGCAAAATCATTAAATATTATGTCAAGCTTGATTAAACTATATGCAATGTGATTATCAAAATGAAGTTAATATTTATTTATAAACCTGTGCTATATCTATAGCACTTTGAAATACATCACCCAATAAAATGTGGACTGTGTGATAGACCCAGCATACAGTGATAGTGATATCTCCCCTGTTAAAGTTAGTCATCTATATACTGATAGACCCAGCATGCAGTGATAATGACCTCTCCATTGTTAAAGTTGGTCATCTAGTATGATAGACCCAGCATACACTGATAGTGACCTCTCCATTGTTAAAGTTGGTCATCTAGTTTGATACACCCAGCATACACTGATAATGACCTCTCCATTGTTAAAGTTGGTCATCTAGTATGATAGACCCAGCATACACTGATAGTGACCTCTCCATTGTTAAAGTTGGTCATCTAGTTTGATAGACCCAGCATACACTGATAGTGACCTCTCCATTGTTAAAGTTGGTCATCTAGTATGATAGACCCAGCATACACTGATAGTGACCTCTCCATTGGTAAAGTTGGTCATCTAGTTTGATAGACCCAGCATACACTGATAGTGACCTCTCCATTGTTAAAGTTGGTCATCTAGTATGATAGACCCAGCATACACTGATAGTGACCTCTCCATTGGTAAAGTTGGTCATCTAGTTTGATAGACCCAGCATACACTGATAGTGACCTCTCCCTTGTTAAAGTTGGTCATCTAGTTTGATAGACCCAGCATACACTGATAGTGACCTCTCCATTGTTAAAGTTGGTCATCTAGTTTGATAGACCCAGCATACACTGATAGTGACCTCTCCATTGTTAAAGTTGGTCACCCAGTTTGATAGACCCAGCATGCAGTGATAGTGACCTTTCCCTTATTAAAGTTGGTCATCTAGTTTGATAGACCCAGCATACAGTGATAGTGACCTCTCCCTTGTTAAAGTTTGTCACCTAGTATGATAGACCCAGCATACACTGATAGTGACCTCTCCTCTGTTAAAGTTGGTCATCTAGTATGACAGACCCTGCATACAGTGATAGTGACCGCTCCCTTGGTAAAGTTGGTCATCTAGTTTTTAGACCCAGCATACAGTGACAGTGACCTCTCCATTGTTAAAGTTGGTTATCTAGTTTGATACACCCAGCATACAGTGATAGTGACCTCTCCATTGTTAAAGTTGGTCATCTAGAATGATAGACCCAGCATACAGTGATAGTTACTGCTCCCTTGGTAAAGTTGGTCATCTAGTTTGATAGACCCAGCATACATTGATAGTGACCTCTCCATTGTTTAAGTTGGTCATCTAGTTTGATAGACCCAGCATATATTGGTAGTGACCTCTCCATTGTTAAAGTTGGTCATCTAGTATGATAGACCCAGCATACGGTGATAGTGACCTCTCCTCTGTTAAAGTTAGTCATCTAGTATGATAGACCCAGCATACAGTGATAGTGACCGCTCCCTTGGTAAAGTTGGTCATCTAGTATGATAGACCCAGCATACAGTGATAGTTACCTCTCCTCTGTTGGACATCTAGTATTGATTCTTAAACCTTCAGGTTAAGTCCACTACATTGTAAGTGGGGTTGTTATCTTCGAGAAGGTGGAGTTGTTAACTTGGAGAAGGTAGAGTTGTTAACTTGAGAAGGAGGAGTTGTTAACTTGGAGAAGGTAGAGTTGTTAACTTGAGAAGGAGGAGTTGTTAACATCGATAAGGTGGAGTTGTTAACTTCAAGAAGGCGGAGTTGTTAACTTCATGAAGGCAGAGTTGTTAACTTCGAGAAGGTAGAGTTGTTAACTTCAAAGAAGGTGGAGTTGTTTACTTCGAGAAGTTGGTGTTGTTCTAACATGAAAATTACATATATACCTCAGTTCATATACACTGGTTCTTATTGTCTCAAAATGAGACATTTTTTTCGAATGCAGTCAATTTTACTTCAGTGCTTGTGGCTTGCAGCCCTGTTTTTGGTAGATCTTGAATCTTTCCTCCAATCCTTACTTTATGCTTGCACTCATTAGAAGTATCTCTATATGACAACTGTAATGGTCATCAGCTAGCTAGTTATAAAATCGGTTGGGAATTGAGAACAATTTAATTTATTGCTTCATCTGATTGAGTTAAATTATTTCTATGGTAACAAAATAATGTAAAATAAATTACATATGCATGGATAAGATGTTGAATAAAATCCTGGTAGTTTATGAACAGTCTTGTCAACTTATTGGATATCTGTTATTGTTTGGATCCTAAAAAAACATTATAATTGTCGCACATTAAATAAATTTAAAGCAAAGTAAGTAATTATGCTGAAAAAAACAACAACCCACTAACTAAACACAAAACAAAAATGACTGGAAGAAAAACACTACTAATCTTTAAAAAATCACTAAAATTTTGTTTCTTCCTCCCAAATGTAAGTGCTGTTCCACGATGATGTGACTGGGTGTGGTATCATGCCAGGTGTTCATGGCATGCTAAACACAGTGAAGGCAGCACTATATCTGCTTCATCTGGACACCCGTCTCCTAGTAAGTTGATATTTTTGGTGGAATGATAAACCCAACCAACAAAACAAATTTATATGCCAATCAACCGACATGAAAGACAATTTAGACAAGTGACTTCCTTAACTGTTGTCAACTTGTCAAGGTAAATGGTGCTATGTCTAAAAGGTTCCATAATTCATCAGTCTTTAAGCACTTTCACCTCACACTGTCCAGACTTTGAGAAGCAATTATATCCCCACCTGTTCTGGGGTTGTAAACAAACCCTCCACAGGAAATGGGCCAATGCTGGAGTAATTAATCATAGTCTGGTTTAAGCATAAATTAATCAGGCTTTATGCAAAAAGTGTAGATCCAGATCATCTATTTCTAGCTGGGAACTGTCTCATCAAGACCTACACTACCTGTAATATTTAATGTTATGTCTCTTACATCTAATGCAGATACCTTTAATTTAGATGGAGTAATTTCCACAAGAAGCAGGCTAAGGGTTAAGCTGTCTATTTTGGATACATTTCGGTCAGCAGCTCAGCTATCTTTGTCTATGTTCCATGAAGGGAATATCTGGGTAATTCCATTGATAAATAATGATTGAAACACCACAGGTATTCAGGTTGCCAGATGAGAGAAATCTGTTGTTTCTGTTGCTTTTGTTGTTGCAATTTATAGCATGTATCAGATTGATGGGGTACAGAATGGTTGGAGATATATTACCTCTTGTCATGCTGTGTTACATTAATTACTGGCACAATTGGTTCATGATATCTATATATGCAACGATTTCTTATAGACATTTTAAATACTTTGCAGCAAATCATGCAGATGGCTTCAAGTGGAAGCTGACTGATCTGGATCAGTATTATTTGCCTAAAGTTGCTCAACCCTTGCTTTAAAGAGGGCTGAAAGAGTAACACAGCCTCTGAAATAATTTGGTCAAGTTTATAATGATCCATTGGCAAGTATTCATGCATTCTGGTAAGTTGGTATTTCACTGAGTGCATATCTCAATAAAGAGCCCAGTTATTTTTTATTGTTTGGAATCAACAAATACCACCAGCAACTGCATCAAAAACAACAGCAAAAACTACAAACGCTTAATTATTGCAATAACAATTAACTGTCAGTAAGAAGAAAATCAATGACATTATCTCTGGCATCAACAAAGACTGTCACAGCAAAGAAAAGGCAAGCATGATGTTTTAAAGCTTGATTTTTGTTTCACTGCTAAGGTGATTATCACTGTATTACCAGTGAATTCATAGTTATTGCTATTCACAGGAAGCTGTGGACACAATTTAATACTGTTAATGTTTGGCTGCAGCTGGACAAAAAGTACTACTTTGATTTCCATAATTTGATATACAATGGTATACAGTCACACAGTTAAAATAACATAGTAGAACAAAGTCATCAGATGCTAACATTTATATGTCCAGCCATTTTAATAAGATACAAGTTTGGTTATAAAATGCAATGCTAAATAATGTACAAATTTATAAATACCTTCTCCCACCAAAGAGTGTAAAAAGCATTTACAGTTTTCAGACTCATGTGACATATGGTTCATTTAACACAATTTTTTTTTTCTCCAGTCACAACTTGCCAATGTCTCAAAATATGACTACATTTTGGAGGCTGTAAATACCCAAGTGCTTTGTTAAAATGGTGCATTTAAAGAGATCCACTTCATGTCCAAGTGTCCTAGGGAGGTCCACCAGCTTGCCTGCCAAGCCCAGGGTGGTACTACCCAACAAAATGAACAGTGTATCATTTTCGGTTGTATTTCTTTAACCTTTTAAACTATCAAAATACAGTTTTGATATTTAAAATGCTTTATAAAAGCTGTTTAATTTGATATCAAATTCAGTAAAATAGACTGAAAAATAAAAACACAGTGGTGAGTTTAATACAGCACATATTTCCTGATTTCGGCCTACATTAGCTTCTGCCCACAAAGATGGCTGGCTGCCTTAAACTGTCTTATCAGTGTTGATGACATTACATGGAAACTATCTATAAATCCCACCAGTGTGCTTAAATGGTTAGTAGCAAAACAAAGTATGATTTCATTGAGTGTTGTATAATTGCTGGATGACAGAGCTGTATGCTGCGCTGCAAATTTGATCAATGATCATCATTGATTTGATAAGTCCTGAGGATAGTTACAGACTGCTAGTTACCGTAAAGTATTATTGATAAGACGCAGTTTTTTGCCCAAAGTTATGATAAAAAAGTAGGAAATGCATCTTATCCATGCAAAGTTAAGTTTTACCCTTTTTCTTTTTTCCCAGACCAAAATTGACCCTTAGACAAAGCCAAACGCAGACTATCGCCGATAGTCATTGTGCTATTTGAAGGGAAAACTTACGTTGTTTTTACCTAAAATTTGACATTAAACATAAAAAGAGACATTTAAATTTGTTTCTGTATAAAAAAACAACAATATGCAATAAATTTTTGCATAAATATCACTTTATTCTTACAAAATCGGCGAAGTTTTATAATCCGGAAATGGTTATTGAGTTTTAGTGAACCCTGTTATTATCATTGTCTAAGTAAAATGGTTTTATTCAATTGATCAATTTTGATTTGAATTTTTTTTGTTTTGAATGTTAACTACAAATAAATTTTAAGTTGAAATTAAAAACCACTTAACAACAATAAAATGTGCATTGGCTATTTGTGCAGACAAGTTTTCACACCTCTTTTGATGTTAATAGATCGTCCATCATCCATAAGTTATTACACAGGTGCATAGAACTAACTGTTTGTAAGCGGTCACTTCAATATTCTGGTGTGAAAATGAACATTTAAAAGCCTTTAGTTGTTATTTTAATTGTCATTTGTGTCTTTGTTCCATGTGGAGAACTTAATTATAGGAAAAGAACTTGATTGTTTTTAAGACATGCTGACATGTGAAAGCGAGTGTTCTTTCATTTCTCAATTGTGTAGGGCTAGGATAGTCGCGAGAATATCCTGTCTGGCATGTAAATGATATACTGGGGTAGAGTGTCATAATGTAACACAATACACACGGTTTTACTAGGCAAACAGTCACAACGTATTATTTAAGACACTTAGAGAAGAATAAGCACTCAGTGCAAACACCAATTTACAGAACAATTGGAACATGTTCCCTCGAGTCAAATTAAGCGATGCGGCAAAGCAGGAATTGCTTAATGGTGGCCAGATGGATTAGTGAATAGGGAATGCTTCTTGTCTTTAAGAATTTGCTTTTTTCCTTGATTCTAGACCTCGAAGAGGGGGTGTGTCTTATCTTTGTGTGCATCTTATCAATAAAACTTGACAGTATTCTTCTTCTTTTGCTACATTTATTTGTAGGCAATATTCAAATCTTACTTACAAATTCATGCATATATTTGAACACCTTTTTTGCTTGGTTGCAATGCTCTCATAATCAAAACAATGGTTAGATTTAAGTGTTTCATAAGAAGTGACAGAGGTGCTTCACAGACTAGCATGTTGAGGCGGATCAAACCGAGGCTTCCAATGTGTTTTTAGTCTAATTTTAGAACAGGAAATTTGTTGAAGTTCAAATCAGTGTTTTTTGTTATTCTTGTTAGCCGTGAGTTTCTTGAGAAAATCTTGTGTAATCTGAAGAATTGTAAAAGATTGTACTTTTGTTAGACTTGTTTGTTTTTACCAAACAGTCTAAGAAAGTTTATAGTGGAGGCAGCTATGGGCAGAATATTGCATAGTTTCGGCAGCAACAGTATTGATTGCAAAATAACTACTAGGAATGGCTAAACAATTCAAATTTCTATGTAACACACTCATGCAATTGTGAATTACATTCTTTAAATAGAAATGAATAAATTTTTCCCGGACTTGACATGTTACTCTACAATTCTATGGATTTTCTTCACCACTTGGGCAAACTGATTGTTAAATGTTGTCGCCCAGAGAAAATTATATCCACCAGTGTTGAATTGGCGACTGCTACTTTATATCTTCTGTACAAGTCTAACCAATCCTTGAACTTCCCTTATTAGGTCAGAGCACATATTAGCAAGGAAGCTATACATCTTCCATTTGTTATGATGTTTGTATATGTCAACATTACACTCAACCTAGGATGTCCTGTAACTGGCTAATAACCATACCAGTACTGGTAATAGAGAGATGTCCTTGGAAAGCTATCAACAAAGCAAATACGATTTTTTACCATTAAAACATTTGTCAAAATCATGGCTTTGTGTGTTAAATCAGACGTATGGGTTTCCTCCATCAGTAAACCATAGTGTTTAGACTTGAAACATGTTGCTGGTGATGAGTTTCCTAAAGTTTATGTAAACTTGAAGCTTCAGATATAGCTGAAAGATGTTGTAATAATTATTTTTTTGTAAAGTATGGTAATTAAGGTTGCATTAGCAAAATTATAAGTGGTAAACAAATTTAAACTCTGTTAACTCTGTTAGACCTGTTTTTGTTATTTTATTGTATAAATTAACAATGTCGACACCTGTTGTTCTGGTATAGTACCTAGAGAAACATTCCTTTATCAATTGTGCACTGCCTGTTATTTAACATGAAACACTGATCTTATAATTCTGCAGCTACAAATCCTTTTTCCTGTTCTTCTATACTGAGTAATCTTAATTTTTCATAATATGCATGATTCGCCAGTGTTCGGCTGTTGAAGATCTGTATTGGACATTTGATTACCCTACTCGTGTCCTATTATCAAATAATGAAGTGTGCTTACAATGTTTGCCACTGGCCATCAAAGTATAGGCAGCCCTCTGTTGACTTCTGTTAGACCAAATCTCATTGTGGTGAAAGTTTGGGGGTTCCAGTATTTGTGGGGTTGGTAGGGACATACAGTCTACAGAAAAGAATGGCGAGTCCTGACACATTAAAAACAAATGTTGAAATATAATGCAACTAATCTAAACCAAGACAAAGAAGGTAAGAAGTGATTTGTGATAATAAATGCAACCAAAACATACTCTGGTGGCTGCCAATGTTGTTTTTGAATAAATTTGAACTTTCCTTATCAGCGAGGCCTACAGACATTATCTAAAACCTGTCACATCATCTTTCTTGCATTTTTCTCTGGTTCAGATAAAATAATTTTGATTTTTCTAAACTCCCGACATAAAGACTAGACTCTGGGGATCTTATGCTATATTTTAACATCTGTGTGCCTTGGCAGCTGTTTCTTTTTTAAATTCTTTTTTGTTTTTTCTTTTCTGCTTTTATCTCAATTTATCATGAATAACTGTATGCGCTAATAAATAACATTTGATAACATTTCTTAAAGAATATAAATAACATTTTGCAAGTCTTAATTTTTTTTTATTCAGCTTGAGTCTTTTTAACATTAAATGCTTATTGATATCATCATGAACTGTTTAATTCTTTTTGCTTTCTTCATTTAGTTTTACATGTAATTTCAATCATTTTCTTTGAGTTTGCATTTCACTAGATAGCGTTATTTTAATAAACATGTTTTTCTCACTAAGCAACATTAAAATTCTTAATAAGCAAATACCCTGAAATATTATTCTAACATTAAGCATATTAAAGCAAGGTGTTAAACATCTTATTTCTAGTTAAGGGATTTAATAAGGTTTCCATCCATTTGATCACTTTAGCTGTTGAATATTAGTTAGCCTCTTGCCTGATGCTTTTGTTAATTGACAGAGTACGTTATTAGTTTGTGTCTTTCAACTGAATGCTAAGGTAGTAAAACTGACCTATAAAGAAGTAACAGTAAATGATGTAGATCTTGATCTATGAGACGTTGCCAATCTCAGTTTACACCATTTGCCAAAGCGTGATCAGACATTTTTTAGCAGGATAAGAGTAAATGGTTTTACAAGACTTCTGTCATTATCTTTGATGGTTGGAATGATAAACAAATTATTTGAGCCATTAAACTGTGCAGAAGCTGTTTATTCTGTGCCAGTGTTACTATCTGGGTGTACAGATGTGTGCAGTTTTTGTGGTTCTTTTCTGTTATAATCATCATCATTCTTTCCTTAATGAATACTGCTGTACTACATATCACCTCCGTGATCACATACCACAGGCAATAAAGGCCTAGTCACACTGGTAGTCAACAGCCGATGAAGGTACTGGGTTCAAGCCAGGTAAAATATACTGGTCGTTATAACGGTATTTATATAAGCTGTCTTGCTATCACTCACTCAAAAACCAGGATTGAAATCCATGTCTGGGGTTGGGTAAATGCCACTGATTCATGTTGGGTTAATGCCACCAATCTATGTCTTATCTGCAAGTTGTTGGGTTAATGCCACTGATCCATGTTGGGTTAATGCCACCGAGCCGTGTCTGGTCGGCTAGGTGTTGGGTTAATGCCAGTGATCCTTGTCTGGTTGGCTAGGTGTTTGGTTAATGCTACTGATCCTTGTCTGGTTGGCTAGGTGTTGGGTTAATGCCATCGAGCCTTGTCTGGTTGGCTAGGTGTTGGGTTAATGCCATCGAGCCTTGTCTGGTCGGCTAGGTGTTGGGTTAATGCCATCGAGCCTTGTCTGGTCGGCTAGGTGTTGGGTTAATGCCACTGATCCTTGTCTGGTTGGCTAGGTGTTGGGTTAATGCCATCGAGCCTTGTCTGGTTGGCTAGGTGTTGGGTTAATGCCATCGAGCCTTGTCTGGTTGGCTAGGTGTTGGGTTAATGCCATCGAGCCTTGTCTGGTCGGCTAGGTGTTGGGTTAATGCCACTGATCCTTGTCTGGTTGGCTAGGTGTTTGGTTAATGCCACTGATCCTTGTCTGGTCGGCTAGGTGTTGGGTTAATGCCACTGATCCTTGTCTGGTTGGCTAGGTGTTGGGTTAATGCCATCGAGCCTTGTCTGGTCGGCTAGGTGTTGGGTTAATGCCACCAATGCATGTCTGGTCTGCTAGGTGTCAGATTAATGCCACCTATCCATGTCTGGTCAGCTAGATGTTGGGCTAATGCCACAGATCCATGTCTGATCGGCAAGGTGTCAGGTTAATGCCACCAATCCATGTCTGTTTGGCTAGGTGTCAGGTCAATGCCACCAATCCATGTCTGATCGGCTAGGTGTCAGGTTAATGCCACCAAACCATGTCTGATCAGCTAGGTGTCAGGTTAATGCCACCAATCTATGTCTGATCGGCTAGGTGACAGGTTAATGCCACCATTCTATGTCTGGTCAGCTAGGTGTTGTGTTAATGCAACAGATCCGTGTCTGGTCTGCTAGGTGTCAGGTTAATGCCACCAATCTATGTCTGATCGGCTAGGTGACAGGTTAATGCCACCATTCTATGTCTGGTCAGCTAGGTGTTGTGTTAATGCAACAGATCCGTGTCTGGTCTGCTAGGTGTTGGGTCAACGCAACAGATCCGTGTCTGGTCAGCTAGGTGTTGTGTTAATGCAACAGATCCGTGTCTGATCAGCTAGGTGTTGTGTTAATGCAACAGATCCGTGTCTGGTTGGCTAGGTGTTGTGTTAATGCAACAGATCCGTGTCTGATCAGCTAGGTGTTGTGTTAATGCAACAGATCCGTGTCTGGTTGGCTAGGTGTTGTGTTAATGCAACAGATCCGTGTCTGATCAGCTAGGTGTTGTGTTAATGCAACAGATCCGTGTCTGGTTGGCTAGGTGTCAGGTTAATGCCACCGATCAGTGTCTAGTTGACTATGTGTTGGGTTAACGCCACCGATCAGTGTCTGTTCGACTAGGTGTTGGGTTAACGCAATAGATCCGTGTGTGGTCAGCTAGGTGTTGGGTTAACGCCACCGATCCATGTCTGGTCGGCTAGGTGTTGGGTTAACTCCACCGATCCTTGTCTGGTTGGCTATATGTTGGGTCAATGCCAACGATCAGATTCTGGTCGTTTGATGTCGGGTTAATGTCACCGTTAAGGCAGCATTATATTATTTCATGTGAACACCCAAATATGGATATAATTGAAAAATTTATTTTGGGATGTTAAAACATTTAAAAGAATGAAACCAAGTCAATTCTAATTACCCATTATCCTACAAACAGACACAGCAATATTGAAATTAATGTCAATTAACATGCAGTTATCTTTATTATTAATGTTTTCATCTTTATCAAACATCAGCGCAAACATAACCTTTATAAATCCATAGTTTGTAATCCATAGCAGGAAGAGAGAATCATAAAACCAGAAAATATTCTTAATTTGTTTCTTTTTTTAAGCAATACTCAGGTCATTGACTCATGATGTCTAATCTCATTCAGTAACATACCTGTCAACATTCAGATAGAGCTGGCAGATCAGAAGATTTTCTTCTTTGTAAAATACAGGGCCAGCCAGTAAGCATGATACATGCTTCAGAAAACAGCCCAATGTATTTGAGTGGAGAGCAATATACATTGTTTAGAACACTACCTTTAAGTATTTGAGTAGAGAGTTGATACCTGCTAAAGAACACTGTCCTAAGTATTTGAAGAGAGCATGATACATGCTTAAAACAACTACCCAAAGTATTTGCATGGAGAGCATCATGCATGCTTTGGAACACTACCCTCAGTATTTTAGTTGACAGCATGATACATGCTTTAGAACACTACCCTCAGTATTTGAGTTGACAGCATGATACATGCTTTAGAACACTACCCCTAGTATTTGAGTTAACAGCATGATACATGCTTTAGAACACTACCCCCAGTATTTGAGTTGACAGCATGATGTATGCTTTGGAACTCTACCCTCAGTATTTGAGTTGACAGCATGATGCATGCTTTGGAACACTACCCTCAGTATTTAAGTTGACAGCATGATACATGCTTTAGAACACTACCCCCAGTATTTGAGTTGACAGCATGAGGTATGCTTTGGAACTCTACCCTTAGTATTTGAGTTGACAGCATGATGTATGCTTTGGAACTCTACCCTCAGTATTTGAGTTGACAGCATGATGTATGCTTTGGAACTCTACCCTCAGTATTTGAGTTGACAGCATGATGCATGCTTTGGAACACTACCCCCAGTATTTGAGTTAACAGCATGATACATGCTTTAGAACACTACCCCCAGTATTTGAGTTGACAGCATGATGTATGCTTTGGAACTCTACCCTCAGTATTTGAGTTGACAGCATGATGCATGCTTTGGAACACTACCCTCAGTATTTTAGTTGACAGCATGATACATGCTTTAGAACACTACCCCCAGTATTTGAGTTAACAGCACGATACATGCTTTAGAACACTACCCCCAGTATTTGAGTTGACAGCATGATGTATGCTTTGGAACTCTACCCTTAGTATTTGAGTTGACAGCATGATGCATGCCTTGGAACACTACCCTCAGTATTTGAGTTGACAGCATGATGCATGCCTTGGAACACTACCCTCAGTATTTGAGTTGACAGCATGATGTATGCTTTGGAACACTACCCTCAGTATTTGAGTTGACAGCATGGTGCATGCCTTGGAACACTACCCTCAGTATTTGAGTTGACAGCATGATGCATGCCTTGGAACACTACCCTCAGTATTTGAGTTGACAGCATGATGTATGCTTTGGAACACTACCCTCAGTATTTGAGTTGACAGCATGATGCATGCCTTGGAACACTACCCTCAGTATTTAAGTTGACAGCATGATGCATGCTTTGGAACACTACCCTTAGTATTTGAGTTGACAGCATGATGCATGCCTTGGAACACTACCCTCAGTATTTGAGTTGACAGCATAATGCATGCTATAGAACACTATCTAAGTGTTGTACATTAAAAACATTTCCCTCAGTGTTTGAGTGGAGAGTGTGATGCAAGGTTCAGGTCTCTTTCCCAAGTGTTTGAGTTGAGAACATGACACCTACTTTAAACCATACATTAAGTATTCACATATAGAACATGAAACATGCTTTAGAACACGATTGTTAGTATTTGAATTGAGAGCCTAATACATGCCTTAGAACACTTTCTAACCTATTGGAAGGAGAGCATGATACATGCAATAAAACACAACTCTTAATACTTGCACCCAGGGCATAAAACAGGCTATGGAACACTACTCAAAGTATTGGAGTTGAGAACTTGAAACATTCTTTTGAACAGAGCTCTAAGTGTTTGAGTCCAGAGCATGGGATCTGCATTAAAACACAAACCTTGGTATTAAAGTGGAAAGCATGATACATGCATTGGAACACAACTCTAAAAACAACAGTGGAGAGCATGTTACTTGCTTTAGAAGACTACTATCAGTTCTTGAGAGGAGAGCATGATACATGCATTGAAAAATAACTTTAAGTATTGCAGTGGAGAGCACGAAACATGTTTTTAAACATTTCCCTACATATTTGACTGGAAAACATGACACATGCTATTGGACATTTTTCCTATGTACTTGAGTAAACAGCATGATAAAGGCTTTAGGATACTACCTTTGTATTTGAGTGAAAAAAAAATGACACATGCTTTAGAACACTTCCTACATATTTTGGGGAAAAACATGATACAAGCTTTAGAACACTACCTACATATTTGAGTGGAAAACATGACACATGCTTTAGAACACTACCTACGTATTTGAGTGGAAAACATGACACATGCTTTAGAACACTACCTACGTATATGAGAGGAAAACATGACACATGCTTTAGAACACTACCTACATATTTGAGAGGCAAACATGACACATGCTTTAGAACACTACCTACGTATTTGAGTGGAAAACATGACACTTGCTTTAGAACACTACCTACGTATTTGAGTGGAAAACATGACACTTGCTTTAGAACACTACCTACGTATTTGAGTGGAAAACATGACACTTGCTTTAGAACACTACCTACGTATTTGAGTGGAAAACATGACACTTGCTTTAGAACACTACCTACGTATTTGAGTGGAAAACATGACACATGCTTAAGAACAGTACTTCCTACGTTTTTGAGTGAAAACATGACACATGCTTTAGAACAGTGCTGCCTATGTATTTGAGTGGAAAACATGACACATGGTTTAGAACACTATGTACGTATTTGAGTGGAAAACATGACACACACTACAGAACACTACCTATGTATTTGAGTGGAAAACATGACACATGCTTTAGAACACTATCTACGTTTTTGAGTGGAAAACATGACACATGCTTTAAAACACTATGTACGTATTTGAGTGGAAATCATGACAAATGCTTTAGAACACTATGTACTTATTTGAGTGGAAAACATGACACACACTATAGAACACTACCTACGTATTTGAGAGGAAAACATGACACACACTTTATAACACTACCTACGTATTCGAGTGGAAAACATGACACACTTTAGAGCACTACCTACGTTTTTGAGTGGAGAACATGACACATGCTTTAGAACACTAACCAAATTATTGAGTGGAGAGTGGCATCTAATTAACTGACTTATTTGCACTTTCCTGCTGAGGGAACAAGGATTATGGTTGGTGACTTAGCAGCAATCAGTTTTGACCTTGAACTGACAACTCCCAGCAGGAGCTAGCTGATCTGGATCTATACTCTTTTTGTTTTAGCAGGATCAATGCATGCTAACAGGCTAGTGTAGACCTGATACCCTCAGTCAAAAAGCTAAATATAGCTTTTAAGAGTTACAGCTTTTTTATTTTGATACAATAAGTAATTTTTTACTTAATGATCTTTTCACCATTTCAAAATTGTTAATCCAGCCTTTATGATCAAATTATAAAAACACCTATCCTGTAGGTCTAAGATAATTAGAGGATTAATTGGTTCAATTAATAGGTCATGGGGTGTCAATGTGTCCCACCATTAAAACATATGATTCTTAATGATAATCATTGTGTGTACATTACAGTTAAATTATTTATTATGGTGTTATCTGCAACATCTATTTAATTATTGAGAAAACAGTCAGTTTAGCACAGTGTTGTATATTGAGGATCAGAGTTGTCATTTAATACAAACATTTAATAAACAAGTTCAGGAAAAGTAATAGAAAGTGAGCCTGTGGCAAGTTTCTTCTATCACTTTTCCTGGACAAGTTTTATGAATGTTTGTATTAAATGACAAGTGTCAGACTGTTTTTACCACATGATTTTAATCGCCATTCTATGATTTTTTTTAAATCTTAACAATACTTGGTGAAATAGTGGTATGAGGCAGTCTGCATAATGATGTTGTGAAATAGTGGTATGAGACAATCTGCATAATGATGTTGTGGTGAAATAGTGGTATGAGACAATCTGCATTATGATGTTGTGGTGAAATAGTGGTATGAGACAATCTGTATAATGATGGCATGGTGAAATAGTGGTATGTAAAGATCTGCATAATGATGGTGTCAATGACATCATCAATCAAAAAGCTGTATTTAACTAGTGTATTATAACAAAATATTTAATGGGTGTCTTACGAATGGAAAACACAGGGAATTTTGTGATAAATTGTTTCATCAGATAAAATTCTATTTTTTTTGTTGATTGTTTTTAATTACTGTAATAATAGTAATTTGTCATTTTTAGTAAACTGTAAGGTTTCAAATCTTATCTACAATTCTAATTACTCAGTGTGTCTATTTCTGCAGGGGCCAGTTTGCAACTGTGAAGCGATGTATCCACAAGGAAACTCGACAAAACTATGCTGCTAAGTTTATTCGAAAGCGACGGGGTGGTCGGCGGGGTGCCAACCTTCAGGACATCGAGAAGGAGATACAGATCCTGAGTGAGACAAGTCATCGCAACATCATCAACCTATATGAGGTCTATGATACCAACAGGGAGGTCATACTCATACTGGAACTGTAAGTTCTTGTCTTATCCTGGGGTATTAGAGCTTTTACACATCTGTGTAACTGACTTGTAACTTCTGGTGGATTTGTTTAATGGGTTTATCATCCCACTAACAATATTTCAAATATATTGAGACTATATCCCCTTGAAGCAGATACAGTGCTGCCTTCACTGAGTATAACATGCTGTGAACACCTAGCATGTTACCACACCCAATCACATTATCCTGACACCGGGCCAACCACTTGTGGAACTAACCTTATATTTGCTTAAGCGTTAACTAGGGAGCTTTACCACTACCATTTTTTGTGTCGCCTGGAAAGGTGACATAAAGGGATTACTTTGTCGGCGGCAGCGGCGAGCCGTCTGTGTCATAGTCCGCGGTGTCGGCGGCGTCCAGATTTCCTTGTCCGGAGCCTAACTTTGTAACTATGGTTCCAAATGACTCCAAACTTGGTATGCATGTTTCTGTCAATGACTCGAAGTGCAGCACACAAGAACCGTTACTCTACCTTGTTCCGTTTTTTATTTATTCCCCTATGATTGATTTTTATAGAGCATTTCTTGTCAGGAATGTAACTTTGTCACCTTAGGTCCAAATGACTCCAAACTTAGTATGCATGTTTCTGGCAATGACTCAAAGTGCAGTGCACAAGAACAGTAACTCTACCTTCTTCTGTTTTTTAGTTATTCCCCTTTGTTTGATTATATAGAGAATTTCTTGTCCTGAGCCTAACTTTGTCACTGTAGGTCCAAATGACTCCAAACTTGGTATGCATATTTCTGGCAATGACTCAAAGTGCAGCGCACAAGAATCTTAACTCTACCTTGTTCTGTTTTTAATTATTCCCCTTTGATTGATTTTTATAGAGCATTTCTTGTCCAGAGAGTCACTTTGTTACCATAGGTCCAAATGACTCCAAACTTGGTATGCTTGTTTCTGGCAATGACTCAAAGTGCAGTGCACAAGAAGGGTAACTCTACCTTTTAGCTCACCTGAGCACAACATGCTCAAGGGGAGCTTTTGTTAGCTCACCTGAGCACAACATGCTCAAGGGGAGCTTTTGTGATACCGCTTCGTCCGGCGTCCGTCGTTCGTCGTTCGTCGTCCGTCGTCAACATTTACCTTGTGAACACACTAGAGGCCACAATTTTTATCCAATCTTCATCAAACTTGGTCAGAATGTTTGTCTGCATAAAATCTTGTATGAGTTCATTATTGGGTCACCTGTGGTCAAAAAGTAGGTCACGAGGTCAAATTTTAGGAAAAACTTGTGAACACACTAGAGACCACATTTATAGCCCAATCTTCACCAAACTTTGTCAGAATGTTTGTCTGCATGAAATCTTGGAGGAGTTCGTAACTGGGTCACGTGGGGTCAAAAAATAGGTCACTAGGTCAAATCTTAGAAAAAGCTTGTGAACACACAAGAGACCACATTTATAGCCCAATCTTCACCAAACTTGGTCAGGATGTTTTTCTGCATGAAATCTTAAATGACTTCGTAACTGGGTCACGTGGGGTCAAAAAGTAGGTCACTATGTCAAATCTTAGAAAAAGCTTGTAAACACACTAGAGGCCACATTTATAGCCCCATCTTCATCAAACTTGGTCAGAATGTTTGTCTACATGAAATCTTGGATGAGTTCGTAACTGGGTCACGTGGGGTCAAAAAGTAGGTCACTAGGTCAAATCTTAGAAAAAGCTTGTGAACACACTAGAGGCCACATTTATAGACAAATCTTCACCAACCTTGGTCAGAATGTTTGTCTGCATGAAATCTTGGATGAGTTCGTAACTGGGTCACGTGGGGTCAAAAAGTAGGGCACGAGGTCAAATCTTAGAAAAAGCTTGTGAACACACTAGAGGCCACATTTATAGCCCAATCTTCATCAAACTTGGTCAGAATGTTTGTCTACATGAAATCTTGGATGAGTTCGTAACTGGGTCACGTGGGGTCAAAAAGTAGGTCACTAGGTCAAATCTTAGAAAAAGCTTGTGAACACACTAGAGGCCACATTTATAGCCAAATCTTCACCAACCTTGGTCAGAATGTTTGTCTGCATGAAATCTTGGATGAGTTTGTAACTGGGTCATGTGGGGTCAAAAAGTAGGTCACAGGGTCAAATCTTAGAAAAAGCTTGTAATCACACTAGAGGCCCTATTTATAGCCCAATCTTCATCAAACTTTGTCAGAATGTTTGTCTACATGAAATCTTGGATGAGTTCATTATTGGGTCTTGTGGGGCCATAAAGTAGGTCACTAGGTTAAATTTTAGAAAAAGCTTGTGAAAACACTTATTAGGCTACATTGATGGCCCAGTCTTCACCAAACTTGACCATCATGTTTGCCAGTATGAAATCTTACATATGTTTTGAAGTAAGACATGTGGATTCAGTAGGTTACTTGGTAAAATTCTAGAAAATGTTATCAACCCAGTGGCCACACTAATGGTCCAATCTTCACCAAAGATTTCTAAAGTAAATAACTCTTAATTACTTAATGCCAGATTTGAGCCTACGTAAAGCCTGTGTCATCAGGTGAGCGATTAAGGGCCATCATGGCCCTCTTGTTAGTTATTCCCCTTTGATTGATTTTATAGAGCTTTTCTTGTCCGGAGCCTTACTTTGTCACCGTAGGTCCAAATGACGCCAAACTTGGTATGCATGTTTCTGGCAATGACTCGAATTGCAGCACACAAAAACCGTTACTCTACCTTGTTCTGTTTTTGAATTATTCCCCTTTGATTGATTTTTATAGAGCATTTCTTGTCCAGAGTGTAACTTTGTCACCGTAGGTTCAAATGACTCCAAACATGGTATGCATGTTTCTGGCAATGACTCAAAGTGCAGTGCACAAGAATGGTAACTCTACCTTCTTCTGTTTTTTAGTTATTCTCCTTTGATTGATTTTATAGAGCATTTTTTGTCCGGAGCCTAACTTTGTCACTGTAGGTCCAAATGACTCCAAACTTGGTATGCATGTTTCTGGCAATGACTCAAAGTGCAGTGCACAAGAACGGTAACTCTACCTTCTTCCGTTTTTTAGTTATTCCTCTTTGATTGATTTTTAGTGCATTTTTGAGAAGGGCATAACTTGTTGTGCATGGAGATGATCTCTCCTTGGTTTATCTCTCCACCAACAGTATTCTAGTTACCTGGAGATGGTGTCTCCTTGGTTTATCTCTCCACCAACGGTATTTTAGTTACCTGGAGATGATGTCTCCTTGGTTTTTTCTTCCACCAACAGTATTTTAGTTACCTGGAGATGGTGTCTCCTTGGTTTATCTCTACACCAACAGTATTCTAGTTACCTGTAGATGGTGTCTCCTTGGTTTATCTCACCACCAACAGTATTTTAGTTACCTGGAGATGATGTCTCTTTGGTTTATCTCTCCACCAACAGTATTTTATTTACGTGGAGATGGTGTCTCCTTGGTTTATCTCTCCACCAACAGTATTTTAGTTACATGGAGACGATGTCTCCTTGGTTTATCTCTCCACCAACAGTATTTTAGTTACCTGGAGATGATGTCTCCTTGGTTTATTCTTCCACAAACAGTATTTTAGTTACCTGTAGATGGCGTCTCTACCTTCTTTCATTTTTTAGTTATTCCTCTTTGATTGATTTTTAGTGCATTTTTGAGAAGGGCATAACTTGTTGTGCATGGAGATGATCTCTCCTTGGTTTATCTCTCCACTAACAGTATTCTAGTTACCTGGAGATGATGTCTCCTTGGTTTATCTCTCCACCAACAGTATTTTAGTTACCTGGAGATGATGTCTCTTTAGTTTATCTCTCCACCAACAGTATTTTAGTTACATGGAGATGATGTCTCCTTGGTTTATCTCTCCACCAACAGTATTTTAGTTACCTGGAGACGGTGTCTCCTTGGTTTTTTCTTCCACCAACAGTATTTTAGTTACCTGGAGATGGTGTCTCTTCAGTTTATCTCTCCACCAACAGTATTTTAGTTATCTGGAGATGGTGTCTCCTTGGTTTATCTCTTCACCAACAGTATTTTAGTTATCTGGAGTTGGTGTCTCCTTGGTTTATCTCTCCACCAACAATATTTTAGTTACATGGAGGAGATGATGTCTCCTTGGTTTATCTCTCCACCAACAGTATTCTAGTTACCTGGAGATGGTGTCTCCTTGGTTTATCTCTCCACCAACAGTATTTTAGTTACCTGTAGATGGCGTCTCCTTGGTTTATCTCACCACCAACAGTATTTTAGTTACCTGGAGATGGTGTCTCCTTGGTCTATTTTTCCACCAACAGTATTTTAGTTACCTGGAGATGATGTCTCCTTGGTTTATCTCTCCACCAACAGTATTCTAGTTACCTGGAGATGGTGTCTCCTTGGTTTATCTCTCCACCAACAGTATTTTAGTTACCTGTAGATGGCGTCTCCTTGGTTTATCTCACCACCAACAGTATTTTAGTTACCTGGAGATGGTGTCTCCTTGGTCTATTTTTCCACCAACAGTATTTTAGTTACCTGTAGATGGCGTCTCCTTGGTTTATCTCACCACCAACAGTATTTTAGTTACCTGGAGATGGTGTCTCCTTGGTCTATTTTTCCACCAACAGTATTTTAGTTACCTGGAGATGGTGTCTCCTTGGTTTATCTCTACACCAACAGTATTCAAGTTACCTGGAGATGGTGTCTCCTTGGTTTACCTCTGCACCAACAGTATTTACGTTACCTGGAGATGATGTCTCCTTGGTTTATCTCTACGCCAACAGTATTCTAGTTACATGGAGATGGTGTCTTCTGGTCTATTTCTCTACCAACAGTATTTTAGTTACCTGGAGATGGTGTCTCCTTGGTTTATCTCTACACCAACAGTATTCTAGTTACCTGGAGATGGTGTCTCCTTGGTTTATCTCTCCACCAACAGTATTTTAGTTACCTGGAGATGGTGTCTCCTTGGTTTATCTCTACACCAACAGTATTCTAGTTACCTGGAGATGGTGTCTCCTTGGTTTATCTCTCCACCAACAGTATTTTAGTTACCTGGAGATGGTGTCTCCTTGGTTTATCTCTACGCCAACAGTATTCTAGTTACATGGAGATGGTGTCTTCTGGTCTATTTCTCTACCAACAGTATTTTAGTTACCTGGAGATGGTGTCTCCTTGGTTTATCTCTACACCAACAGTATTCTAGTTACATGGAGATGATGTCTCCTTGAAGCAGATATTGTGCTGCCTATACTGTGTATAGCATGCCTTGAACACCTGACATGAGACCATACCCAGCCATCCTGACACCAGTTCTGGAACTAGATACACATTTGCTAAAGTATAAACAAAGGAGCTATACTCCTACCATTGGTCATGACTTTGTTATATTGTGGTCCATGGTTTACTTCAGACATTACAGCACAGTTTCTAGGTACAGCTTCAAGTATATAATTAAGATTTTGTTGTTATATTTTAAATTCAGTAGGCTAAGCGATAACAATATCATTTTTTTCCCATAGCAATGGAAATTTTAACAGTCTTCTGCAAATTAATAGACAGATTTATTGTCCTTTTATTCCTTGTTTGCATGGTGTATGCATTACAATGCAGGTGTTTATCAGCATACATATAGCTAATTGGTTTATAGACTGGTGTTGTATCTAGAACAGTGTTTTGTGGTGTTTACATGCATCAGTGCCCTGACACACATACATCTGGAAACAATATAGCACATTATTTTAACTTATTATGGGATTTGAGATGATTGTGTGTATTAGTTCTTAATGAAAACTGGGTTTTATTACTCTGTTGCATAATAACTAGTTATAACATTTGTAACTATTTGCCAAAATACAAATGTTTTTGTATCTTACACTGTGGTTATGAGTTTCATGATGCATTAATTAGTGCAGCAAGTGGCTTTATTTGCAGAGTATAGTGATGATCACAGACTATGGCACAAGATATTGTAAAATTATTATGTTGTAGGTGTTGTCTATCTACCCAAGGGTGTGGTACCAGACGCGGTGTCAATGGTGTACTTGTATGAATTTAAAAGAAGGTTTCTTAGTTATTAAGCATGTTGCACTTTATTTTATATTAAAAAGGCAAACATATTGTATGGGCAGTAAATGAGAGTAAAATCAAAGGCAGATGACTATTGCAATAAATACTTGCTACAACATTGGTTTTGTACAATATCTCTCATCTTCAGTAATAAAGCCAATGGGATTTTCTAAGCAGTTATTCTTTAAAAAATATTTTAGATAAGATTAATCATTGGGAACAAACTTTTATGTTGACAACAAAACTTGTTGCACCAACTCTATTTCAGATAAAAGATAAGAGTCTGTATGGGTGGGGTTAGGTTGAATATATTTTTGATGCATGTGTTGATGTGTTAAACATGCGCTGCAGACATCATTGTATGTCAGCAATAGAAATGTTCCACCTCATTACTCAGTCCCACAGGAGACATTTACATCATCTTGAAAAACTCATATTGGTTGCCAGATGCCTTCTTTTGTCTTGTTTGCAGTAACATATGCTTTTCAGTCTGTATTCCTTTTAATGGTTTTAACACCGGGCAGTTTGTCAGTTGGTATGGAGGATATTCATGAGGACAACACATTTCCCTAGCTGTGTGTTACTGCTGTTATCAATGAAATCCTGACATTTTTGTTATTTTGTTGCTCTGGTGTATAGAATTGGCAATTTACCTTTTGTTGGGATACCATTTTGGAATTGATATTTCTAGAATTCATGTCATGCTTCAGGACAGTGAATGTCAACAATTTTACAATATCTTAATGATTCATTTGTAAGTGTTTCAGGCATTGAGCTATTCAACACCTTGGAAAAATAGTCACATTTTGAGACAATGAAAACCTGGTAGAGAAAATGTCTAACATAGTTTTTTTGTGTTAGATAAACTTCTCTTTCGTAAAGGTGATATCCAACAGTTAGGCTTAATAGACTACATATACAATATCTCACCCCTGTTTGGGGAAAATTAGGCATAATTTCTTCATAACAGACTAAATAAGTCTTTGTAAAGACAATTTTGAATAGTTCCTCAATTGTTAGAAGTATCACCTGGCAGGATGCATGGCCCTTGTTCTATGTAGATTACATAACTAATCCAGATCAAAGGTTAACAACTTCCTTCTAATGTCTGGACCAAGTAAATATGGTCACAGCTAAAATCTACCTTTAATGGCATTGATGTAACAAAGCCAGAGTTAATCCCTACAAGGGGTAATTAGAGCTTAGTGCCATGCTGAGTGTCAAGCTGGAGTATGAGAGACTTATGAAACAGGGTGTGATTGGAGAATGACTGAATGTATGAACCAATGGATGAGACAGATTAATTAATAATTGTGTTAATTGGTAGAATGGGAGAAGTGGGTGTGGCTTAATAGAGAATGAAAATGTAAGATTTAGGAAGAGAGAGGGTGATAAAGGGAGAGGAGGTTGAGAGTTGCAGAGAGGACAGAGAGGAGGGATGAGACAAGACATGGAGGAAAAGTTATAACTTAAGACATGAACGAATGATGGAAGGAAAGAAAGTGAAGATTAGAAGAGCAAGTAGGGAACTGTATGGAAATAAGAACATTAAGCCAAGCGAGTTGCTGAACAAATAAAAGATAATTGAAAGTGCAAAGTTGGATTCTGTAATCACTACTACATTCCCCCATGCAAAACTCTTCATCGTAACACCGCCGGGTGACAAATGGTGGAAGAATGCCGGGTAGCGACAAAGGACCTTTCACTGGATGAGCGAGGTGGAAATAGTTTCAAAAACGACATTTGAGAAGAAAAATGCCAAAAGGTAAAGTGACCACAATGGAAATACCAAAGTTTGAAATTGGAGGAAATGCACAATTCTTTTTAGAGACTTTTGACAGAATTACAACATCAAGGAAACTAAGTAGCGACGACATATGTTTACAGTTTGCCATAGCATTGCCGAAGGAATCGCAGAACTGGTATCTAAATTTAACCAAAGAAACCAAGGAAAACTGGCAAGCATTGAAGAAGGCTTTCCAGCGGAGATATGTAAAGGAAGAGGACCGATCTGTTTTGTACAACAGATTCTGTGATGCAAGGCAGGGAAATTCCAATGTGGAAGAATTCATAGAGTATGTCAACACTTGTGGCCGAGGCCTCGGAAAGTGTGAACAAGACATTGTTGACCAGGCAATACGAGGCCTCAATAAAAGCATTCAGAGGCACGTAAGAATGCAACAACCACAAACCATGGAGGAGGTGGAGAAGCTTGCTACACTGGCCGAGGTAGTCCAGGCAGAAGGTGAAGAGGGTTTGACTTCCAGAATCGCCAGGCAAATGGAGAGCAGCCAACCTGTCCGGGAACAGAACCGGGAGAGGCAACCATCAGACTGGAGACCCAGACAACCCTGGAGATACCATACCCAGAAGTCAGGAGGAGCAGCCTGTGTACACTGTGGTGAGTACAATCATTTTTCATCAGATTGTAGACACAAGACTGCCATATGCCATAAATGCAAACAAAGGGGGCATATTGCTAAAGTGCATTACAAGAATAATAAATAGGAATTTTGGCCTGTCCCCCAAAAATCGCGGGATAGGCGGGTCAATATAAAATCAAGAAGTCTAAAAATTGGAAAAACTTTCAAAATTGGGGAAGAAAATTGCTTAATTGATGTCAGATTTGGAAAATACTCTACTGCAGCTATGATTGATAGTGGTGCCTCAATATCATGCATTACTTTAAGTGTGTACAGAAAGTCAGGGTTGAGTAGGGAACATGTCCTTCAAACGACTGATATTAAAAATGCTATGTCTGTCAGTGGGGCCTCTATTCCGATCATTGGAAAGATAACAATTCCAGTAACAATCTGTAGACTAACATTAATGCAGACTTTCTATGTGTTTAAACATCTGAATCAGTCAGTCATTTTGGGCAGGGATTTCTTAAAAGAACAAAAAGCTTGGGTTGACTTTGGGAATGATACATTAGAAATTCAAGGAGGTTTGGTAGTTGTCAATATGTTTTCCTCTCCACACAAAGCAAGTCTTGCAAGATTAATAAACAAGATAAGCATACCACCTCAGTCATGTAGTATTGCCCGTATCAGAATTAAAAACAAGAATATTACAGGTACTTCTTTGATAGATCCTCTAAGAACCTTACCCACCAAGAATCAAGTAATAGGTGCTAGAGCTGTTTCCACTGTAAAGAATGGGATTGGATGCATACAAATTATGAACCCAACTCCCAATTGGGTACATTTAAAAAGGCATGAACCAGTAGCTAGAGTTGACAAAGTCGATAGGAACAGTATTAATGAGAACTGGGAACAACATAGGTCAAATGAAAAACAACACAGGTCAAATGACAGTCAAAAATATATTGATATAGCCCAGTCAATGGGAATAAGTTTGGAAGATGCAAGTCTCAGTGAAGAAGAAAAGTTGAGAATGTTAGAGTTATTGGGTAGAAACAGGGATGTCTTTGCTACATGTACAGCAGAGTTAGGTCATACAAACTATTTCCCTCATAGAATTGAAACGGGTGATGCCCCACCTGTACGTAGACCACAATATAGAACTACCCCTGAGGAAAAACGAGAAATTGAAAGACAAACCAAAGACCTAGAGGAACATGGTATCATTAGCCAATCTACTACTATGTGGCAGAGTCCAGTAGTTCTGGTCAAAAAGAAGTCTGGTGACTACCGGTTTGCAATTGATTACCGCGGGGTAAATAAGGTTACTAAGCCAATTAACTTTCCCATCACACATTTTCAAGATGTGATCGATTCCTTAGGTCAGTCAAAGTCAGGTCTGTATTCTGTATTGGATATGGCACAAGGTTATTTCCAAATTCCATTAGACCCCGAAACTAAACATAAGACAGGTTTCAAAACACATGAAGGTGTGTATGAATTCAATCGTCTCCCTTTTGGTCTCATGAACAGTGCTAGTGCATTCAGTATGGTCATGAATGAGGTGCTTCGAGGAATAAATTATAAGTATACTCTTGTTTACATAGATGACTGTCTCATTCACAGTAAGGACTTCAATGAACATTTGGGTCACCTAGCAGAGGTTTTTGACAGGTTTCGCAAAGCTAATTTAAAACTTAAACCAAGCAAATGTACCTTTGCTGCGAAGGAGGTTAAGTTTCTAGGTCACAAGTTCTCTCAGGAAGGTATCAGTGTTGATGCTGAGAAGATATCGGCTGTAACAACATACCCTGAGCCCAAAGATCAAACCTCAGTCCGGTCATTTCTAGGGTTAGCAAATTATTACAGGAGATTTGTGAAAGGTTTTGCAAACATAGCCAAACCCCTAACCAACTTGCTTAGAAAGGAATCTCAATTTAAGTGGACTGAGGAATGTCAGATTGCATTTGATGATCTAAAAACAAGGTTAACAGAAGCACCTATTTTAGCATTCCCAGATTTCAGCAAACAGTTTCTGCTTTTTACGGATGCGTCAAAACTAGCTATAGGTTATGTCCTAAGCCAGAAGGATGATAAGGGTAGGGAGAGAGTAATCGCCTATGCAGGTAGATCTCTTAGACCAGCTGAGAAGAACTGGGGAATCAGCGATTTGGAAGGTTTAGCTTTAGTCGAAGGAATACGTCATTTTCACACATATTTAGCAAACAGACCATTTACAGTTTATACAGATCATATTGCGTTGAGGACACTCCAGGAAAATAAATCACCTGGTAGGTTAGGAAGATGGGCTGTGTTCCTCCAGGGCTATCAATATGATATTGTATACAAGGCGGGAAAGCGGCATTCTAATGCAGATGCACTTTCTCGGAGGACATATCAATCTGTTGCTGAAGATGATGTATCTGATGCTGACGATCTACCGATAGATCCGCAAATTTGCTTCATATCGGATGTTCAAGAGAAACCACAATACACAGAATATTCATTAGAATTCTCTCAGACTGAATGTCCCAGGATAAATTCATTGTCGAACCCCGACAAACAGGATACCTTGTCGGCTATGATACATGCTATAAATACATATGAGCAAGTTGATGGGGCAGAACATCTTCAACGTGTCAGCGACTTAACTCAGGAGGATTTGAAGGAACTTCAGAAGAAAGATGAAGACTTCGCTGACATGATTGAGTACAAGGACAGGGGAAAGGTACCAGAGGACAGAGCTCAAGCTAATAGACTAGTGGCTGAAGCACAGTACTATGAACTTGATGGTGACATCCTCTATCACCTTTACCATCCAAGGACAAAGGGACACAAATGGACAGATATAAAAAAGCAGTTGGCTATACCACATTCATTGAGGGATACTGTATTAAAATCATACCATGATATGATTATAGGAGGACATTATGGAATAGAAAAGACATACGAAGCAATACGTTCCAAATTTTTCTGGCCCTCAATGTATAAGGACATAAAAATCTACTGTCAGTCCTGTGAACCATGTCAACAAACAAAGAGACATACACACCATCATAGAGCAGCATTACAACCCTTGCCTATTGGTGATGTATTTTCTCGAGTACACATGGACATCTTGGGACCACTGCCTAAAACGGAAGAAGGATACAGGTACATCCTGCTCATAGTGGATTCCTTCACTAAATGGCCTGAAGCTTTGCCACTATATACAATGGAGGCCCGAGAGGTTGCATGGAAGCTGTACGATGAAGTTATCTGTCGGTATGGATGTCCCAACTCCATATTAACAGACAGGGGTACGAACTTTATGTCAAACTTAATCAAGGAACTGTGTAGCATACTAAAAATCAGTAAAATCAACACTAGCAGCTATCATCCAGCCACTAATGCCACTGCAGAAAGAATGAACAGTGTGATTCTGCAAAAGCTCAGAATATTTTGCAATGACAAACAAACCAATTGGGCTCAGTTGCTGCCTAGTATCATGATGAGCTACCGAGTATCTCCAGCAATAGATTCAACAGGGTACTCGCCATACTACATAATGTTTGGCAGGGAGTGTCGACTTCCACTGGATACCGCACTAATCCCCACATGTACTGCAGGAACCAATCAAGAGCAACATCTGAGGAGGATTTTAGAAAATCAGAAGGTATGTAGGGAATTGGTAAGAGAAAACATACAGAAGGCACAGACAAAATACAAACATCAGTATGACAAAAAGGCTAAGGATCCTGAGTACCAAGTCAGAGACAATGTGTGGCTATATAACCCACAGACAGAGGTTGGTAAGTCTCCGAAACTGGTGAGCAGATGGCATGGGCCATTCTACATTGCCGAGAAGCTTGGCACAGTCAATTTTAGACTGAGAGATTTAGGCACACATAAAGCAGTTAAGGCCGTAGTGCATGCCAACAGGCTCAAACCATATCACAATCCAGAGTTGAGACCTACCAATGTGCCTCTAGAGCTGAGAAGTCAGCAAATAACAGACTTACTTCATGAAGAAGAAGAGGAGGAGGAGGAGATGGAACAGATAATAGATGAGGAAAACAGAAAAGAGGATGAAAATGAGGACAACAACAGTAAGTGGGAAATGGACAAAGTTATGCAGGCTGCTCACTACAATGGGGCTATTGTATACAAGGTGAGGTATCGGAATAGCGAAACAGGAAGAAATAAGACAGAATGGGTTCCATGTGACAAGGTAGCTGATGATGACAGAAAAGCCTTTCATATTAAATACACCTTTTCGGGTAAAGTCAGGAAAAGACCAATATTAAGAGTTTAAGTGTCTTGCCAGAAAGTAAAATTAACATTAAGATAAGGAAACCTGTAATGTCCATGAAATGATAAAAAAAAGAGTCATAATCACGGCAATATATTGAACTATAGTGTTAAATGGTTTAATTTGTTTTTACTAAAGACAGCTGTATGAGTGAAGAAATTCTAAATTATATGGTAATTACTAGCCTTTTGATAATATGTTTAGGGTGTGGGGGTCCATACTTTCTGTTCTTTACTGCATCAGATTAAATGTATTTTCAACTTTAGTATCATTATACTTGCATAATGTGAGGCCCAAGTAATTTTATGAGCAATTAATGGGATTGCAACATGTGAAGTTGCTGATATGATGAATAATAATAAATATAATCCTTTAAGGGAAAGGATATATTGTCACAATGAGGTGACCTGCATATCGTTAAGTGGTATGCTTTATTCCCAAAGCTATAGAGTTATCCTTGAGGTTAATAAGGGGACATGGTTATAAGGTGATATGGATGAGTTTTGGAGGTAGATGAGAAAGGCTTTAAAAGACATTATATAGAGATTAAACAATTTTTTTTATATGATATTAAATTTTTTTTGAAAGTTATTATTCCATTGTTTGGATGTTTATTTAAGTAACATTTTAGACTGTATTATGAGCATAGTTATTAGGCATATAAAGCATTAGGATGTATGGCATTTTTGTGGAAGCAAACTGAGGAGATATGATTGTACTTACTAAGCTACATGTAAACCATGCTTTTGTTTAAAAATGATTTAGACCTTAGCAATGATATAAACATGGATTATCATGAACTGTGCAATGTTGTGAAAAATGTTCTAGGTGATGAACAATGTGACTGTGATGAAAAATGATTGATAAATGATGTATAAGTTGTGGTGTCAATACAATATGACAACATACATTTTATGTTTTATATGGTATTTAAAGTGATCCATGAATAAGATTATTATTCTATTTAACATCAGGGTGGATTGAATAGTGATGTGACATTACCTGATTGTGTAAATATGAATTCGTTTTTGATTTCTCTTCAATTATTTGTATATTATTTTATGTTGTTTTTAAATTGAAGTGTATTTTTATGAGGCGGTATTCAAAAAAGGCTGTTTATAATTCTTCATGGGATAAACAGATAACTGAAGCAATAATGTGTTAATAAGATATGCATAGATATGTAAGGAAATGCATTTATATATTTAGTTTAATATTTGTTTTATATATATGTAACATATGTTGGACACATATGTTCAAGCTGACATATAAATATTTAAGTTAATGTTGAGTCATTGAAGAATAATATATAATATTCTGACCAAATGACAAGCAGACCTACAGATGGAATGATTTTTGTAATAATATGCTTATGATATATTGCAATATCTTGTCAGGAAACTGCTTTTACAGTTTTGATGAATTTGAAGAAATGGCACACCTTTTGATGTAATAATGAGTATATTTATTTGCTTTGTATATGAATAGTGTATTGATTTAAGGTACGAATGAAGTTAGTGGTATAGCTTGAAAGAAAGATGGAATGATCGAAGATTATTGTACTGTATGAAAGTATGTGGAAGTTTGCGGAGCAAACTTAGAGGGAGGGTAAGAATGTATCACCTGGCAGGATGCATGGCCCTTGTTCTATGTAGATTACATAACTAATCCAGATCAAAGGTTAACAACTTCCTTCTAATGTCTGGACCAAGTAAATATGGTCACAGCTAAAATCTACCTTTAATGGCATTGATGTAACAAAGCCAGAGTTAATCCCTACAAGGGGTAATTAGAGCTTAGTGCCATGCTGAGTGTCAAGCTGGAGTATGAGAGACTTATGAAACAGGGTGTGATTGGAGAATGACTGAATGTATGAACCAATGGATGAGACAGATTAATTAATAATTGTGTTAATTGGTAGAATGGGAGAAGTGGGTGTGGCTTAATAGAGAATGAAAATGTAAGATTTAGGAAGAGAGAGGGTGATAAAGGGAGAGGAGGTTGAGAGTTGCAGAGAGGACAGAGAGGAGGGATGAGACAAGACATGGAGGAAAAGTTATAACTTAAGACATGAACGAATGATGGAAGGAAAGAAAGTGAAGATTAGAAGAGCAAGTAGGGAACTGTATGGAAATAAGAACATTAAGCCAAGCGAGTTGCTGAACAAATAAAAGATAATTGAAAGTGCAAAGTTGGATTCTGTAATCACTACTACATTCCCCCATGCAAAACTCTTCATCGTAACACCGCCGGGTGACAGAAGTACAATTTGTAAAATAAATTGCTCTAAAGGTTCATTTTTTCCAAATCTATTGATAAGTACAACTTCACAATTTGGGGGATTTCTGCAGAAAATAGATATCCACTTTGGATCGTTGAAGATGAAGATGATTACCTAATTTTAACCGTGTGACTCTGTTTCATTTCATGCTCTGTAATGGAAATACATGGAACTATATCTTGTCGCACTAGAAACAGTTGAACTTTGTTAGGTTGGATGCTTTTCCCAAAATGGTAATATTTTATTTACTGTTAATACAGTAAATAACAAAATCCTGAGTAAGATCAGTTATTTGTGTTCTTTGCTGCGGTCTGACTGAATCAGCAAGACAAAATCCTCATATTTCAGTGGTCACTGCCTTCTATGTATTTCAGCAAGGAAGCCTTTTGAAATTTAAAAGTTGTCAGTCAAGATGTAATAACCATTTCAATCATTGTTTGTTGTTATTATTAACCATTGTTTGTTTTTGTTAAATTTTGACATTTGTATGTATATGTACCTTTATAGTTCCATGTTGAAGTTTCTCATAATATTACCACTGTCTGTTCATGACTTGATATACAAATGAGGCTGTCTTTACTCTTAGTATTTCTATTTATTCAGTTCAATATTTAAACACATCAACTCAAAAACCGTATTGCAGTGTTTATTCCCAATAATTTCATAATTTCATTGTAATATTATTTTCAAACTATGTCCTCAATGCTATTTTCTACTGAATTTCTGCACAGTACGATTCTTCTTTGTCTATTTCAGTGTGGATGGCGGTGAACTGTTCGAGTACCTGTCACTGAAGGACAAGCTGAGTGAGGAGGAAGCAACAGCCTTCATCAAACAGATCCTGGAAGGAGTCAAACACCTACATTCCAAACATATAGCCCATCTAGATCTCAAGGTAAACATTGGCAATCTTGTAATTAAGATTTTAACACATAATGTTCATTGCTATATTGGTCATATTCTGGATGAGGTAAAACACCTATATGTTAATTTTGAACCCAAAGCTTGATGTGACAGTAAATCTTCCATCTACAGTCTCCAATATTTTTGTCTCCTTGTCATTAATTTATTAACTTGACCATCAGAAACATTAAACCTGAATAGGGGTGCGCATTATACATAAATGTGCATTGTACATGGTCTTCTACGGTACTTAAAATAGTCAATAAAAATCTGTAATGTTTCATTCAGACTGGTGCAATCTGTAGGTTGGTAAATTCATTCTGATAAGTGTATGGCCCCAGGTTGACCACTGCATAAGCTTATGGCCCCAGGTTGACCACTCCAGAAGCTTATGGCCCCAGGCTGACCACAGCAGAAGCCTATGGCCCCAGTTTGACCGTGGCAGAAGCTTATGGCCCCAGACTGACCACGGCAGAAGCTTATGGCCCCAGTTTGACCGTGGCAGAAGCTTATGGCCCCAGGTTGACCACTGCAGAAGCTTATGGCCCCAGGTTGACCACTCCAGAAGCATATGGCCCCAGTTTGACCGTGGCAGAAGCTTATGGCCCCAGGTTGACCACTCCAGAAGCATATGGTCCCAGATTGACCACTGCAGAAGCTTATGGCCCCAGGCTGACCACTGCAGAAGCTTATGACCCCAGGTTGACCACTCCAGAAGCATATGGTCCCAGGTTGACCACTCCAGAAGCATATGGTCCCAGATTGACCACTGCAGAAGCTTATGGCCCTAGTTTGACCACTGCAGAAGCATATGGTCCCAGATTGACCACTGCAGAAGCTTATGACCCCAGATTGACCACTGCAGAAGCTTATGGCCCCAGGCTGACCACTGCAGAAGCTTATGACCCCAGGCTGACCACTGCAGAAGCTTATGGCCCCAGGTTGACCACTCCAGAAGCATATGGTCCCAGATTGACCACTGCAGAAGCTTATGGCCCTAGTTTGACCACTGCAGAAGCCTATGACCCCAGGTTGACCACTCCAGAAGATTATGGCCCCAGGCTGACCGTGGCAGAAGCCTATGGCCCCAGGCTGACCACTGCAGAAGCATATGGCCCCAGGCTGACCACTGCAGAAGCTTATGGCCGCAGGTTGACCACTGCAGAAGCTTATGGCCCCAGGTTGATCGTGGCAGAAGCTTATGGCCCCAGGTTGACCACTCCAGAAGCATATGACCCCAGGTTGACCACTCCAGAAGCTTATGGCCCCAGGCTGACCGTGGCAGAAGCCTATGGCCCCAGTTTGACCGTGGCAGAAGCTTATGGCCCCAGGTTGACCACTGCAGAAGCCTATGGCCCCAGGCTGACCACTGCAGAAGCTTATGGCCCCAGGTTGACCACTGCAGAAGCTTATGGCCCCAGGTTGACCACTGCAGAAGCTTATGGCCCCAGGTTGACCACTGCTGAAGCCTGTGGTCCCAGGTTGACCACTGCTGAAGCTTATGGCCCCAGGGTGACCCAGCAGAAGCTTATGGCCCCAGGTTGACCACTGCAGAAGCTTATGGCCCCAGGTTGACCACTGCAGAAGCTTATGGCTCCAGGTTGACCACTGCAGAAGCTTATGGCTCCAGGTTGACCTCTGCAGAAGCTTATGGTCCCAGGTTAACCACTGCTGAAGCATATGGCCCCAGGGTTACCCAGCAGAAACTTATGGACCTAGGTTGACCACTGCAGAAGCTTATGGCTCCAGGTTGACCGCTGCAGAAGCTTTTGGCTCCAGGTTGACCACTGCAGAAGCTTTTGGCCCCAGGTTGACCACTGCTGAAGCCTATGGTCCCAGGTTGACTGCTGCAGAAGCTTATGGTCTCAGGTTGACCACTGCAGAAGCTTATGGCTCCAGGTTGACCGTTGTAAAAGCTTATTGCTCCAGGTTGACCGCTGCAGAAGCTTATGGCCTCAGTTTGACCACTGCAGAAGCTTATGGCCTCAGGTTGACCGCTGCAGAAACTTATGGCTCCAGGTTGACCACTGCAGAAGCTTATGGCTTCAGGTTGACCGCGGCAGAAGCCCTTGGCCCTAGGTTGACCACTGCAGAAGCTTATGGCCCCAGGTTGACCGCTGCAGAAGCTTATGGCCTCAGGTTGACCGCTGCAGAAACTTATGGCCTCAGGTTGACCACTGCAGAAGCTTATGGCCTCAGGTTGACCGCTGCACAAAATTATGGCCTCAGGTTGACCACTGCAGAAGCTTATGGCTTCAGGTTGACCGCGGCAGAAGCCCTTGGCCCTAGGTTGACCACTGCAGAAGCTTATGGCCCCAAGGTTGACCGCTGCAGAAGCTTATGGCCTTAGGTTGACCGCTGCAGAAGCTTATGGCCTCAGGTTGACCACTGCAGAAGCTTATGGCCTCAGGTTGACCGCTGCAGAAATTTATGGCTCCAGGTTGACCGCTGCAGAAACTTATGGCCTCAGGTTGACCACTGCAGAAGCTTATGGCTTCAGGTTGACCGCGGCAGAAGCCCTTGGCCCTAGGTTGACCACTGCAGAAGCTCATGGCCTCAGGTTGACCGCTGCAGAAGCTTATATCCTCAGGTTGACCACTGCAGAAGCTTATGGCCTCAGGTTGACCGCTGCAGAAACTTATGGCCTCAGGTTGACCACTGCAGAAGCTTATGGCTTCAGGTTGACCGCGGCAGAAACTTATGGCCTCAGGTTGACTGCTGCAGAAACTTATGGCCTCAGGTTGACTGCTGCAGAAGCTTATGGCCTCAGGTTGACCGCTGCAGAAGCTTATGGCCTCAGGTTGACCACGGCAGAAGCTTATGGCCTCAGGTTGACCGCTGCAGAAGCTTATGGCCTCAGGTTGACCGCTGCAGAAACTTATGGCCTCAGGTTGACCGCTGCAGAAACTTATGGCCTCAGGTTGACCACTGCAGAAGCTTATGGCTTCAGGTTGACCGCGGCAGAAGCCCTTGGCCCTAGGTTGACCACTGCAGAAGCTTATGGCCCCAGGTTGACCGCTGCAGAAGCTTATGGCCTCAGGTTGACCACTGCAGAAGCTTATGGCCTCAGGTTGACCGCTGCAGAAGCTTATGGCCCCAGGTTGACCACTGCAGAAGCTTATGGCCCCAGGTTGACCGCTGCAGAAGCTTATGGCCTCAGGTTGACCGCTGCAGAAGCTTATGGCCTCAGGTTGACCACTGCAGAAGCTTATGGCCTCAGGTTGACCGCTGCAGAAACTTATGGCCTCAGGTTGACCGCTGCAGAAACTTATGGCCTCAGGTTGACCACTGCAGAAGCTTATGGCTTCAGGTTGACTGCGGCAGAAGCCCTTGGCCCTAGGTTGACCACTGCAGAAGCTTATGGCCCCAGGTTGACCGCTGCAGAAGCTTATGGCCTCAGGTTGACCGCTGCAGAAGCTTATGGCTTCAGGTTGACTGCGGCAGAAGCCCTTGGCCCTAGGTTGACCACTGCAGAAGCTTATGGCCCCAGGTTGACCGCTGCAGAAGCTTATGGCCTCAGGTTGACCGCTGCAGAAGCTTATGGCCTCAGGTTGACCACTGCAGAAGCTTATGGCCTCAGGTTGACCGCTGCAGAAACTTATGGCTCCAGGTTGACTACTGCAGAAGCTTATGGCTTCAGGTTGACCGCGGCAGAAGCCCTTGGCCCTAGGTTGACCACTGCAGAAGCTTATGGCCCCAGGTTGACCGCTGCAGAAACTTATGGCCTCAGGTTGACCGCTGCAGAAACTTAAGGCTCCAGGTTGACCACTGCAGAAGCTTATGGCTTCAGGTTGACCGCGGCAGAAGCCCTTGGCCCTAGGTTGACCACTGCAGAAGCTTATGGCCCCAGGTTGACCACTGCAGAAGCTTATGGCTTCAGGTTGACCGCTGCAGAAGCTTATGGCCCCAGGTTGACCGCTGCAGAAGCTTATGGCCCCAGGTTGACTGCTGCAGAAGCTTATGGCCCCAGGTTGACCACTGCAGAAGCTTATGGCCCCAGGTTGACCACTGCAGAAGCTTATGGCTTCAGGTTGACCGCTGCAGAAGCTTATGGCCCCAGGTTGACCGCTGCAGAAGCTTATGGCTCCAGGTTGAACACTGCTAAAGTGTATAACTAACAGCATTATGATGATGTTATGAACCTAATAACTGTAGAACTCCTCTGTCTGTGCCTTGAACCACACATGGTGCATGTTTGGTTTCACTTTCAGCAATCAGTGTTTCAGTCTTACATATCATATACATGTGAAATTGGTGTTCATTTGAAGCAGTATAGAATAATGTCTTTACTTTGATAGCACCCAATGATTACTGTTTATATATGTCATCATCCTGTCACCAGATTTATTTTTTGACAACCTTGTTAAGCTAAATGTAAAGAAGGGAGACTGCACCAGTACAATTTTATTACTGGTATATCTTTTGTGTAAGCTTGAGATAAAGGGGACCAACTACACAATTCTCTCATGTCTGGATTTTTTATTTTTCCTTTTTGTCATTTTTTTCTATCATGACTTACCATTAAAGACATCCTGTGTGGTTTCACACATCTTCAGAATTCAACTGCATTCTGTCACACATCCCCATAGCACACTTCAGCCTCTAATTAGATTACTCACAAAGCTGAATTGCCCTATTATCTTTAGCTCATGCATTGCTCTACAATAGTCACCCGCTGGTAGAATGTTGACAATGTTGCCAGAAACAGACAGACTTTGGCATTTTTATATGGAATACATTAGACACATAAGTCAGAAGTCTTGCACATACCATGGAGCAGTTTCCAACATTGTAAGCTTCTTGCAAAGCAAAGGCAATGTTTGAAATATAGTGCTTCTAAAAAGGATATAGAAAAGTTCACTAAACTTGCATTTTATTTTTTTGTAAATAAATGGAAGGGTTTCCAAAATTTGATTGGCTTCTTGGAAAGTATAGAAGTTTTCTCAAGGTATTCTGTATGGATTAGTCAAAGCTTTAAACTGTTTCTTGAATCATTTTACACTTTGCAAAGCAATATATTTCAAGTTACTGAGTTTTCATAGTAATAAAAGAGTAACAGGCTATATAATCATCCCTTTTCTGATGAATTTTTGCTTTCACACAAAGGTTTACATCCCCTCTGTAGGTTCATAAATATGCCAATCATCAATGGAATGCCAGTATACGGTCTGTTGAATATATCTGTACAATTATGTTTTTCTTACAGTTAAACTGAGCTTCAACTTTTTGATAAGAAGAACAAATCATGACGATTTCTTTGGCTCAGCCGCATCATTTGTTTAAAGCAAAAGGCTCTTGGGTAAAATCTAAAATTTAAAAATATCTTATAAGTCATGCATTAGAAAAAACAGAGCACCACATGTCAGAGAAATACAATACACACCCAAAGAATACATCTAAAAGAACAGCATAGTGTGCACTGTCAAATGGTTAGCAGATCCAACAAAATGGCATACCCATTCAGTAAAAAGTTATAAGCCAATTATTTATAACTGAATAATAACAAAAAAATTCAAGGCTTACACTATTATAAGAGCACCGGACCTGGTAGCGCAATTGGTAGAGTGTCGGCTCCAGGTATGAGAGGCCCTGGATTCGATCACAGACTGCATTACATACCACAGTCGTTAAAAATGGTAGTGGTATAGCTTTCTTGCTAACGCTCAAGCAAAAATAAGGGTAGTTCCATGACCGTTGGCCTGGTGTCAGGACAATGTGAATTGGTGTGGTATCATGTATTAGGTGTTCATGGCATGCTATACACAGTGAAGGCTTCAAGTGAACACCATCTCCTGATAGATGAAATACTGTTGGTAGGACAATAAACCCAATAAATAAACTGTTATAAGATTGTTAAGAAAAAAAGACAAAGGACCAACATTTGGGAATTGACAAATGCAATCTAAGTATCTCACCTTTAAGTTCAAGTGCACATCAATATATATCATCCAGGAAATTAAAAATAATGTTCAGTCAATAAGGAAAGGCAATAACTCCAGAACAGTGCAATCTGAGATGTTTAATCTCTACACATCTGTATCAATCAGGTATGTTAGTATGAAGACAATACACGAATAACAAAGTTGTCCTGAAAGGAACTAACAGATGAACAGGCAGAGCATGGACAGCACGTGCCATACCTTTACATGCCCCTTTGGGGTTTTAAGAAATTGCCAAATCAACTCTTCTGACCTCACATCTAAAATATCTTTACCTGTCTGCAAAACTTCTATGTACCATATTGTCCATTCTGGCACAAAATGACTGTATGTTATTTCAAATCAACTCTTGCTGACAGTTTAATAAACTTTTTTTTGTATGCTTCTAGTCAACTGATTTTGTTGGATACATTTTGTAAAAGAAAAAATGTGCCCTATTTATTTTGGATGCATTTGTTACTCATACATTAAATATTTAGGTTAAACGCCTAACTTGTGACAGCAAGTGTCAGTTCAATTCTACCAGTTCTATTTCTTACGTGAAAAGCATTCTGATAATAATTGATCCCATTTTGTTGCAGCTGCTACTACGTCACTAGCAAGCATTGACAACATTCTTGCTGCAGTAACATTTCAGATAACATGTTGATCTGGTAATTGTCTGTGATGTTAACTCTAAGATAGGTAAACACAACTTGATCAAACACGGCTAGAAGTGACCACATGGAACTGTCTGATCAGGATCTGTACCATTGGCTGCTCACTCTGGGTCAATACTTCTTATTGCCTTGAAGTTGAACGCAATTAACTAAGATTTAGTGCCTGTTTTAAACAAATGTAGCAAGCAGTGGGTTAAGTCAGTATTAACATTCTTGAGATCAACTCCACCTTTCTTATATATCTTGCTCCTGTCATATGCAATGATAAAACACTACTATGGTGTTGTCACAATTGTTAGCTATCTGTTCTGTTAGTGACACATATGCTGACTCGTCACTTTACAAACAGAATTCAGTTAATTAGTCTGTCCTTTATTTTTTGTGTGTCACTAGATCCTTGTAGGAATTTTGAGTACATAGAATACAAAACAACAACAAATTCCTATGATAATTGCAACATATAAAGAAAATTGCACAAGTCAAATTTAAAAGTTACACAAATACAAGACATTGTATAAAATATGACATATCCAATGTTTATTTCATTAGAACAGTCAGTCATTAAAAGGTGCTTATAAACCAGTCTACAGAGCTTAAATCTCACACTTCTTGTGGGGGTTTCAAAAACAAGCAGTGGAAAGAAAAAAAGATCTATTTGATGCAACACAGTCCAAGTGATGACATATACTCCAAGTGATGACATATACTCCAAGTGATGACATATTCTCCAAGTGATGACATATACACCTAGTGATGACACATACTCCAAGTGATGACATATACTCCAAGTGATGACATATACACCTAGTGATGACACATACTCCAAGTGATGACATATACTCCAAGTGATGACATATACTCCAAGTGATGACATATTCTCCAAGTGATGACATATTCTCATAGTGATGACATACTCCAAGTGATGACATACTCCAAGTGATGACATATACTCTAAGTGATGACATATACTCCAAGTGATGACATATACACCTAGTGATGACACTTACTCCAAGTGATGACATATACTCCAAGTGATGACATATACACCTAGTGATGACACATACTCCAAGTGATGACATATACTCCAAGTGATGACATATTCTCCAAGTGATGACATATTCTCATAGTGATGACATACTCCAAGTGATGACATACTCCAAGTGATGACATATACTCTAAGTGATGACATATACTCCAAGTGATGACATATACACCTAGTGATGACACATACTCCAAGTGATGACATATACTCCAAGTGATGACATATACACCTAGTGATGACACATACTCCAAGTGATGACATATACTCCAAGTGATGACATATACTCCAAGTGATGACATATACTCCAAGTGATGACATATACACCTAGTGATGACACATACTCCAAGTGATGACATGCTCCAAGTGATGACATACTCCAAGTGATGACATATACTCCAAGTGATGACATACTCCAAGTGATGACATATACTCCAAGTGACGACATATACTCCAAGTGATGACATACTCCAAGTGATGACATATACTCCAAGTGATGACATACACTCCGAGTGATGACATATACTCCAAGTGATGACATATACACCTAGTGATGACATATACTCCAAGTGATGACATATTCTCATAGTGATGACATACTCCAAGTGATGACATACTCCAAGTGATGACATATACTCCAAGTGATGACATACTCCAAGTGATGACATATTCTCCAAGTGATGACATATACTCCAAGTGATGACATATTCTCATAGTGATGACATACTCAAAGTGATGACATATTCTCCAAGTGATGACATACTCCAAGTGATGACATATACTTAGGTCTAGAAATAATGTCATATAATAAAAAAGGTAGTGACAAAATTAAATAGAAAATTGTTCTCATTGAATTTGGGTTGAGCATCAGCACAGATGTTTAGATTGTCAAAAATTAACTATTTAAGTCAAGGACGAAAGTCATTAAAAGAGAAGAGTAAAAATGATTGTAGCATCTAAAATGTTTATGTGCAGTCGAAATTAAAGTACCAAATTCAAATGTTTGTCAAAAGAAAATGCATTTACAGTCTAGGTAACTAACAGCTTGGCATAAAAATTCTTGACAGGTTTTGAAGTGGAATTAATTTGTTTCATCAAAAGGTTTGAACATAAATGCACTTCTACTTGACTGGCAGTTTTGGTACTTTCCAAGTGGCACCTGTGGCCCAGCTGTTAGAGTCGCTGAATTGTAACTCCTCAGCCCTTCACTGCCTGGGTTCGAGTCCCGGTCAGGGCGAGAACTTCAATGTGGGGAGGTTTTCCAGCTAATCTGCAGTGCGATGGTGATTCTACCCAGGCATAAGTCAGGGGTCTTCCTCCACCAATAATTAGCTGGACGTCGCAAATATGACCAAATCTGTGTCTGTGCAATGTAACAAGAAAACAATACAAACAAACAAACAAATACTTTCCAACCTGAATGTTATGATGCATTTAAATACGATACAACTGGATACTCTTTTTTAATTTAAAATAATACATACCGATATATGATGTAATAGATTTGCAGTAAAAATGATATTACAGATTTCCCTTTAGATTTATGGGCAAGATAGTGAAGAATATTCCTGTTTTATGTTGTAAGTACAGTAAAAGGAGGCAGCTGTTCAACCCATGTCAGCTGTTAGTGTGGGTGGAGCAACAGGGTGTGATTTTTTCTTGACATAACATAAGGGGTAGGTGGTTAATTGATTTGTGAATTTGAAAGCAAAAAGAATTAATAAGTACATTTTCTATCTAGCACTAAGAACAGTGTTGCACACTTACTGTGGATAGCTCTTTAAATCTTGTTCATGGTTTTTATACACATGTATAATCTTAAATTTTATTTCACTTGAGTTATGATTATAAAAAATCAATAACAAATTTGTAAAAAGATAAAACATGTATCTGTCAGCAATTATTTTTGGCTGTAAATCTGTGATTTGTTTACATATGTGGTAAGGTTTGCCGTATTTGGACCACATTGCCATGAGCTATGATTTGGTGACTTACCACAGCTTATATTCTTCCTACTTAGCTACTCCAACATCCTAATAGCTTGCAACAGTAACCCAGGCAACCATTTATGATGTCCCCCACTCATCATGGAAGTGGCCAAAAAACCTGTATCTGGATGGCTGGATGATACTCCAAACACCCAAAATATAAATTTCATTGATAGATACAACAGTTGTGCACTGTAATGTTAATTATTGGGTGTTAAATTGGCAAGAGCGATGCCGGGTGCATATCTTTATTACTTAATGAGAGAAATAACTGGTAGTAATATTCCATCAAAGGAACACACATTATCAAGAATTTATGGGATTGGTTTTGTACTTTAAGTTTTTTATTGTATGTTCAGTAGACACATTTTTTGTTCTGCCCTTAAGTGTTCTTTCAAGCTTTGGTATTTGTGCCATTGTAACAAGTTCTGTGATTTGCCAGTGATGTTTGTTCATTGCAAATATTTTTATTGTTCTTTTTTTGACAGAAATAAATAAATCTACATGTATATGGTTTTAATACTAGTATTGTGTATTTTTGCACTTTAAAAAAAAACCTTCATCTTCCCAGGCTTGCACATTGAAATGACACATTTTAGTATTAAAATGGTGGACAAAAAAATCATTTCTTCCTTAAAAAAAAGTTTAATAAAAATCATTTGAATTGAATTGTAAGAATTGATAAGTATCGAGGGGTGTTCTGAAAATTCTGATATTGGAATTATGTAGAGCTCATTGTCACCTAAACACTTCCCCAAAATGAGTTATCGTGCATTCTGTGGTCTCTCACCAAGGCTTCTTATAAATCCTTAGTACAGTTTTCTCTATTACAGTTGACATAGAAACTTTTCTTCTCTCCCTCAGTGACTTAGCATCCTTTCACCATTCCTAGTGTTTCTAGAAACCTAGATTGTTTGCGTCCTAAAGTTTTATTTAGATAAAGTTTAACATCTTAGATCTGGCATGAACTGTCTTCTCCCTATTGAAGGCTGTCTGTATATTTAAGCAGCTTCCATTTCTTGATGGATAACCTCCAATATGTGCCTG
Source organism: Sinonovacula constricta (assembly GCA_007844125.1). Lineage (NCBI taxonomy): Eukaryota > Metazoa > Mollusca > Bivalvia > Cardiida > Solecurtidae > Sinonovacula > Sinonovacula constricta. Next base: position 67,864,481 of record CM017559.1, read on the forward strand.
ACTTATTTGGATTTGACAGTTCAGGATCTTTCCTAACTACAGACCTGTACTCTTGAACTCAGGGCTCTTTGATCCTTAAGCTGTTAAATCACTGTCCACCAAATGACATTCTGAATGCATTCTTGGATGAAGACCTTGACTTTTCTACCATATATCTCCCTTCTTATGCATCTGTCTTCTACAGTCTGCACTTAATTGGACCAAAAGTAGCGACTCAAAAATTGATATGTGAGTCACTTTTGAAGGTGATGCTCATGCAGGCAAGTTCACTCTTCCTTTTTATGCTACAAGGTCTATGTATTTCATGGCAGGTAGCCTATGTTGATCCTTAAGTTTCATTTTTATAGTAAATTCATTTTCAGTTTCGAATATTTAGCTGCTGTGAAAGGCATTCATTCTCCCGCCCTGCTTGTTCTCTTCATTTCTCTTGTGATTACCAAGAATAGCTGGGTCTGAGCCTACCCATAAGTACAGAGGTATTGTGAGCCTACCCATTAGTACAGAGGTATTGTGAGCCTACCCATAAGTACAGAGGTATTGTGAGCCTACCCATTAGTACAGAGGTATTGTGAGCATACCCATGAGTACAGAGGTATTGTGAGCCTACCCATTACATGTAGTACAGAGGTATTGTGAGCCTACCCATGAGTACAGAGGTATTGTGAGCCTACCCATAAGTACAGAGGTATTGTGAGCCTACCCATTAGTACAGAGGTATTGTGAGCCTACCCATTAGTACAGAGGTATTGTGAGCCTACCCATGAGTACAGAGGTATTGTGAGCCTACCCATAAGTACAGAGGTATTGTGAGCCTACCCATTAGTACAGAGGTATTGTGAGCCTACTCATAAGTACAGAGGTATTGTGAGCCTACCCATTAGTACAGAGGTATTGTGAGCCTACCCATGAGTACAGAGGTATTGTGCTTCCCATTTGGGAAGAACGGCTTTCTTTTTTCTTGTCAATAGAAAGTTATGAATGACGAAATCCATTTATCTTAGCAGGTAAGAACATCTGGCAATGAGAGAGCCAAACCTACAACCCTCTGAGCCAGAGTCCAATGTCTGCACCACTTGGCCACTGATGCTTTGAGGTTGCACTTTTAATGCAGTGAGATCTTGTTGAGCATGTGGCAGGAGTGTGTACACTTTGATTTATATTGCTTTACAAAGAGCAAGATATGTGTGCTATGAAGTACAATGAGACAATAGTACTTTGATTGCTGCTGCAATTATGGGTGTATAACAATTAATGTGAATAGGCTTAGTATACCTGGACATGTTGAATCTCTGGGTTAAGATGCTTTACAGTAAGCAAAGAAGCAAATTAATTATGTAATTATCTTATCAAACTTTTGATGTTCTTGTTTGAGTTAATGTCACATTTGTAATAAATTAATTAAAACTTACTGATATATTACATTTTGTAGGGGACATTCTGTTTTATCCAGATATTGTAGTTGCAACCTGCAGCAAATATTGAAAAAATAATCTTGTACTTTGTATATAACAATATATTGATAATTTCTATTTTCATCATCACTTGGGTGTTGACAGGTGATGGTGCCATGGACATACTGTCTTGATTCATAACACAATACAATCTTGCAATCAGTTTCCCATTTTCTTTTTTTTTTAACATGTTTTTTATTTATCAAGAAAATTCAAGGCAACATGTTTGTTTTTTGTTGTTTCTAGCTTGCTATCCTAAAGAATTTGCAAATAGTCTGTCAAATTGCCTTTTTTTCCAAGATATAAAACCAAGGAAAATACAAAAAGATAAACAATAATAAGAAGATTGCATTAGGCTGGGAATCTGTCTTATGAAGGTCAATACATACAGATAAAGGAGTTATGATGGGCATTTCCTTAATACTTGTTACAAGTGGATGATATAATATAGGTCATCAGGTTTTCTTTTTTTAGAATTGAAATTCATTAAAGTGGCTTGTTTTTGTTGTTGTTGTTTTATAATTGACACATTTTACTGTTGAAGCATTTGAACACAACAAAACACAGCATTTCTTGCAAAATCTGTCAGTTTGTTGGTTTGTTTCTTACACAGAAATACCGTCTTTACATATAGCACTCAAACATTTAAGCTAAAGAATAGAAACTTTAAACATTATACCCTGATCAGGTTCTACACTATTTGCTGCTCTGTTTTGAGCTGTCTGATCAGGATCTACATTATTTGCTGCGCTGTTTGGAGCTGTCTGATCAGGATCTAGACTACTTTCTGCTCAGTTTTGAGCTGTCTGATCAGGATCTACACTATTTGCTGCTCAGTTTGGAGCTGTCTGATCAGGATCTAGACTACTTGCTGCTCTGTTTGGAGCTTTCTGGTCAGAATCTAGACTACTTGCTGCTCAGTCTTGAGCTGTCTGATCAGGATCTACACTTTTTGCTGCTCAGTTTGGGGCTGTTTGATCAGGATCTACACTATTTGCTGCTCAGTTGGAGCTGTCTGATCAGGATCTAGACTACTTGCTGCTCTGTTTGGAGCAGTCTGATCAGGATCTACACTATTTGCTGCTTAGTTTGGAGCTGTCTGATCAATATCTACACTATTTGCTTTTTAACAGAACAGCAAAAATGTGTGAATACTGATCAGAAAGCCCCCACAAGAAAGCTGAATGATATCGGTGCCTAAGCCGTATAATTTTGACAATTTTGTCTACTTCTAAAGCTGTATAATTGTGATAACTGGGTCTACACTATCTGCCTGAGCCATAAAATTGTGATAACTGGGTCTACATTATCTGCCTGAGTCGTATAATTGTGATTACTGGGTCTACACTATCTGCCTGAACCATATAATTGTGATAACTGGGTCTACACTATCATCCTAAGCCATATAATTATGATAACTGGGTCTACACTATCTGCCTAAGCCATATAATTATGATAACTGGGTCTACACTATCATCCTAAGTCATATAATTATGATAACTGGGTCTACACTATCTGCCTAAGCCATATAATTATGATAACTTGGTCTACACTATTTGCCTGAGTCATATTATTGTGATGATTGGGTCTACACTATCTGCCTGATCCATATTATTGTGATAACTGGGTCTACACTATCTGTCTGAGTCGTATAATTATGATAACTGGGTCTACACTATCTGCCTAAGCCATATAATCGGATTACTGGGTCTGCACTATCTGCCTGATCCATATTATTGTGATAACTGGGTCTACACTATCTGCCAAAGCCATATTATTGTCATTACTGGGTCTACACTATCTGCCTAAGTCATATATTTGTGATAACTGGGTATACACTATCTGCCTGAACCATATAATTGTGATAACTGGGTCTACACTATCTGCCTGAGTCATATAATTGTGATAACTGGGTCTACACTATCTGCCTGAACCATATAATTGTGATAACTGGGTCTACACTATCTGCCTGAACTATATAATTGTGATAACTGGGTCTACACTATCTGCCTGGTCCATATTATTGTGATAACTGGGTCTACACTATCTGCCTAAGCCATATAATTGTGATCACTGGGTCTACACTATCTGCCTAAGTCATATATTTGTGATAACTGGGTCTACACTATCTGCCTGAACCATATAATTGTGATAACTGGGTCTACACTATCTGCCTGAGTCATATAATTGTGATAACTGGGTCTACACTATCTGCCTGAGCCATATAATTGTGATAACTGGGTCTGCACTATCTGCCAAAGCCATATAATTGTGATAACTGGGTCAACTCTATCTGCCTGAACCATATAATTGTGATAACTGGGTCTACACTATCTGCCTGAACCATATAATTGTGATAACTGGGTCTACACTATCTGCCAAAGCCATATAATTATGATAACTGGGTCTACACTATCTGCCTGAACCATATAATTGTGATAACTGGGTCTACACTATCTGCCTGAACCATATAATTGTGATAACTGGGTCTACACTATCTGCCTGAACCATATAATTGTGATAACTGGGTCTACACTATCTGCCTGAGCCATATAATTGTGATAACTGGGTCTACACTATCTGTCTGAGCCATATAATTGTGATAACTGGGTCTACACTATCTGCCTGAGTCATATATTTGTGATAACTGGGTCTACACTATATGCCTTAGCCATATTATTGTGATAACTGGGTCTACACTATCTGCCAAAGCCATATAATTGTGATTACTGGGTCTACACTATCTGCCTAAGTCAAATATTTGTGATAACTTGGTCTACACTATCTGCCTGAACCATATAATTGTGATAACTGGGTCTACACTATCTGCCTGAGTCATATATTTGTGATAACTGGGTCTACACTATATGCCTTAGCCATATTATTGTGATAACTGGGTCTACACTATCTGATATGAGTCATATAATTGTGATAACTGGGTCTACACTATCTGCCTGAGTCATATTATTGTGATAAATGGGTCTACACTATCTGCCTGAGCCATATAATTGTGATAACTGGGTCTACACTATCTGCCTGAGTCATATATTTGTGATAACTGGGTCTACACTATCTGCCTTAGCCTTATAATTGTGGTAACTGGGTCCACACTATCTGGCTGAACCATATAATTGTGATAACTTGGTCTACACTCTCTGCCTAAGCCATATAATTGTGATAACTGGGTCTACACTATCTGCCTGAACCATAAAATTGTGATAACTGGGTCTACACTATCTGCCTGAGCCATATAATTGTGATAATTGGGTCTACAGTATCTGCCTAAGCCATATAATTGTGATAACTGGGTCTACACTATCTGCCTGAGCCATATAATTGTGATAACTGGGTCTACACTATCTGCCTAAGCCATATAATTGTGATAACTGGGTCTACACTATTTGCCTGAGTCATATTATTGTGATAACTGGGTCTACATTATCTGCCTGAACCATATAATTGTGATAACTGGGTCTACACTATCTGCCTGAACCATATAATTGTGATAACCGGGTCTACACTATTTGCCAAAGTCATATAAATGTGATTAGTAGGCTTAGAGTTACTAAGTGGTCGTTATCAAGGGTTATCACTTGATGGAAGGAAGTGAGTTTAGATCAGGAAGCACAACCACATCTTTGGCACATGTGTGTGTGTGTGTGTGTGTTGACATGTTGTACAGCATGACTGATCAAGATTGTAGTATTGTTATAACAATGTTGATAGCATACTTAGAGAAAGATGGTATTGACAATAGATGATGAGCATCATTGTTATAGAATAAAATGTGACAGTATACTTAGGCTGATAATAAAACTAGTTTATCAATTGTGTATTAATGCATTGTTTGTATGAGCGACAATATATCTTCTTTGTTAGTATTCAATGTGAGATTAAATGTAGAATCATGGTTTGTGTTTAAATCTATGTATAAAAATACTGCTTCACTAAATCAGCGGTAATATCAGAATCATGAAAAAGTATCCCAACCTATGTGTATCATATAAACCTTCAGAAATTATAAACTTGCCTGTAAATGGACAGGGTTTCCTTGCACATACCCTTGACAAAGGTTACATCAAATCATTCAACAATAAATCAGTCTAATTATTGGCTGTTTTTCATAATATCATCATTTGTCTTCTCAATTTCTGTATGTTCACAGTTAATTAAGCTGGTACTAATCTTTGCTAGACCCCTTCTCATTTTCTGTATGTTCACAGCCAAAGTCATTTGCATCAAAACTTGACTAATTCACTTTACATTTTATATATGTTCACAGCCAAAGAAATTAGCAGCAAAATTGTCTAATGCACTTTACATTTTATGTATGTTTACAGCCAAAGAAATTAGCAGCAAAATTGTCTAATTCACTTTACATTTTCTGTATGTTCACAGCCTGAGAACATCTTGCTGCAAGACAAGAACAGCACGGCTGTAAAGCTGATAGATTTCGGACTGTCCCGTAAGATCCATCCCAAAGAGGACCATCGAGCCATGCTTGGAACCGCAGAGTTTGTTGGTGGGTAAAACAAGGAAAAAGCTTTTGAAACTTCCTTTTCACAATAATAACAAGAAGTTTTAAGTAATTCCATCATCTGTGTATCATCATCATCATCATCATCATCATTATAATCGTCATCATTCTACCTTTAAGCTGTATAAATAAAACAACAACTTCTTATCCATTGGCTATTTTTTCTGTAAGAATAATCCGTGCCAAAAATGACATGAACTCTAATACTTTGTATGTTTCAGCCCCAGAAGTTGTCAGCTTTGAGCCTTTGTCCATACAGACAGATATGTGGAGTATAGGCGTGCTCACCTATATACTGTAAGGGACTTCTCTTCAGCATTTCATATTATTATGTCAACATTGTCGTTCAGGAAAAGTTTATTTATGAAAATCTTCCCATATATTAACTAAATATGTTTTCCCCTTTTGACTGTTAGATTGTCTGATTAGTTTAACCCTGAGTGTTGATGTCTACTGTGGCTATCTTAGGATCTGGGGTAGTTTAGTGAAAGGAGTTTCAAGATGCTGACCCCACACACAGGACTATGTATGGCATTTCAAGGAAATTAAAACAAGCTTCTGCTGTGTTGTAACACACATTTCAGATAAAAATATGAGCTATCGTTGCAAAGTTTTACATATTATAATATTGGGGTGCTTCAAGCCTTCTGGGTAAGGTTACTGATTGGTTACTCCTTTGACTTCATGGCCCTTTTGAGTGGGTTTGAGAGTCCTGGTTGGGGTGAGGATGTCTCCAAGCTGACCTGCAGTGCATCTCTGGTTCATTATAATTTTAGTGCTGCATTAAATCTAAAAAACAAACAAACTAGGAACCATAGGCTGGTAATGAAGGAAATAAAAAATGTCAAAGTCCTGCATTTTAATATAAAATGTCATTAATTACTTACTGTTTTATTCCTAAAATCTTTATAACCTGAATGAGATTAATTAAGCAAGCTGAAAATACAAAAAGCATTTTGTAACTGGATTGGGTTCATGGTAACCAGGTTGTCAGGTGTGTCTCCATTCCTGGGAGATGACCAGCAGGAAACATACCACAACATCACTGCAATCAACTACGACTTTGATGAGGAGTACTTCAATGGAACCAGTGAGCTGGCGAAGGACTTCATACGCAAACTACTGGTCAAGGACCAAAGGTAGGATTACTTGACTACTTGTCAAGGACCAAAGGTAGGATTACGTGACTACTGTTCAAGGACCAAAGGTAGGATTACTCGACTGCTGTTCAAGGACCAAAGGTAGGATTACTTGATTACTGGTCAAGGACCAAAGGTAGGATTACTTGACTACTGGCCAAGGACCAAAGGTAGGATTACTTGACTACTGTTCAAGGACCAATGGTAGGATTACTTGACTACTGTTCAAGGACCAAAGGTAGGATTACTTGACTACTGGTCAACTACCAAAGGTAGGATTACTTGACTACTGGCCAAGGACCAAAGGTAGGATTACTCGACTACTGTTCAAGGACCAAAGGTAGGATTACTTGACTACTGGTCAAGGACCAAAGGTAGGATTACTTGACTACTGGCCAAGGACCAAAGGTAGGATTACTTGACTACTGTTCAAGGACCAATGGTAGGATTACTTGACTACTGTTCAAGGACCAAAGGTAGGATTACTTGACTACTGGTCAACTACCAAAGGTAGGATTACTTGACTACTGGCCAAGGACCAAAGGTAGGATTACTTGACTACTTATCAAGGACCAATGGTAGGATTACTTGACTACTGGCCATGGACCAAAGGTAGGATTACTTGACTTCTGGCCAAGGACCAAAGGTAGGATTACTCGACTACTGTTCAAGGACCAAAGGTAGGATTACTTGATTACTGGTCAAGGACCAAAGGTAGGATTACTTGACTACTGTTCAAGGACCAATGGTAGACTTACTTGAACTCTGGTCAAGGAACAAAGGTAGGATTACTTGACTACTGGTCAAGGACCAAAGGTAGGATTACTTGACTACTGTTCAAGGACCAATGGTAGGATTACTTGACTACTGTTCAAGGACCAATGGAAGACTTACTTGAACTCTGATCAAAGACCAAAGGTAGGATTACTTAACTACTGGTCAAGGACCAAAGGTAGGATTACTTGACTACTGTTCAAGGACCAATGGTAGACTTACTTGAACTCTGGTCAAGGAACAAAGGTAGGATAACTTGACTACTGGTCAAGGACCAAAGGTAGGATTACTTGACTACTGGCCAAGGACCAAAGGTAGGATCACTTGACTACTGTTCAAGGACCAAAGGTAGGATTACTTGACTACTGTTCAAGGACCAAAGGTTGGATTACTTGACTACTGTTCAAGGACCAAAGGTAGGATAACTTGACTACTGTTCAAGGACCAAAGGTAGGGTAACTTGACTACTGGTCAAGGACCAAAGGTAGGATCACTTGACTACTGGCCAAGGACCAAAGGTAGGATTACTTGACTACTGTTCAAGGACCAAAGGTAGGATAACTTGACTACTGTTCAAGGACCAAAGGTAGGATTACTTGACTACTGGTCAAGGACCAAAGGTAGGATTACTTGACTACTGGCTAAGGACCAAAGGTAGGATTACTTGACTACTGTTCAAGGACCAAAGGTAGGATAACTTGACTACTGTTCAAGGACCAAAGGTAGGATGACTTGACTACTGGTCAAGGACCAAAGGTATGATCACTTGACTACTGTTCAAGGACCAAAGGTAGGATGACTTGACTACTGGTCAAGGACCAAAGGTAGGATGACTTGACTACTGGTCAAGGACCAAAGGTAGGATTACTTGACTACTGGTCAAGGACCAAAGGTAGGATTACTTGACTACTTATCAAGGACCAAAGGTAGGATTACTTGACAACTGGCCAGAACCAAAGGTAGGATTACTTGACTACTTATCAAGGACCAAAGGTAGGATGACTTGACTACTGGTCAAGGACCAAAGGTAGGATTACTTGACTACTGTTCAAGGACCAAAGGTAGGATAACTTGACTACTGTTCAAGGACCAAAGGTAGGATAACTTGACTACTGTTCAAGGACCAAAGGTAGGATTACTTGACTACTGGTCAAGGACCAAAGGTAAGATTACTTGACTACTGGCCAAGGACCAAAGGTAGGATTACTTGACTACTGTTCAAGGACCGAAGGTAGGATTACTTGACTACAGGTCAAGGACCAAAGGCAGGATTACTTATTGGTAAAGTGGGTTACGTTGCCCAATAGGAAAAGTGGGATAATTTGCCCAGTAGGCAAAGTGGGATAAGTTGCTCAATAGGCAAAAAGGGATACGTTGCCCAATAGACAAGGTGGGATTAGTTGCCCAGTAGGCAAAGTGGGATTAGTTGCCCAATAGACAAGGTGGGATTAGTTTCCCAGTAGGCAAAGTGGGATAAGTTGCCCAATAGGCAAGGTGGGATTAGTTGCCCAGTAGGCAAAGTGGGATTAGTTGCCCAATAGGCAAGGTGGGATTAGTTGCCCAGTAGGCAAAGTGGGATAAGTTGCCCAATAGGCAAAGTGGGATTAGTTGCCCAGTAGGCAAAGTGGGATTAGTTGCCCAATAGGCAAGGTGGGATTAGTTGCCTAGTAGGCAAAGTAGGATAAGTTGCCCAATAGGCAAGGTGAAATTAGTTGCCCAGTAGGCAAGGTGGGATTAGTTGCCCAGTAGGCAAGGTGGGATTAGTTGCCCTGTATGCAAAGTGGGATAAGTTGCCCAATAGGCAAAGTGGGATTAGTTGCCCAATAGGCAAGGTGGGATTAGTTGCCCAGTAGGCAAAGTGGGATAAGTTGCCCAATAGGCAAGGTGGGAATAGTTGCCCAGTATGCAAAGTGGGATTAGTTGCCCAATAGGCAAAGTGGGATTAGTTGCCCAATAAGCAAGGTGCGATTAGTTGCCCAGTAGGCAAAGTGGGATAAGTTGCCCAATAGGTAAAGTGGGATTAGTTGCCCAATAGGCAAGGTGTGATTAGTTTCCCAGTAGGCAAAGTGGGATAAGTTGCCCAATAGGCAAAGTGGGATAGGTGGCCCAGTAGGCAATCTGGTATAAGTTGCCCAATAGGCAAACTGGTATAAGTTGCCCAATAGGCAAAGTGGGATTAGTTGCCCAATAGGCAAAGTGGGATAAGTTGCCCAATAGGCAAGGTGGGATTAGTTGCCCAGTAGGCAAAGTGGGATAAGTTGCCCAATAGGCAAAGTGGGATTCGTTGCCCAGTAGGCGAAGTTGAATAAGTTGCCCAGTGGGCAAAGTGGGTTAAATTATCCAGTAGGCAAATTGGTATAAGTTGCCTAGTTGGCAAAGTGGGTTAAATTATCCAGTAGGCAAAGTGGTTTACTTTGCCCAATAGGCAAATCGGGATAAGTTAAAGAGGGATAAGTTGCCCAATAGGCAAAGTGGGATAAGTTGCCCAGTAGGCAAAGTGGGATAAGTTGCCCAATAGACAAAGAGGGATAAGTTGCCCAGTATGCAAAGTGGGATTAGTTGCCCAATAGGCAAAGAGGGATAAGTTGCCCAATAGACAAAGAGGGATAAGTTGCCCAATAGACAAAGAGGGATAAGTTGCCCAATAGACAAAGAGGGATAAGTTGCCCAGTAGGCAAAGTGGGATAAGTTTCCCAGTAGGCAAAGAGGGATAAGTTGCCCAATAGACAAAGAGGGATAAGTTACCCAATAGACAAAGAGGGATAAGTTGCCCAGTAGGCAAAGTGAGATAAGTTGCCCAATAGACAAAGAGGGATAACTTGCCCAGTAGGCAAAGTGGGATTTGTTGCCCAATAGGCAAAGTAAAGTGTTTGTAAATAGATAGCTTGATAATCAGAATCCAATTTTGAATAATGTTGATAAAGTAGCATGTTATTGTACTGTAAATAATTTGTCTTTGAATTACATACATTACATATTTCTCAAGTAATACAAGATATTCTTTATTTCCAGAAAACGAGCCACGATAGATGATTGTTTGAATCATCCATGGATAAAGGTTTGTTGCATTAAATTGACTTATTATGTACATTTAGGGTAAATAGTTCTTATTTTGAAGCGGAAAAGCAAAATGATATCAATTGTGTGTGCTGTTATTCCAGTAATTATTTTCCTCTTTACTATTAGGCAAAATGATTTCAGTATTTTAAAATTGTTTTATCAATCAGTATTCCATCTAACTCCCATTCCTCTAAGTAGATGTTTAAAGTAGAAAAATCAAAGAATTTATTGAGACAACATTATTTAACCAATTTTACATATTCAAAATATAATGACTATTACCATATAAAATGAGTACAGGCCTACATTTTATTTAAAACAAGCCAGCTTTTATAAGACATGTATATTAAGGACAGGACATGAACAAGCATGGTACAAAGTCTGACCAAATCAGGACAATAGTATTTGTACTGGTAGATGAATCAGAATTCTTCAAACAAAGAATTGGTCACTGGAAGATAGATTGCCTGAAACTAAACAGGCCTGTCATTCAGCACTCCGTTTATGAAAGGGTTAAAAGTAAATATTGCATAAATCTGATAAAGAGATACATACATATATATATATAGAGAGAGAGAGATACACATGATACATATCTTGATCAGTATTTCTAGGAAGGTATTTTGAATGACTCATAGAAGAAGTGTACAGGTACACAACAGTTTGAACTATTTGTTACAGTGGAAGTGGGAAGTGTGACTAGTGTTAGTGGTAAGCAGTGAACATTTATTGAAGAATGCTGCATTGTGGCCTTGATTATGTGATAGTTTTGACCCAGGCTTATTAAACTAACATGCAAGTCCTATAACTTTACTGTTAGTTCAAATACCATGTTAGAATGTCCTGATTAAAATTTAGCCCTGTTGGTAGTTAGTGATAATGATTTTAAATTTTCATATAAAAAGCATGCTAAGTTCAGTTACAAAATATATTACAAATTTATTTTTTTCTATTTATTCCAGTTATAATGCAACATATGCTTAGGAAGTTTAATCGTCTGTAGCAAAATCATGTGTACTTTTAAGCAAAAAAGATTGACCATTAACTAATAGCTTTACACTTGCGCTGATTGGATAAAGGCTTTATGTTAACAGACTTTACAGAAAGTTATTAAAAAAGGTCTGTCATAGTATTCCAGATTATTTTTTGAAGGGGAAATAACTTGTATCAGCAAAATATTATGATGGCAAGAGTAATTTCTCTTGGTTATAAATGTCCTTGCTAGATAGTGACAAGATTTTTTAAAGCTGTTTTAAAGATACAGCTAGTTTAAGTGTTTTTTAATAAATGATACATTTTTCTTTTAAATGTGATATTAAATGATATATACTTGATGTTAAGTTTTTATAAAAAATATCTGTATGACATTTTTATCCTTTGTGATATTAAGCTAAACCAGTTTCAATGTGGTATGTGAATTTGTCATTGTTCCTCCCTTGACTGTTATACTTAGTTTTTATGTCTGCTCATTTGTTATGAACCCCAATGCATAAATGAAAAATATGTTAATTGTGCTATTTTGATATTAGAAAATGGAGGGAATGTTATCCTGCATACAAACATTCCATCATAATATTTTAAAAATTATTTTTTATCAGTTAATAAAAAAGAGTTCATTAACTATTATAAAACTATGAAAACTCTTCTTTTGAGTGTTTTCTGTTTAACAAATAATCTATCAAAACTATGGTTGTATAAGCTGGTGAATGAATGAATGTTTAATCAATGACAGCTGCTGCTGTTTCATTTGGAGATAAAAGGATAAGGTTTGAACAACTTAATCAATTAAAAATCAATTAACCAACCAAAACTGTTGGTTTTGTAGCTTATGAAAAAGAAGCAACATTCAGTCTATCAAGATATGTTTCAACTTACAGACAAGAATTGACATTTACCCAATGAAAACTGATGCTGCCTATCAAGAACTATCTAATCAACCACTAAAACTACTGTTGCCATAGCTTATGGGCAAAAAGTAACATTTAACCAATTAAAACTTCTGTTGCTTTAGCTTGTATAAAATAATTTAACATGTAACAGGTCAGATCTGATTGTTGCTTTTGCATATGTGAAACAAGCAACATTTAACCAAAACTGTTGAGCTAGCTTTTGAAGCGAAGCAATATTTAACAGGAACATTTAAGAATAAAAGCTTGAGCTGTTTTTGTCTGTGGATAAGAATATTTTATTAATTAAAACATAAACATCCAGTCAGAAAGGTTGTTTCATGTGTGAGAAAAATGATTAACCAATAACATTTCTTGTTTCAGCCTGTGGAAAAGAAGCAGAGAGATTTGAGGAGATCATCCATCATCAACACTGAGCATCTTAAGAAATTCATGGCTAGGCAGAGATGGAAGGTATGTCACTGGATCTTTATTTTAGTGTTCATGATAATGGTTTGACATTCATTCTATTGCTGCTGTTGACTAAATGTCAGAGGAGAAATAAGTTGGTGACTCAAACAGCTCATCCAAAAAATGATTTCTCCTTTCACTCTCTTTTAATTGATAATATACCATTTGGGGCTTTTTTGTAAGTTTTAATTCTTCAGTTCATTTCAGGTCTCCATGAAAGTGTTGTCTATGTAATCAGTCTTTATACCTTTAATGATACTTGGACCAATTTGGACATTCTTTCTTTGTGTCAGTCTGTAGATCTCTTAAACTGTGTTTCAGCGTTCTATGAAGGTGGTGTCACTTTGTAACCGACTGTCTCGCAGTCTTCAACTGGCCCGCATACAGAGCACAGATACCCTGGGGAGTGGTGAACCTGAGGAGGTAAGTGTAGACCAGGCAGCCTGGCTATCATATCTGTCAACCATTCTGGAAAACATAAACTGTAAACTGAAGCTTTATATTTAAGCTTGAAGCACTTTCAAGATTTCCATGATTTTAGTTGCAGGAATTTTACTTTAATATGGTTGGCAAGTATGAGCCTTTTTATTGAATTACATGTGTATTTGTGATGATTGAAGCATGTGTTTCTTGTACATAGTGCTTCTGAATGATATTCAGGTGGACATGATGCTGGAACAAACGATAAAGTATATGTATGATAAAAATGTAATGCAATCTTTTCTATGGGATATTTTATCATCTATACATTATCTTAACAATGATATTATAAGATGAAATATAATATTAACCAAGTATTATTTGTTGCTGAAAAATATTTTGATAAGAAACTTAGTTTGGAAGTTATGTAGTTACAACCTGTTACTAGTATGTCACTGTTAATTACATTTAATGAGTCAATTAACTGCATTCTAATTGCTTCATCTATAAATGATATTGACACTTGCTTAAATATAAAAAGTTTCCATTAATATTTCTCCTAGAAATGGTATATTTATTTATTATAAGACATGAATTGAAACACTTGTGACTGTTTTTATTCGTGTATAAATTTGAACACTTTATTGCTACAGACTTCCCAACATTATCAGAGACTTGAGGTACTTTTAGTTTATCTGTTGTTTTTACTTTGGACTCCCCCCTTTAATATTCTACTATTATTGAATATTATTTCTTAGCATAGCCAGTCACAAGTTCTTCCCAGTTCAAGTATGCACATTTTCCCATTTGTATAAGAATGTTTATAATTACTGATATGTACTCTACTGATATTTACTACTATTATTTCCCTTTGGTATAAGATTGTGAATCATTCCTCTAGTGATATTTACACTTCTTATTTCCCTTTGGTGTAAAATTGGGTGTAAGATTGTGTATCATTCCTCTAAAGATATTTACACTAATTATTTACTGATATTTACACTTATGATTTCCCTTTGGTGAAAGATTGGGTGTAAGATTGTGTATCATTTACTGATATTTACAACTATTATTTCCCTTTGGTTTAAGGTTAGGTGTAAGATTGTGTATCATTCCTCTACTGATATTTACAATTATTATTTCCCTTTGATATAAGAGTTTAACTCTATCCTGTATATATGTCAATGTAGACTCTACACATCTATTTATAATTCACGTTGTATCCTCATACATGATGTATCTTCATACCTATTTCTCCCTATTAGACCTGTTTATTTAAAGCAACAACAGAATATATAAAATTACTCTTAGCAGTGTTTTGCTTTTGAAAGATAAACAATAAACAGACATGATTAAACTGAAGTTATTAACTAATTAATGTTTTCAGTTCAAGATTGTTTGACTGACACCTACAATAAAGTAGCAGTTAAGATCTGCTCATAGAGATAGCAAATCCTACAAATGTAAAATAAACACAAACCCTAACTCTTACCAATTAAAATAAAAGTGGCTTTAATTATCATAAGAAACCATCTTAATATGTACAAAGTATAACAATAAAAAATGTAATTTAATTGTTTGTCCTTCCTAATTGGTTACAGGGTTATAAAGTCACATATATGGATTCTTTAGGTATTTGTTTCTTGTAATATTCTCTGGGTATCTTGTGGATATCCATGTGCTGTTTTGTGATGTAAGATATTTGTATCAATTTGTTCTTCTGGAGCATTGTAGTTGGTTTAATTATTTATTTTGCTGAAACATTATGTTCGTAGACATTTATGATGCTATTTTGTCATTTGCTGAAGTATCAAATATTATTGGATTGTGACAGATTTTTTTTACTGGATTTACATGGAGTTCTATATACAGTGGTGATTTTTGTTTTTGTTTAGACTATAGAAGGTTTCATTAATGAAAAATAGAAGCAGCCTACTCTTGCCAGTTATAGCTGTATGCTCACATGTTCAGTAAACTCTTCTAGTCGTCTAAAGATGATGTACTAATCATAAATATTCTTGTATGCGTTGAGATGAAAGTTCTTTTTTGTTGATGACTCTGGTTTGTAAAGTCATTCATTACAAACACACTTATGCATGGAAGTACTCAACTGTCCTGGCATGACTAGCATTGAAGAAGATCAATTCTCCAGACCAAACACTGTGTAAGTAATGAATTCTTAATATGTTTTCTTCTATTATAACACACTTTATCTGCTCTTGTTTGTTACTCAGTGAATATCTTTTTATCTCTTAAAAAGTTCAAAATATTCTTTTTTTGATTCTAAAAGGATATATTTTCTTGTAACTGTTTATAAATACCATACCATTGAAAAAAATCCTTTATGTTATCTTATTATTATTGAAATTCTGTTATACCTTTAAATGTCAGTTACAGTTGTGATAGTTATTTAATTTAAAAATAAATGAGGAACTTTTCGTACACATTTGCATTTCATTTTTATTTTGTTAAATACAATTTGTTAAATAAAATAGTTAGTTTTTTTATATTGAATGTAAATTGTTTCTCTATAAAATGATGTTTAACTTTTACCAGGATGACTTGAGTGACTTCAGCAGCCTTGAAGCCTCAACTGAAGGTGCCTCAGCTCCTGAAGCTAAAGCTGAACCAGTTAACTTCAGTGAAGAAAGCATTGAAGAGATGACTGACCTTGCTGATAAGATTGTCCAAGAGGTCATCACTGGCATGTTCAGCTCGACCAACAAGTCTGACAATGTTCTAGTGCTCTCCCACCACAACGATAAGGTTGCTGAAGTCTGTCAAACAGAGAGTAGAATAATTGCTGAGAAAGTTGTATCAGAACTTACGTCAGGGAATATTAAGATTGAAGTCACCCCACCATATGCAGCATACATGGACAATCCAGACAGTGGTGAAGCATATTCTACAGTGACTACAGATGAGGTAGATTATACTGCTGCTGAAAGCTTTGACAAAAAGCAAGAACATCTAACTCTATCTGACACACTTTTGCGAAATATGATCAAAAATATTGCAATGTCTGAACTTCATATCAAGGAGAAAGTAAGAGGTTTAAAACTGTCAGAGACTTTACAAGAAGAAAGTCAAGAAGACTACGATGATGAAGAAGTGTTTGCATATGACAGTACTGATAGAAGTTTTTCTAAAGCAGAGACACCCAACATAAATGATAATACAAAAAAAGAATTACAAGGCACTTATGATGAAAACGCAAACACAGAAGGATCTGATAATACTTTTGGAATCACAGAAATAGAAACATTTGACATCAATGATGAAATCACAAAAAACGAAATGCCATACAAAACTGGTAAATTAGCAGAAATAGAAGAATCGGATAAAACTTTTAAACTCAAACAAATAGAAACACCAGACAAATCTGGTGAAATCACAGCAGTAGAAACACCAGACAAAGCTGATGAAATCACAGCTATAGAAACACGAGACAAATCTGATAAAATCACAGAAATAGAAACCCTTGACAGAACTGGTGAAATCACAGAAATAAAAACATCAGGCAAAACTGATGAAAACACTGAAATATCACCAGACAAATCTGGTGAAATCACAGAAACACCAGTCAAAACTTATGAAATCACAGAAGTAGAAACACTGGAAAAAACTGGTGATATCACAGCAATAGAAACACCAGGCAAATCTGGTGGGGTCACAGCAATAGAAACACCAGGCAAATCTAATGGAATCACAGAAAAAGAAACACCTAGTCAAATGGATGAAATCAGCTTAGCAAAAGCATTTGACAAAACAGATGACATTACATTTATGGAAACGTCAGACCAAAACAATGGAATCACAGAAATAGAAACATCAGACAAATCTGATGAAATCACAGAAGTAGGCACACCAAACAAAACTGATAAAATCTCAGAAATAGAAACACCAGGCAAATATGGTGGAATCACAGAAATAGAAACACCAGGCAAATCTGATGAAATCATAAAAATAGAAACATTATATGAAACTGATGAAATCACAGCTATAGAAACACCAGACAAAACTGGTGAATTCACAGCTATAGAAACAACATACAAAACTTGTGAAATCACAGAAATAAAAACATCAGGCAAAACTGATGAAAACACTGAAATTGAAACACCAGACAAATCTGATGAAATCATAGGAAAAGAAACGCCAGACAAATCTGATGAAATCACAGGAATAGAAACATCATACAAAACTTATGAAATCACAGAAGTAGAAACACTTGACAAAACTGGTAATATCACAGCAATAGAAACACCAGACAAATCTGGTGGAATCACAGAAAAAGAAACACCTGGCCAAATAGATAAAATCAGCTTAGCAAAAGCATTTGACAAAACAGATGAAATCACATATATGAAAACGTCAGACCAAAACAATGAAATCACAGAAATAGAAATACCAGACAAATCTGGTGGAATCACAGAAATAGAAACAGACAAATCTGGTGAAATCACAGAAACACCAGTCAAAACTGATGAAATCACTGAAATAGAAACATCATACAAATCTGATGAAATCACAGAAGTAGAAACACCAGACAAAATGGATGATATCACAGCAATAGAAACACCAGACAAATCTGGTGGAGTCACAGAAATAGAAACATCAGTCAAAACTGATAAAATCAGAGAAATAGAAACATCAGTCAAAACTGATGAAATCACAGAAGTAGAAACACTTGGCAAAACTATTTTAAGTACAAAAGTAGAAGCACAAAACAAAACTGATGTGATCACAAAAAAAGAAAATCCATACAAAACTTTTGAAATCACAGAAATAGAATCATCTAAATTAAATGATGACAAAACAAGCACAACTAATGAAGAAGCTCACATTGAACTGTCTGATGTAAATAATGAAGGGGCATACATTGCAGCATCTGGCACACCTAATGAAAGGGCATACAATGAAACATCTGGCACACTCAATAAATGGCCATACAATGAAACATCTGGCACACTCAATAATTGGCCATACAATGAAACATCTGGCACACTCAATAAAGGGCCATACAATGAAACATCTGGCACACCTAATGAAGGGGCATACATTGAAACATCTGGCACACCTAATGTAGAGGCATACATTGAAACATCTGGCACACCTAATGAAGGGGCATACATTGAAACATCTGGCACACTCAATAATTGGCCATACAATGAAACATCTGGCACACTCAATAAAGGGCCATACAATGAAACATCTGGCACACCTAATGAAGGGGCATACATTGAAACATCTGGCACACCTAATGAAGGGCCATACATTGAAACATCTGGCACACCTAATGAAGGGGCATACACTGAAACATCTGGCACACCTAATGAAGGGCCATACAATGAAACATCTGGCACACTCAATAAAGGGCCATACAATGAAACATCTGGCACACCTAATGAAGGGGCATACATTGAAACATCTGGCACACCTAATGTAGAGGCATACATTGAAACATCTGGCACACCTAATGAAGGGGCATACATTGAAACATCTGGCACACCTAATGTAGAGGCATACATTGAAACATCTGGCACACCTAATGAAGGGGCATACATTGAAACATCTGGCACACCTAATGAAGAGGCATACATTGAAACATCTGGCACACCTAATGAAGGGCCATACATTGAAACATCTGGCACACCTAATGAAGGGGCATACATTGAAACATCTGGCACACCTAATGAAGAGGCATACATTGAAACATCTGGCACACCTAATGAAGGGGCATACATTGAAACATCTGGCACACCTAATGAAGGGGCATACATTGAAACATCTGGCACACCTAATGAAGGGGCATACATTGAAATATCTGGCACACCTAATGAAGGGGCATACATTGAAAGATCTGGCACACCTAATGAAGAGGCATACATTGAAACATCTGGCACACCTAATGAAGAGGCATACATTGCAACATCTGGCACACCTAATGAAAGGGCATACAATGAAGCATCTGGCATAGTCAATGAAGGGGCATACATTGCAACATCTGGCACAACAATTGAGGAGGCACACTTTGAAGCATTTGAAACACCTAATGAAGGGGCATACATTAAAACAAGTGATGAAAGTGCACAAATAGAAACATCAAAACAAACTAATGAAATCACAGAAATCGAAACATCTGTCCAAACTGATAATATCAAGAAAATAAAAACACCAGACAAAATTGAAAAAATAAAAAAATTAGAAACAACAAACAAAACTGATGCAATCACAGAAATAGAAGTTGACTTAACTAATGAAAAAATAGAAATGGAAACACAGAGTATAACTGATAAATGCTCACAAAAAGAGACATTTAACACAAATGATGACAACACACAAATAGAAATACTAGTCACAAATAAAGAAAGCTTACTACAGAAAGCATCTGCTGCAAATGATGAAGCCATAAAAATAGAAACATTTAAAAAGAACGATGAAATCACACAAATTGAAACATTTACCATGAATAATGAAGTAACTCAAGTTGAAGCATCTGCCATAAGTAATGAAATCCCACAAATTGAAGCATCTACCAAGAATTTTGAAAGCACACAAATTGAAACATCTGCCATGAATTATGAAAACACTCAAACAGAAACATCTGAAACAATAGATGAAGGTGAGGAAATAGCACCATACCAGATGATAAGGATCCATTTTGCACATGATGAAAATGTAGCCATAACAGTCACAGAAATAGATGTGCCAAATCAGAATTGTGGAACTGTGCAGAATGTGGTAGATCATGACTTACCCCATACATCTGTAGAGCAAGAAGAAGGACATAGTTTTAAGGAAAAAAACATTGATGGTAAAGTCAAGACTTATGTTAGCAATATCATTGACAATGCTCTGAAGACACTGAACCTTGAAATGAACTCAAATATTGAAACAGAAATACAAGAAAATGCTATCCTATCTAAAGATGAAGATGGTCCGATTTGCTTGAAAGAAGCAGAGAGCATTAGTGCATGTGGATCAACAGCTGATATGTTGAACAATGACATGACTGTGGTAGTGGAAGAGGAATCATTAAAGGCAACAACAAATCAGAGAGTTCATTCTGTAAAACAACATTCATTTGAAGAAATGAATAAGGAGACTAGCTTTCATGAAGAATATACATCTGGTGAAAATCAATGCCAAGGTTTTGACCGGGATACATCCTTCAAAGATTTCCTGAAATACATTGAAGAAACCTTAGAAAGCAAGGATGGATCACAAGAAGAAAAGGGTGCTCTTGGACCAAATGCTCCCAGTGAAGCAGGCCTTGCTGAACCTGTTACAAAAATATTTGCTGAGAATAAACAGCAGAAAAGATTCCATTCTGAAGCATATGATACCAATAAAGCAATACTAGATGATAATGATCATTTTACCACATTGTCAGTTTCATATGATCCACTTCAGGTTGCTTGCTTGAATGAAGCTAAGCAATCTATCAATAATGTAAGCTTGAACATGGGTTCTGATGAAGGTGAAGGATGTACTGATGCTGAAGATACTGATAATGAATGGGAAGATGAACAAGTTTATGAACCTGAGAATCGGTTCAAGAAGGCGTTAAATGATTTATGTGGTGACATTAACAAGGGTTCAAGGTCTAGAAGAAAATATTTTAGATGCTCTGCAGGAAGATCATCCCAAGGCAGGGTCCGAGTTTATGGGAGGAAATTGTCAGCGGCTGGCAGGATAAAAAGAAGCCTGGTATCAACACAGGGTTGGAAAGTCAGGGTTTGGTCATGGGAGGTTGGTGAAGACATGCCTGAACCAAATGTTGAGAGCTATGAAATGTCAGTGCTAGTTGGTAAAAAGCAAGAAGAGCAAGATGATATGAAATGAGAAATTCTCTCTAAAAGTGTTAAGGTTCCTTTTTGCTTTTTTACAAATATTTTCAAGTTTATTAAAAAAGATGTTTTTACTCTTGGCTGTACTAGAATTAACTATAAGGTGTATGGGAACAAGAGTAACATATGATATGCAAAAGGAAAGAGTGTGGGCTGTTGTCTGCAGGATTGTTTTTAGGGATGTTAACTCTTTTGTATGTATGTACCTGCACAATGTGTGCTGGCCCTGTATGTACCTGCACAATGTGTGCTGGCCCTGTATGTTTAGCAAACCTTTTGTAAATATGTACCTGCACAATGTGTGCTGGCCCTGTATGTACCTGCACAATGTGTGCTGACCCTGTATGTACCTGCACAATATGTGCTGACCCTGTATGTACCTGCACAATGTGTGCTGACCCTGTATGTACCTGCACAATGTGTGCTGGTCCTGTATGTACCTGCACAATGTGTGCTGACCCTGTATGTACCTGCACAATATGTGCTGATCATGTATGTACCTGCACAATGTGTGCTGACCCTGTATGTACCTGCACAATGTGTGCTGGCCCTGTATGTTTAGCAAACCTTTTGTAAATATGCACCTGCACAATGTGTGCTGGCCCTGTATGTACCTGCACAATGTGTGCTGACCCTTATGTACCTGCACAATATGTGCTGGCCCTGTATGTACCTGCACAATGTGTGCTGGCCCTGTATGTACCTGCATAATGTGTGCTGGTCTGTATGTACCTGCACAATATGTGCTGGCCCTGTATGTACCTGCACAATGTGTGCTGGCCCTGTATGTACCTGCAGACTGTATGCTGACCCTGTATGTACCTGCACAATGTGTGCTGGCCCTGTATGTACCTGCACAATGTGTGCTGGTCTGTATGTACCTGCATAATGTGTGCTGGTCTGTATGTACCTGTACAATATGTGCTGGTCTGTATGTATCTGCACAATGTGTGCTGGCCCTGTGTGTACCTGCACAATGTGTGCTGGTCTGTATGTACCTGCATAATGTGTGCTGGTCTGTATGTACCTGCAGACTGTATGCTGACCCTGTGTGTACCTGCACAATGTGTGCTGGTCTGTATGTACCTGCATAATGTGTGCTGGTCTGTATGTACCTGCAGACTGTATGCTGGCCCTGTATGTACCTGCACAATATGTGCTGGCCCTGTATGTACCTGCACAATGTGTGCTGGCCCTGTGTGTACCTGCACAATGTGTGCTGGTCTGTATGTACCTGTACAATATGTGCTGACCCTGTATGTACCTGCACAATGTGTGCTGGCCCTGTATGTACCTGCACAATATGTGCTGGCCCAGTATGTACCTGCACAATGTGTGCTGGCCCTGTGTGTACCTGCACAATGTGTGCTGGTCTGTATGTACCTGCACAATGTGTGCTGGCCCTGTATGTACCTGCAGACTGTATGCTGACCCTGTATGTACCTGCACAATGTGTGCTGGCCCTGTATGTACCTGTACAATATGTGCTGGCCCTGTATGTACCTGCACAATGTGTGCTGGCCCTGTATGTACCTGCAGACTGTATGCTGACCCTGTATGTACCTGCACAATGTGTGCTGGCCCTGTATGTACCTGCACAATGTGTACTGGCCCTGTGTGTACCTGCACAATGTGTGCTTGCCCTTTATGTTTAGTTAACATCTTTTACTACAGGGTGTAACCTTCTGTTTAAATATATTGTGTGATAATAGAACTCACACACATCCTTACAGTTTACTTGCATAAACTTCCTATCTTTTTAACTTTTTAGCTGTATTAAAATTATTATAATTATGTACATATGTAAATTTTTGCATTTTGAGTCTTTTTTAGAATTCTGGTTTAAAATTATTTTTAAGAAAATATTTAATTACATTATTTTTTTAAGGAGATAATTAATTATTGTTTACTTACTGAAAGTAATATAATTGATTAGGTTTCAGCAAATCATCTTTGGTAAGATTGTAGAGACTGTTGCCATCAGATGGAAGCATTTTTATGTTGACTTAATACCTCCAACAATCAGCTAAACCCAGATTTACACTTTAGTTTTTAGTGGCTTATAATGTCATGCATTAATAACAATATGTAACAGGATCAACATTTAAATAGCAAGGAAGGAAGCCAGCAGATCTAGGTCAACACTATTTTATAAAACATTCTTATTGCTCTAGATTGAGGTCATGAAGTACATCTACAGACTTGGAATAATGTAAAAACAATGATTTATACATTATGATTTATTATTAAATAGTTAATAGTTTGATTATGATTTGTTATTTACTAGAAGTTATTATGCAAGATCCAAAATGATGTTTGATATGTTATGAATATATAACTTTGTACAAGTATTGTTTTACATTAAAAGTGGTATCAGACAGTTTTTTCTCGCATGCGACCAAATATTGTACCTGAAAAGTTCATGTGAAATGATTTTTATTCGTGCCCTACATCTATGAGAAAGGTCAACCATATTCGTCAGTACAAAAACATGACCTGCCCAAGCCATGCTTAACAGAGATCATGCTGCATGATCGGGCAATCAGTTTTGACATATATATAGAGATAGATTTTGATATAATGGAGATTTAGGGCAATACATTTAATGATTTGTAGTGTCTTATAATTGGGGTAATGCAATAACAGCATTTATTTAAACAAAAGTACAAGTTTATGCAGCTATTATACACTTATACCAAAGAACATAGTTAAAATGTTTTTACATGTATTCAATATAAGCAAACAGTGAGATACCTCCTTTAAATGTATAAAACTGGAACTCAATAGTATCTAATCATACTGTCTTAACTGTTTTGTATGTTACTGCATAAGCAATAAATGAATTAACCTCTATTGTTTATTCCTTTTAACTCCCTTCATCCCAGTAGTGATCAGTTACATGAAATAATATAATGTTTAAACCTGAGGTAATGCCACTAGTTCTCAGTCCAGCCTGCCACAAAGAGTCTGATCGGGGCAAAGATTTTCCAGGTGTGGAAACCTGGCCACAATCAGCCCTTTCTTCATTGGCTAGACATAGTTTTAAGGTAATTTTAATCACCTTCAAGTGGTGTTGATTAACTGTGAGAACTGTATGTTGTGCCACCATCTAGATAGTCTTTGAGTTTGTCTGAAAATAGCTGTTAACTTTTTGTCCTTCCTTTTATCTCTTAGCCTTGATTCTATCTGTATCAGCTGTCCCTTTTTGGAGAAGGTGAAATGGAAAGTAAGCAAGAACATCTGGATGCCAACATGGTCTGCTGCACACCTGATGACATGGACCAGTCTGGCAGGTTGGGGTGGGGTGGGGGTGATGGGCAGGGGAGACAATCAGTTGACTTAACCCTGAACTTCCTATATTTGTTAAGCCCTTTTTAAAGTATAGCAAGTATAGGTATTTCTTTATATATATTTTATTTAAATTTTATGCAAAAGTAACTTAATATTGCTAGAGCCTGAGTAACAAAAAGTGCCAAGCTGATCAGATCACAGTCTGGGTTGACACTTTTTACATACACCTGATCTATTTGTGCTCAGCTGCTGAAGAGGTAGTGTGTTGCCTATTGTTAGAAGTTTCCCATGGGCAATATTTTTTGTCAATCACAAATAAAAACACCAATCAGATTAAACTATAATTTGGAACAGGAGACTAACTCATAACATTAAAAATTAAACTGGTATAAAAATACTTGCAGCTGGGAATATAACAACTAGGCATTTTATTACCTGTCAGACATGCTTACCACTGCACCACAATGGTACCTTACATTTTATTATCTGTCAGACATGCTTACCACTGCACCACAATGGTACATTACATTTTATTATCTGTCAGACATGCTTACCACTGCACCACAGTGGTACATTACATTTTATTATCTGTCAGACATGCTTACCACTGCACCATAATGGTACATTACATTTTATTATCTGTCAGACATGCTTACCACTGCACCATAATGGTACATTACATTTTATTATCTGTCAGACATGCTTACCACTGCACCACAATGGTACATTACATTTTATTATCTGTCAGACATGCTTACCACTGCACCACAATGGTACATTACATTTTATTATCTGTCAGACATGCTTACCACTGCACATACCACTGCACCATAATGGTACATTACATTTTATTATCTGTCAGACATGCTTACCACTGCACCATAATGGTACATTACATTTTATTATCTGTCAGACATGCTTACCACTGCACCACAGTGGTACATTACATTTTATTATCTGTCAGACATGCTTACCACTGCACCATAATGGTACATTACATTTTATTATCTGTCAGACATGCTTACCACTGCACCATAATGGTACATTACATTTTTTTATCTGTCAGACATGCTTACCACTGCACCACAATGGTACATTACATTTTATTATCTGTCAGACATGCTTACCACTGCACCACAACACCAAGAACAGCAGTGGACAATTTTATATGTATGTTTTTTAACATTTTCTTAGCAAAATCTAACAAAAGACATGATGATAATTTACATGTATGGCAGCTAATTTCTTTAGCACATAAACAAGCAAGTTGTCTAAGCTTATTGATACAAAAAATATCCCATTGTCCATGTTTTGTGTGTTGACATAATTATAGTCTCTTGCTAAAACTAACAGAAAACAACATTATTACAAATAAACCTGGCTTGGAGAAATTATTTCCAAGTTAGTTGTAACAGAGGAGCTGTATCTGCAGGATAAATCAACCATAAAATGCTGGATTTGTTTTACTAATTGTACCAATTAGGAGTTTGGATTAGCAACAATTTTGCTTGAAAAAGTTCAAATAAGTGGCTGGCATAGATAATTATTTTTGGTAATGTTTAATTAACTTTCAGCTAGGTGTACAAAAAATGTTAATGCACTGGGTTCAGATGCTAATAATGTTTGCCATACATAAATAAAGGTCCAGAGGCTGTGCCAAGATTACCTGAACGTGTTTTCATCAATAAACCAGAAATATTAGGAAGATATCTGAGAGGGGATCAGCCTTATATACCTGGTGTATGGCACAAGTTGCTGAACAAAAAACACATTTTTGATAGTATCTGGAAATAACAGAGATACAGCTGCTACTGGCCTTTTTTTTTAGTAATCAATAGGAGACTTCTGACTGGTGTGGCCGCAATAGCTCAGGTGGTAGAGCATCGGCTTGTGGATCTGGAGGTTGTAGGTTCAAACCCCAGCCGGGTCAAACCAAAGACTTAAAAGTTGGTAGTAGTGGCTTTAATTCCCTTCTAAATAAGGCTAAGGGGACAACATTACGCCTGACTTGTTGGTGTCAGTATAATGGACCAGCTGGGTTCAATCCCTGGGCACCTCATAAGTACCCCTATATATATTCTATAATGATAGAAATGTTGCACACAGTATTGGGAACAATGCCGGCAAATCCCAATCCCAGTCCATGACTGGTGTTATTAAAATGATAAATAAAATGAACTAAAATACATCTTCAAAGCAGGTAATATTAACAAAAATCAAAGTAATTCTTCAAATTTGGTACTCTTAACAAAATGGAAACTTAAAATGTAATCTTTAACATTGTTTTCAGCCAATTCAATTAATAGAACAAGAATCCATATAAAAGCATATATTTTGATGTCTCATTTTATATTTATAAGTTTAAAGTTTTTTATTAAATTGTTCAAATGGTTTCACATTAAAAAGAAAATAACATGGAAGGTGTAGTTTGAGGTCATGTGTTATGTTTGACTGTTTTTGGCATTATTAAATGGGCTTCATCCCACATATTTATTAATATTTCATAGAAAAATAGGACGATTTGAACTTTAGTGCATATGTGGTATAATAAAAATGGTTAAAGATTCATTGATTTCTTTGTTAGATAATACAAGTATATACTTCACCTATTTTTTATGTGTGCTTTCACAATAATTATTTATGAATTAT
Organism: Sinonovacula constricta; assembly: GCA_007844125.1. NCBI lineage: Eukaryota > Metazoa > Mollusca > Bivalvia > Cardiida > Solecurtidae > Sinonovacula > Sinonovacula constricta. The sequence continues at coordinate 67,892,009 of CM017559.1, forward strand.
TTACGAAGTCTTCTTTCACAGACTAACACTTAGTTATTGGTTGTAGTAATATTTTATAAGCTATTGTGCCCCTTTGTAGTTTCATAGTACCTGACCTTATTATCTGTTCAATTAGTCAATTAGCAAATCTCAGATGATTGAATTAGTTCTTTTGTTCTGAATTCTTTTAACAAAGGAATAGCTAACTAAAGGATAAGTACTACAAAGAAGGTTGATATTAGATGCTTAGGGTCATCATTAAGCTCTATAGGTTTCATGTAAGTGGCATTGATCCCTTAAAGATGGTATCCGACAGTTTGCCTATACCTAACATATGTAACAATATCTTACCCATGTTCTGGGGATATTTATGCATAATTGCTGCTTAAACGTATACTTTGGTATAAGTAAAATCTGTTTATAACATCACCTCAATTGTAAGACAGTGCAAATCAGGAGATATATCTCATTAAATGTCCATAAATTTCCAAATCTATAAATAAGCGTGACAGGGATTTCAGCTAAAAATAGATATCAACATCTAAGTTGATTACCCAGACAATTATGTAATGTGATCTCAAAAATAAGTGATCATGTGATTTACTTAGTGTAAAATAGCTAACTGTGCAGCATGGCTGGTAAAGGAAATACAGTTTTTGGTGTTAAACTTTATTTTTCACATAGATGTAGGTCAAAAACAGCATTTCATGTAAAACATGGTGTAAACTGTCAGATACCGCCATTTATCTGCCAAGTGATTTTGTGTTGCTTAACAATAAATTTAGCATTAGGGTTAATATAAATGGCACCTGAACCAATTTAACAGCCCATCCTCAGTGCTATGGGAGATCTCAGGTGTTGTGATAAGCCACTACTCTGGAGGTTCCATACTTTTGTTGTGAGACTGCTACAGCTGTAAACTCAACTACATTCTTAGGTGTATGACCCCATCAACAGATTTTTAATCTCATTGATACATGACGAAACTTTGCAGCTAGTGTAGATTCTGATCGGAAAGCTTCCAACTGGTATCTATATATGTTGATTGTACACTACATTGTAATTCTGTAATCAGTTTGCTTAAGTTCAATCAATTAACTTAAGTCTAATTGGTTTGTGCTTAGGGTACTAAGAGTGTCCAGATAGAATTACAAGGGAGAGGGGGTGGAGGATGAAATACACTCTTTCAATTTCTCTGGTAGGCATCTCCCAATTATAACATGGAATGTGTTTTCTGATACATAACCTTAATGTTTGTCATGTCTAAAGTTCTCAGAATTCACAGACGTTGGCATGAAATAGGTTTTAGAAAATTTATATTTACTCATTATTGAACCATAGTATATAATTTGCTTATTATTATCATATAGCTCAATTTCTTTTAATACATTTTTGCTGTAATTGTTTACTTCAGGTAAATCATCTTAGGTGTTATGACTGGGCTAGGCTTGCTCATTTGAAACACTTCCTGCAAGTAACACAGTTAAACATCAGGGGATCGAGACCATAACAATCTTCTATTTAAATAATTACATATTGTTTGTGGGGTTAATATGTAACTGTCTAAAATGGCTACCTTCCTAATGTTTTCTGCTGCCCTTATTGTTTCAAACCTAAAACTGTCACTGTCAATGTTTCTTATATTGCAGTTATGTTTTATTTAATGCACTTTTCCAAAAGCTGTCATGTGAGAAACCGCCCTTTGTAAAACTGACTTTCTTGACATCAACTTGTCCTAGGCAAGCTTTTCTCAAAATCACTATTCCAGTAAGGTAATTGACTGTGAAGTCGGTCACTATTTCCTTTAGACGTCAGTATTAACTGCAGAGAAAATTGAAGCATCACCTCAAACATAAAATTGATTAAGTATTTTTTGTCACCCACATTCATTACGTTATCACATCGCTGATCATAGATGTGTTTTACCTGGTTGCCATAGAAACATGACAAATGCTCTATTGATTTTCATATTTTCTGTCAGCTAATATTTGCTTCAGGTGTAAGCTTTACTCAGGGCTTGTCTGTGTGTTGTTTTAGACATAACAAGTGCCTTGTTATACTGATTAGTATGCTAAACTTTTTGTCTGCATCCATATGGTTTGTTCATGGGGTGGCTGCTAAATGGGTTACCGTTTATTTTACTGGAATGAATAATGCTAATATATTTCTAGCTCCATATTTCAAATCTTTGTCAGAACCCTCTCAACAAAGTCTATTAATCTATTTGTTAAGGTCCATTTCTTGAAAACCATCAAAGATATTCACTTTAGACTTGAAATACTTCATCAAAATAGCGATGTTTTTCAATAAGCATGAAGTGAGCCACACCACAGATAATTCATGCACTGACCAGTCAACAGGGGCATTAACAGTCATTTACTAGCTACGAAAATAATAACTCTCTGCCATTACCTTCAACAAGCCAACATGACATGTCGACATATCGAGGGTTTATATTATAGTGAAAGTTTAACTGATAACTTTTCCAAACAAGATTGATAAAATTCTTGGTAATATGCATGGATGGGACCTCGGCACTCTAACAATCAATATCTGGGTAGTGTTAGTGTTATTCAAACTTGGAGACCAAAATTAAACTTTTGTTGTTCGATCAAGGCTTGTCAGTCATTTTAAGCATACAAGCTAAATCCAGCTCAAAAAGATGGAAACTGGGAGTTGTCCATGCATCTGTTTGCACTAATTTAAAGCTAAAATCACATTAAGATGCCTGAGTTGTTATTTTAAAATGGCTCCTGAACAATTATGAAGTAGTGTTCTTAGATTGTTACCTGTGATAAGCTAAATGAAAGTTTAAATTTTGGCATTTATTTAGTAAAGTATATTTAGTAGTATTTAATTTTAAATGACTTCGTGTTGCTTTAGATTACATCAGCAATATTCATTGTCAGTTTTGTGATTTCTTTTTAACAAACACAGATTGGCAAGATGTCCGATTAACTATTTTCGTATCATTTTGTCTAAATGCAGAAATCGACTTGTTTGTGAAATAGTGTTGATTTATCAAATACTGTTAACCGTTTGATCAATTTAAATACAAAATCTTCTCAATAATCATGCATTATGTTGAATAAAATAGGTTTAATAATAATGAGTTTTATCAGGACCTGTTTATACTACTAGTTAATTAGCTGAATAAAACATTTCTTCACAAATCAATATTTTTAAGAGTATTTATAATTGTAATTTAAAGTCAGAGTGTAGGGAATTGTTCATAAGATATTACGTAAGAAAATTAATTACAGTAAGACATCCCTTTTATTGTACAGATTTTTTTCTTCTCAGTTTCCATCAGTTGTTACATTTACAGAACATATTTTTGGTGGCATTCTTTTTCCTTAAATTCTCCAAACTAAAAAATATCTATCCTATGTAAATGTTGCTTGGTACAATAGTAAAACTATGCTATCTACCTACATGTTTGCTGTCACTGTCTTTGTCCTGTTACTAAGGTTACCTCAGATTTCACGCCATGTCAACGTGGCAGGTTACCCATAATTAATTTTGGTGTAGTTATGCGATTTTTCTGTATTGGTGCAGGTTTGTTCAGGATCGTTAGAGCTAACAATACCCAGCACTGAGTGGAGTGCACTGTCTACTGTTTATTACAGCTCCTGGTATGTTTCAAAATAAAGCCATATTCAGTGTAAGGTCACAAAGTTGATCAAAGGCCATGTCAGTTACCCCTAAACCATATGCTGTTGTTAACATGGCCTACTCATACACTGTTGTTAACATGGCCTACTCATACACTGTTGTTAACATGGCCTACTCATACACTGTTGTTAACATGGCCTACTCATACACTGTTGTTAACATGGCCTACTCATACACTGTTGTTAACATGGCCTACTCATACACTGTTGTTAACATGGCCTACTCATACACTGTTGTTAACATGGCCTACTCATACACTGTTGTTAACATGGCCTACTCATACACTGTTGTTAACATGGCCTACTCATACACTGTTGTTAACATGGCCTACTCATACACTGTTGTTAACATGGCCTACACTTACACTGTTGTTAACATGGCCTACACATACATGATAACTCACTAACAACCTAATGTGCTGGTAACTAGACATGCTGCCCAGGGACCTGTCTGATCCACACCTTCACTGTTTGCTGCTATGAGTATGTCAGTATTAACTTGTCTTGTTGTCTTGTCTTGTTGCAAGTAGTTTGTTTAAAGATTCTTAGAGTTGAGAATGAGTTGTTAACAAATGTAGCAGACAAAGGGCTTTAACAAGATATCCATTGTAAGATGATTAACAAAAAGTCAACAACAAACAACAGTGCAATGTATGTGGTCCAACCTGGATACTGACCCCTGAGGCCCTCTGGCTCCTCTATTGATGAGGGCTGACTGTTCCAGGTAAGGCTGCTGTGACTTCACGCAGGTGTTGTGTCTCCCAGCGAATCAGATTGCAGTATTTTATCTCTGGACCAATCATCTTGAAGCATCATTCACTGCAGCAGGACCCATTGTCTGTCTGCTCTTTCAATACATCCTTCCCTTCCAGGCAAGTGTTCTAGCAGACGTTGTTTTTATATCGTGTTTTACTCTTGATTATAATTTGTTTTGCAAAGTCAGTGCAGAGTGCATAGTTTGATAATATTAGATGGTGCTACAGTAATTTTATGAGTCATTCTGAGGAGTGAAAATAACAGAAGGTCGATGAAAGGTGGAAAGGTATATCTGCGGAACAGTTGAACTGTGTGTGGTGTTGATATTGGTGAATAGGTGTAAAAAGACAGATCCAAGTATGCTTTGTTTAGAATGATGGCTAGTTGCACATACATGTCACTTTTTTTTTCACATTAAAAGTATGTTACTAACTTTAGTCTGTATTAAAAAATGGTTTCATTTTAAAACAGGATATACCTTGATGGTTGAAGAGAAATAAAAATACATATTTTATTTTAATAAGCATTTTGTTGACATCTTAAATGTTGGTAAAACAAGAATTGGAAACATAAATAGATTGTGACAGTGTGGCCTGGTAGAGAGGTGTATTATGATGAAAACATAGTGGATATGCAAATAACAGAAATAATTAAATCTGGTTTGTATTGATGATTTAAAAGCTGAAAACATATGATATGATCAAATTTAATAGGGTTATTTGTTCACAAGTAACATCTACATTATCATGATGTGTTTGTATAAATAATAAAGGTAACAACAGAGATGTGCATGGTTTAGTGATACTGTCTAAGTAAGATGTTCACTGGGCTATGATTATGATGTAGCAGGCTTATAGAGGCAAACAGAGTAGATCCAGATCACCCAGAAGCTGTCAGATCTGAGGTACCTGCTGCAGAGTCTCTAGCAGTAGGACTGGTTATGTCTTGTTTGTTGTTAACAAACAACAGCACTGTTGATATATGTAATCGACAAACAATAACACTGTTGATATATGTAATCGACAAACAACAACACTGTTGATATATGTAATCGACAAACAACAGCACTGTTGATATATGTAATCGACACAAGTAGCATGTAAGGCTGAATATAGAGTCATGTTGAGTGGGTGATGTTGGTTATATTGATAGTGTACAGGCGGATTGAATTATGGGTGAATTTGCATATTAATTTTACATCAACGAAGCATGAAAAGTTACAAAAAGAGAAAAGACTAGATAAGTAAGAGGGTACTTGTATACTGGTCTGGACTTGAAATTTTCTTTAAGATTGAAGGTATAGGATCTGTATGCTAGTTGTTGATAGCATGTAGGTGCTGCAGGTGTGGATGGTAGGTGAGGGACATTAGTGAGAACATAAAGTTAAGTGGAACGGATGATGCTAATAAGCTCTTACTGTCACAGGTAGTTTAATACTTACAGATGTAGATTGGTGTTTATTGTGTAGGTTACTTTATTTTTATGCATTTTGAAAAGTTTGGAGTCATTAGATTTTATTCTTAATGATAACAAGGAATTTTAGAAAGAAAAGGTTTTTATTTTTATCAGTGGTTGGGAAAATCTTGTCATACAGTTTGTTTAAAGTCTTTCTACCTCCCTTATTTACTATTAATAAAAAGAAACCACTTGATCTTTGTTAGATCACCTGAGCACAAGGTACTCAATGTGAACTTGTCTGAGTCAACTTTGTCATATGACCAGGTGCCATCAACAGTTTGCTTTTGAACACACTTGTGACTACAGTTTGGTCAAACTTGATCAGACTGTTTATCTGCCTTACAGTAATTATTGAATGAATTTGTAACTGGGTCATGAGGCTCCATAATATAGATCACTTTGTCCAATTCTAGAAAAATCTTGTGGATACCTTTGAGGCCACATTAATGGCCAAGTCTTTACCAGACTTGGTCAGACTTTTCTTGTCTGCATCAAATCTTGGTCAGATTTCATTAGTGTCATGTGGGGTCAAAAAGTAGGTAACTTGGTCAAATCCTAGAAAAACAACCTTATAAACATTACACACTATAGGCCTCATTTATGGTCAATCTTCACCAAACTTGACCAGAATGTGTTTTTTTCTGCATAAATCGTGGATGAGCAATTAGGTCATGTTGAGTAAAAATGTATGTCACATGGTCAAATCATAGAAAAGAATCCTGTGAACAAGGCCACTTTTGTGGACTACCCTTTACCAAACTTTATCAGAATATTTGTCTGCATATAATTTAGCTTGGGTAAGATTGTAACTAGGTCACACAGGATAATGTGTAGGTCTTTTGTTCAAATCTTGGAACAACCTATTGACAACTTAAAGGAGTTTCTTTCTGTTTAATTGGCTCAGATGTTTCTTAGAATCTTTGTATGGACATCTTGAAAGGTTAATGTGTGCAAGGATTTTATAACCAAATAACTTGTGATCACTAGATGCCAAAGGCACAGTTGTGTAAATTTAGTCCTGTGATTAGATTTTTAAGGGAACTGAAAGCCAGGGTCCTCAGTTGAGCAATTCGGGGTCGTCATATGACTTCTTGTTAAAATGTTACTTTGAGCAGACTCCAGACAAATCCATGGAGATAAAACATGCTGGATATATCTTGACATTCTTGTCAGACTTGTATGTTTCAATCACTTATTGTTATGCCACATAATGAGAACTGTGACTTGCCTTCAATTTCCTAGCTATGTTCTCATTCAGTCTGACTGTGACTTGCCTTCCTAGCTCTGTTCTCAATCAGTCTGACTGTCACTTGCCTTCCTAGCTCTGTTCTCAATCAGTCTGACTGTGACTTGCCTTCTTAGCTCTGAGCTCAATCAGTCTGTGACTTGCCTTCCTAGCTCTGTTCTCTATCAGTCTGACTGTGATTTGCCTTCCTAGCTCTGTTCTCTATCAGTCTGACTGTGACTTGCCTTCCTAGCTCTGAGCTCAATCAGTCTGTGACTTGCCTTCCTAGCTCTGTTCTCTATCAGTCTGACTGTCACTTGCCTTTCTAGCTCTGTTCTCAATCAGTCTGACTGTGACTTGCCTTCCTAGCTCTGTTCTCTATAAGTCTGACTGTGATTTGCCTTCCTAGCTCTGTTCTCTATCAGTCTGACTGTGACTTGCCTTCCTAGCTCTGTTCTCAATCAGTCTGACTATGATTTGCCTTCCTAGCTCTGTTCTCTATCAGTCTGACTGTGATTTGCCTTCCTAGCTCTGTTCTCTATCAGTCTGACTGTGACTTGCCTTCCTAGCTCTGTTCTCTATCAGTCTGACTGTGACTTGCCTTCCTAGCTCTGTTCTCAATCAGTCTGACTGTGATTTGCCTTCCTAGCTCTGTTCTCTATCAGTCTGACTGTGATTTGCCTGCCTAGCTCTGTTCTCTATCAGTCTGACTGTCACTTGCCTTCCTAGCTCTGTTCTCAATCAGTCTGACTGTGACTTGCCTTCCTAGCTCTGTTCTCAATCAGTTTGACTGTAACTTTTCTTCTAGCTCTGTTCCCGATCAGTCTGACTGTAACTTGCCTTTCTAGCTCTGAAATCTCAATCAGTCTGACTGTGACTTGCCTTCCTAGCTCTGTTCTCAATCAGTCTGACTGTCACTTGCCTTCTTAGCTCTGTTCTCAATCAGTCTGACTGTCACTTGCCTTCCTAGCTCTGTTCTCTATCAGTCTGACTGTCACTTGCCTTCCTAGCACTATTCTTAATCAGTCTGACTTTGACTTGCCTTTCTAGCTCTGTTCTCAATCAGTCTGACTGTGACTTGCCTTCCTTGCTCTGTTCTCAATCAGTCTGACTGTCACTTGCCTTTCTAGCTCTGTTCTCAATCAGTCTGACTGTGGCTTGCCTTCCTAGCTCTGTTCTCAATCAGTCTGACTGTAACTTGCCTTTCTAGCTCTGTTCCCAATCAGTCTGACTGTAACTTGCCTTTCTAGCTCTGTTCTCAATCAGTCTGACTGTGACTTGCCTTCCTAGCTCTGTTCTCTATCAGTCTGACTGTGACTTGCCTTCCTAGCTCTATTCTTAATCAGTCTGACTTTGACTTGCCTTCTTAGCTCTGTTCTCAATCAGTCTGACTGTGACTTGCCTTCCTAGCTCTGTTCTCAATCAGTCTGACTGTCACTTGCCTTCCTTGCTCTGTTCTCAATCAGTCTGACTGTGACTTGCCTTCCTAGCTCTGTTCTCAATCAGTCTGACTGTCACTTGCCTTCCTTGCTCTGTTCTCAATCAGTCTGACTGTCACTTACATTCCTAGCTCTGTTCTCAATCAGTCTGACTGTCACTTGCCTTCCTAGCTCTGTTCTCAATCAGTCTGACTGTGACTTGCCTTCCTAGCTCTGTTCTCAATCAGTCTGACTGTGACTTGCCTTCCTAGCTCTGTTCTCAATCAGTCTGACTGTCACTTACATTCCTTGCTCTGTTCTCAATCAGTCTGACTGTGACTTGCCTTCCTAGCTCTGTTCTCAATCAGTCTGACTGTCACTTGCCTTCCTTGCTCTGTTCTCAATCAGTCTGACTGTCACTTGCCTTCCTAGCTCTGTTCTCAATCAGCCTGACTCTCACTTGCCTTCCTAGCTCTGTTCTCAATCAGTCTGGCTGTCACTTGCCTTCCTTGCTCTGTTCTCAATCAGTCTGACTGTCACTTACATTCCTAGCTCTGTTCTCAAATAGTCTGACAAGTCAGACTGCTGCTTCATCTCATAATCCTTTATAACAGACTGATTCCCTGAATTAACCCTTATCATGCTACATTTACATGTACTTTTAAGCAAAACAACAAAATCATTACTTGTTAATGTACTGCATGCAACAGCATATTGTTAGAGACATCACAGTGAATGGTGCAGATGCTCCAGGATCTCTACTACTTGCCCATACCTGGTCATGATGAACCATGATATAGAGATATGATTGATCTCCATGATGCGTAATAACTATGATCATCTCTAGGTGACTCCATGATGCTTAATAACCATGATCATCTCTAGGTGACTCCATGATGCTTAATAACCATGATCATCTCTGGGTGACTCCATGATGCTTAATAACCATGATCATCTCTAGGTGACTCCATGATGCTTAATAACCATGATCATCTCTAGGTGACTCCATGATGCTTAATGACCATGATCATCTCTAGGTGACTCCATGATGCTTAATAACCATGATCATCTCTAGGTGACTCCATGATGCTTAATAACCATGATCATCTCTAGGTGACTCCATGATGCTTAATAACCATGATCATCTCTAGGTGACTCCATGATGCTTAATGACCATGATCATCTCTAGGTGACTCCATGATGCTTAATAACCATGATCATCTCTAGGTGACTCCATGATGCTTAATAACCATGATCATCTCTAGGTGACTCCATGATGCTTAATAACCATGATCATCTCTAGGTGACTCCATGATGCTTAATAACCATGATCATCTCTAGGTGACTCCATGATGCTTAATGACCATGATCATCTCTAGGTGACTCCATGATGCTTAATAACCATGATCATCTCTAGGTGACTCCATGATGCTTAATAACCATGATCATCTCTAGGTGACTCAATGACGCTTAATGACCATGATCATCTCTAGGTGACTCCATGATACTTAATAACCATGATCATCTCTAGGTGACTCCATGATGCTTAATAACCATGATCATCTCTAGGTGACTCCATGATGCTTAATAACCATGATCATCTCTAGGTGAATATTGCTATTTAGTATGTGCAGAATACAATTTGTAAGACAACAACTGTATTATCTCAGGATTGCTGCCTGGCAGATCATCTCAACGTAAATTACCATAATAGAACACTTAAATGTCACAAACATTTGTTCTTCCATTAAACATAGGCATGTTCTTCTGTATTTGGCAAGGAGTTCAGAATTGTTTCTGTTTTTAAGATTCTACAATGCATGAGGTTTCACTGGCATGTCAGTATGGTGTTGCAAGTATAAATAACTCAGTTTTCTGGAACATGTATCAGGAAATGGTAATACTCTAGGAGATGATTATTTATATTCTTTGTTGTCCTTTGCATCCTTGCCTGGTGTCATTTTTGGGCTGTTCATGTAGCAGTCCTTTCCATTATGTCCCTGTACACTAACGTAAACACATATTCACCTTTCCTGGGATGAGCTGAGTTGTCATCCTTTGTTGATGTAGTTGTCAGAGTAGTAGTTGTAGTAGCAGTAGTTGTAGTAGTAGTAGTAAAAGTAATAGTAGTAGTAGTGGTAGAAGCAGTGGTAGTGGCCTTGAAATATGTATCATATTTTAAATTAATCTCGTCAAGTAAAGATCCTAGATGTCCAACTTGGTTCAAACTTGAACTGTATCATACCAAAGTGATAAAAAATTGTAACAGCATTATAGATCCCTTACTGCTTACACGTCAACAACAAAAGTGTAGTTCCATGACTGTTCAGCTTATCATCAGAACACTTTGATCAGATGGGGATTCATGTCGAGGTGTTCACATCATGCCATAGAGTTAAGGCAGCTCTGTATCTGCTTCAGTTGACCATTGTCTGTGGATTTTTTAAATCGTTGGTTGGACCATCGACCCATCAAACAAACCAGGTCTTAAAGAACATTGCATCATATTCCTTTCCAAGAAATTAGAGAAGTTAGTATCTTCCAAACGCAAGCCATCTGCTTTTTTTTCTCTTCACTTTGAAGGTCTGACAAACATTTCTTCATTTTGTAAACAAATACTAAAATGCAAGACAAGATCTTGAAGGGTGGAAGATGAAAGGAGGTTTATCGGAGGTCAATTAAGATAATGAAGTCAATTAGAGCCACCTGGCTACCTGAGGTAGTTCTGTCTTAGCCTGATTGGCACTAATTGATCATGCCCAGTCAAATAGTGTACATCCAGACCAGAAAGCTCCCACCCAGAGCTGTCTAATTAACATCTATACTCTATTTGTTGTTATGCTCTTTAAGCAATACATTTAGTTCATTTGAATAAGACAATGGCTTTATAAAAAAAAAATCATTTACATTATCAGTATAGATGTGAGGGTTTCTGGGTAAATAATTAGTTATTTTTAAAAGAATAAATTTTGGTTATATTTGGCCCTGTAGGAAAGAGGTAAATGGAATGCTGGAGCAGCTAATTGAGGGAGTTTGTAAATGATTTAGAGATGCAGGAAGGGAATCAGGAACAAAGGGGAATCAATAAAGTTGGCATCAGGATTAAATCATTGGACTTTTTATAATCAATAGTTTTGTCCTTATCAACTTGTGCCTACAATTGAATAGTCTTTAAGTAGCTCCATGGATGAAAGACTGATTGATCTTGCACACTGATTGAATAAATGTTCACATTATGACACTCATTGAGTAAAACTGGCTGCTTTTTTAGTTGAGGGAGATAGAAGTATTCAAAGGTGTTAACAAATTTCTAAATATGTCACAAGTCTTTACTTGTATCATGTGTAGCATGAATTGTTCAGGCTGTAGATCCTGATCATTCCACTGGGAGCTATCTGAACAGGAACTAAACTATTTTCTGCGGTGTCATCATAAGTATATCCTACAATGTATGCATGAAGTTATAAGCAAAATATTTGGTGGAGTGGTGAGGCAGCCATCGCCAAAGAGTTCCAAATGATGCTGTTGTAGTTTACTTGTGCAAAACTATAATTTACAGTGGTAACTGCAGGGTGTCTTACACTAGAGTATACTAAATGTAATGGGTAAACTCATCCTGGCCTGCAGTGCATTGGCATCTGTAAGGAGGAAAATAAATGTGTCAATTTTTAGTCAATTTTTATGTGACTTGTCTGTTTAATTTAAGTAAACTTACAATGCATGGAATGGACGAGAAGTTCATTTGTTCTTGATTGTACAGGTTTGTCTCATGGCTTTTAGAACAGCTAGTGCTGTTGGCAGATAGCATAAGTTGTTTTTTGTAAGATTATTGTGTTTGTGGGTGTCTACTTTTTTGCTCAGCACTCACTTGAGGATGTTAACAATGTTCTTGGCAAGAAATTGTATAAGTTTTTCAGCTGACCTGATAAATTCTTTGTAAATGGTCAAATTTCTCTACATCAAGATTGGTAAAGAATGCTTTCATTAAAAAAACGTGAATATTTTTAATTTAAGAATTGTTTAGTATATTTGGTTCAATCATTGTAAAGATAATTCTCACATAAAAGAATGGTAAAATTTCTCTAATTAAAAAATGCTACGGATTTTTAATGGAAATATGGTACAGATGTGTTTGTTCAAGAATAATAAAATTAATTACACTTGAGAATGGTTTATTTTATTTAATGTTTTATGATTATTCCAGTCAACATAGGTTTAGTTTATTTCATATAAAAATGTAGATTGTATGCAAGAACTGTACTGTTTTTTTCTGTCAAGAATAGTGTTTTCTTTCATTCCAGAATGAAAAAGTATTTTATTTATTTCTTCTGCTAAAACAGAAAACAACTTGGAAACTATCATGTGCAGATTTTTGTTCTCAGTTCCGAGCCATGATATGGTTGATCGGTGGAAATATGTAGGTGATGTATAAAAACACGTAACTTGCTCAGACGTGCTCATGTTTTCTGCCAGTCCTTGTTCAGATTAACTCTTATCCTACCATTCACATATTTATAAGGCTTAGGCATATAGTGTAGATCCTGATCATCAAGATACCTGCTGGGAGATGTCTGATCAGGATCTACACTATTTGCTTCTCAGCCTCTATTTATAAGTATATCAACCCTACATGTAACATAAATTAATTAATATTGAAGAAAAAAACCCCCTGAGAATTCAGCGTGAGTTTTGAACAAATTGTAGCAAGCTAAGGGTTAACATCCCATACAACCCTCCCTTCTGTTGCTGGGAGACCCCGACCCCATCACAGACACCTTAAATCATCAGCAGTATAGATCAATGAGGATGGAAGGTTTAAACATAGCTTATCTTTTCCTTTTTATAATCTATTTTGATATTGTATACATTTATTCACATTCTTTCTGAACAATAATAACCTCATCTGTTATCTAATTAGATTTCTGATTTTTAAATTGTTTTAATGCACACCTTCCAATCATAGACCCAAGGATCAAGGAATGGTTATGTTTCCAACTATTGATGATAAGATAGGCTGCAACACCAAGACTATACCCCTATCTGATCTCAACATGTCTTCACTCCTGTCTATCTGAGTTCCTGGTTTTTGTTTCTTGGCTTTTCAGATTGTTGCAATCAATTTTGTTTAAAATATAAAGGTTAAACACTTTTCAGGAATTGTTACGATAAGTAAGAATAACAACAGAACAAACGAGGGTTCATGAGGTAAAACTGTTTTTACCTGGATTCTTAACATCAGCAAGATTTGTTTGGTTTGAGGCATTTTTATTTTTTTCTTGGAGAAGAAAACTTTCCCAATTCCAAAACCATACATACCAGATTCCTAAGGTATAAAGTGATATAAGATAAATCTTGGCTGAAGTTTTGTTTCAGCCAGCTTGATCATCATGACCGTCTTCATATGACTGAATGATTGCTGATATGGCAAACCCAATAAAATGATATAATCCATAGACCTCGCATGGAAAACACCAGAATATCTTTTAAACTTTTTACTATAAGGAATCCATTGTAGTTCTTTGTCATTTTCTTACATCTTCATGCAAGCAAGCTTACATGTTACAAAACAGATAACTACAAGAAGTGCACATGTTGATCCGTTGGCAGTGAGAGCTCGCTGATCTGGATCTATATACACAAATAGTTGATGTTTAGCAAGCTAAGAGTTACAATCCAATAAAGATACCATCATAATCTGTAGACTTTATGTGGGAAACTGCCTTTTTTTAATCCTGATTGTTCACATATTAGAAAGTGATGTTTGCCATTTTTCATTGTTAACATTGCATTGCAGGAATTTGTTGGCAAATGAAAATTGCTAACTTACTTTTTGCCTCTTAATCATAATTGTCTTCAGAATTTTCAGGAGTTGTTTTTAGAATTTTATCAAGATGTATTCCTCAAATACAATTATCCAGCGGGGTTCCCCTTACTTTGTTGTTTTATTGGAATCAATGTCGCTAAAATCCCCATGCAAAGCTGTTTTGGCACATTTTGGAGATGCACTGGGATTGCTTTATTTTTGAATTTGTGTGTGTGTGTTAAATAGTGCTTGTCTGGTTATAACACATAAAAGTTTGATCCAATTTAACTGTCTCAACAGTTCCTACCATTTTGGAAATGTATTTATATCTTTTATTTGTAAGTTAAAAGAAGTTAAATGTCTAAAATGTTTAAATGTCTTCTACAGTTCCTCAAAGTGGTGCAACATTGTAGATGTATCATGGGCAAGTATGCAAGATTTCGATTGACATGATCAGTTCATAAAGCAATAAAGGTTCTGAATAGGAGCACTATCAACAGTTTATGATGAAACAATATCATACACTCCCACATAGGTAACATTACATAGGTCATGGCATTTATATAACTGTTATATAGTATGTCAGTTATCTTATGGTATAGGGTCATGGTGACATGTTAGCTGTTATATAGTATGTCAGTTATCTCATGGTATAGGGATGGTGACATGTTAGCTGTTATATAGTATGTCAGTTGTCTCATGTTATAGGGATAGTGACATGTTAGCTGTAATCTGGTATGTCAGTTATCTCATGGTATAGGGATGGTAACATGTTAGCTGTTATACAGTATGTCAGTTATCTCATGGTATAGGGATGGTGACATGTTAGCTGTTATATAGTATGTCAGTTATCTCATGGTATAGGGATGGTGACATGTTAGCTGTTATATAGTATGTCAATTATCTCATGGTATAGGGATGGTGACATGTTAGCTGTTATATAGTATGTCAGTTGTCTCATGTTATAGGGATAGTGACATGTTAGCTGTAATCTGGTATGTCAGTTATCTCATGGTATAGGGATGGTAACATGTTAGCTGTTATACAGTATGTCAGTTATCTCATGGTATAGGGATGGTGACATGTTAGCTGTTATATAGTATGTCAGTTGTCTCATGTTATAGGGATAGTGACATGTTAGCTGTAATCTGGTATGTCAGTTATCTCATGGTATAGGGATGGTGACATGTTAGCTGTTATATAGTATGTCAGTTGTCTCATGTTATAGGGATAGTGACATGTTAGCTGTAATCTGGTATGTCAGTTATCTCATGGTATAGGGATGGTAACATGTTAGCTGTTATACAGTATGTCAGTTATCTCATGGTATAGGGATGGTGACATGTTAGCTGTTATATAGTATGTCAGTTATCTCATGGTATAGGGATGGTGACATGTTAGCTGTTATATAGTATGTCAGCTATCTCATGGTATAGGGATGGTGACATGTTAGCTGTTATATAGTATAATGTCAGTTATCTCATGGTATAGGCATGGTGACATGTTAGCTGTTATATAGTATAATGTCAGTTATCTCATGGTATAGGGATGGTGACATGTTAGCTGTAATCTGGTATGTCAGTTGTCTCATGGTATAGGGATGGTGACATGTTAGCTGTAATCTTGTATGTCAGTTGTCTCATGGTATAGGGATGGTTACATGTTAGCTGTTATATAGTATAATGTCAGTTGTCTCATGGTATAGGGATGGTGACATGTTAGCTGTTATCTGGTATGTCAGTTGTCTCATGGTATAGGGATGGTGACATGTTAGCTGTAATGTGGTATGTCAGTTATCTCATGGTATAGGGATGGTGACATGTTAGCTGTAATCTGGTATGTCAGTTGTCTCATGGTATAGGGATGGTGACATGTTAGCTGTAATCTGGTATGTCAGTTGTCTCATGGTATAGGGATGGTGACATGTTAGCTGTAATCTGGTATGTCAGTTGTCTCATGGTATAGGGATGGTGACATGTTAGCTGTAATCTGGTATGTCAGTTGTCTTATGGTATAGGGATAGTATAGGGATGGTGACATGTTGGCTGTAATCTGTTATGTCAGTTACCCTATGGTATAGGGATGGTGACATGTTAGCTGTTAAATAGTATGTCAGTTACCCTATGGTATAAGGATGGAAACATTTTTGCTAACATGGGAGAAATAATTGCTGAATCATCGGATGACAAACATTGTGGATCAATATTGACTGGCTTAAATGTCTACATGAAGATTGCTGTATTTGTTTATTGGATTCAATATGCCTCCAAACATGTATCTCCATTGTTTTAACAATAATGTTTGCTATTAGCAGATGTACCACTACTTATACATACATGTTATATGGATAGATATGTTGATATTAGTTAGGTGACAGACATACCGCTAATTGAAATGAGATGAAGTGGCAAAATTTGATGATGATAAATAGTTTTTATAAGTGTCAGCACAGATATCCATACTTAATTATCATGACCATGAAAACTTGGAATTGCATCTTTAAAACATTTCTTTCATCAATAACTGCCTGTGTACATTGCAAAGTTGAAACCTCACTTCAAATAAAAACATTATGTATTGGGTTTTAAGTTCTATTCTACCAGCTGCAGTAGAGTTGATCAAAGGCAAATCCTTTCACCATATTTCTTACACAAATCATCAGTCAACTATCAAGAAGCTGTGAAGACTGCCTTATCTAAAGATTGAAGCTTTCCTGTGTCTGTATAGCTTAGCACAAGTGTTCATTGAAAACAATGTTGTTCCTAATTGTGGAAGTATGCAAAATGTTTAGTCAGAATAATGCAATTTTGGTTTATTAAAATACTTTATTGTTGCAGTATAATTGACAATTTCAAGCGAATTTATTGTTTTGCTCAGCACAGTTAAAATGTATAATTGGAGGTTCTATTTTGTTTTCTTACCATGGTGAATTTGAAAGCAGGGGGTGGTGATTTTGAAAGATTGGTGTTGTATGTTAATAAGGAGGTAATGATTTTGAAAGCATGCATGAGGTGGTGATTTTGAAAGATAGCTGTTGTTTGTTTATTACAAGGTGGTGATTTTGATAGCAGGAGGTGGCAGGAGGTGGTGATTTTGATAGCAGGAGGTGGTGATTTTGAAAAATAGGTGCTGTTTGTTTATGAGTTGGGGATTTTGAAAGCAGGAGGTGGGGATTTTAAAAGCTGGATGTGGTGACTATTTCTTTAGTTCAGGTTGGTAATTTTGTAAGCTGAAGGTGATAATTTTATATGCTGGAGGTGCTGAAGTTGGAAGTAGTGATTTTGTAAGCTGGAGGTTATGATTTATTGGGTCGTGATGGTGATTTTTATTGGAAGTTTGATCTTAGTTTACTTCATTTTGTTAAAATTTATAAGCTTACTCATTCTGAGTACAATCTATGCTAAAAGTATAAATTGTCAGGCAGCTTCCAGCCATAACAGGCTGTTTTAGATGTAAGCTTTCTGCTTAGGCACAATCAGATTTGTACTTGGAAGGTTATAGCATGATGGAATTGTAGGATGCAACATTCCATGTAAGTTTGGAAAATAGAATCAAGGGATGGTGACATGTTTGCTGTTATTTAGCATGTCACTTATATATGTCCATGGAATGTTGCTTCCTATAATTCCATTATGCTTCAGCAGCCCTGAGACATTATTATGATACAGTTGTTTTGCAACAGTATAAGTCCCAGGGTGCTGTACTGACTGTCTGCGGACTGTAATCTAGGTTGTTGACTAAAGTATGTAAAGATGAAGTAAACTTAATGACCTGAAGTGGTTAACTTAAGATAACTAGTGTAAGTTAATATAAATAGTTGAGCACTCAGCTTTATCTCTCTCTGTTTGATATTGGTTTAACATTTACAACATTCTGTTGTAAGCTTCTGATTTGTTAAGATTTCTCTTCCTTTTAGAAAGATATTTTTTGTGTCTTGTTAGTCCCCTACCGGTGTTCACACCGGAGGGGACTATAGGTTTACCCTCCGTCCGTCAGTCTGTCTGTCCGCTAAAAAACTGTATCCTTTGATAACTTAAAAACTATAAAAGCTAGGCACATGAAACTTGGTATGTTAATAGGTAGCAATGTGTACAAGGTGCACGCGCAAAATTTGGGTCGCTACCTTGAAGGTCAAGGTCACAGCATGACCTTGAAGCAGAATCGTGTCGAATCCATAACTTCGTTATTTGAAGTCGGATTTTAAAACTTTTTCACAGAAATGATCGCCATATTGAGATGATCTGGCGCGAGCAAGATTTGGGTCGCTACCTTGAAGGTCAAGGTCACAGCATGACCTTGCAGCAAATTCGTGTCCGCCCCATTACTTGGTTATTTGAAGTTTGATTGTACAACTATTTCACAGAAATGATCACCATATTAAGATGACGTGTCATGCACAACATTTGGTCCGCTACCTTGAAGGTCAAGGTCACAGCATGACCTTGCAGCAAAACGTGAAGTTTTGGATAGCGCATTCAGGTGCACTTACCTTAAATGATAGTGCATTAAGGTGCTCATACCTTAAATAAAGGCAAAAAATAAATGTCATGCTAAATTAACAATTATTTAGGCCAGGTGAATTAAAAAAATTTATGTGAACCCCAACTACTGTAGATTTCCTTGTTTATTACTTCACTTTTAAGCCATAATTATACAAATACAGACTTCAGCCTCAAATTAATTATAAATGGCAATAAAGAGGAGCATATGATAATTAAAGAACTTTTTGAGGGATCGGTAGGGGACTACTGTATTGCCCGCAATGCTATCAAATGCTTGTTTAAACATAGATCAGGTAACATTGGCCCGACATGTTAATATACAGATGCTGTTCTGAAAACATTTGGAAAAAGACTTTCTGTTGCTTATTTTTGGTTTTCTCATGACTGGAATCAGGGTTTTCAAAGAAAAGAGCAGACGACCAGAAAATAAAGAAAACTACAGAGTCCAAAAGTTTGAAAGGTATTTGAGCCTTATAAACTATCAACACATTGCAGCATACTTCTGTTAAACATCTATAGGAAGGTTTATAAATATAAAAGAAATGTTTAATATCTGTTAGCAAGTTAGACTTTCTTTGCACATTCTAACACATATTAAACATATAGTGTTTGTTTAACACAGCACATTCTATAAAATTATGAATATGATTAAAATATTAGTCCTGTAAGTGTAATCCTACATTTTATGGAGACATAACATGCATATACATCATTTTTTGTTCTACTATTGTTATGGAAGGATGACTTTTGTGTCTGTATTGAGATTGAGACATGTACACAAACAGAATTGTATTTCAAGTGTCATTCTTTAAAATGTTGATGCATCATTGACACAAGTTCCATTGATTATCTTTAACCATATGTCTGCTTTTTGCAGTGAAGATGTATAGTCCCAATCCTTTTTCCAATTTAAACAATTAAGTAATACAAAATATGTAACATTTTGCAAAAATAATTGTAATTGACAAGGTAATGGATGAATATGGAGATCACACAAATAGGATGTATACATGTGTGGGACAACTTGTTATAACTTGATGCACTATTGTCCTGACATACTGGGTAGATACTCAGAAGCAAATAGTGTGTACCATAAAGATGCAACATTGTCCTGTCTTTTCATGCTTAGCAATCAAAAAGTGTTGTTTTTTTTTGTTTTTTTTTATTAACGTTGAAGGTACACAATATAAGTCAAATTAGTGATGTCCACATACTATGTTAGGGAAAATCACCAGATAAATGTCTGGTTAGAACCACTGGTGCACTGCAGGTCAGCTGGAAGACCTTTTTATTTAATTAAGTCCTCATCCCAGCTGGGACTTGAACCCACACATTGATGTGCAGGCAGTCAGAGGAGTTACAAGTTGGCTACACAACTACTGGGCCATTGACATCCTAACTAAGAGATGAGATAGTGATGATAATGATGTTGGTACATGACTGTGTATTCTTGTCACACACTATCTTATGTAACAGATGGATTTATACAGCATGGTGCAATAATGACAATCCTCCATTGGATGGTGAATCATGTCAGTATACATGCAGTCTGTGGAGTTTACCTAAAAGGATGTTAAATGTACTCGAGAACATATTAATAATGTCTTAGATTAGAGTTTGTGAGTGTTAGATTTATTAAAATTGATATTTTGGAGTATGTCGTAGCATTGTGGACCAAATAGTGTTTTTTGGAATTGTTAACTAAGTATATCGCTTCTGGATGATTTATAAACATTTGTTAAAACTGCAAATTGGATATTTACCAGGTATTATATGCTTAAACTCGGATTGAGTGGTTTAAAAACTTTTATTAAATTTTACATTAATGTGAATATTTGCTTGTTAGGCAACAGTCACAGTTATTATACCTGTAATGCTGAAAACAATTTTTAATGACTTTTTTCGTAAATACCATCCCCTCAAAAGTATTATTCCTTTCAAATACAAATAAATCTGTTTCTGTCTATAGTGCAGTTTTTAGATTTTTTACCTTACCATTGTGGGTTGTGTCATGCCACGGAGCACACAAACTGTCCTGACATATAGTGCTGCCTACTGACATTCAGGGGTGTGGTTATTGGATGATACAGATAGTAGATTTGTTGTATTGTTAGCAAGATAGTAGAGATGTGCTGGTGTTTTATGGATGACTTGTAAGATAGGATTGTATATTGTTAGATTGTTAACTGCACAGAGATAGGATTGTATATTGTTAGATTTTTAACTGCACAGCCAGATCAGACATGGGCAAGTAGTGTACATCAAGATTGGAATCTGCAGTATTAATTTTATTGTGAAGTCTAACAAGCAATACCTGCATGTATTTTTGAGCTTACATGTCTTTATAAGCAAACACCGAAGAAAAGGATGTTCCATTAACAATAACAGGACTACTTGTAATCTGCTATTTACATATACATCAAGCCTTAAACAACATGTGCAGATCCACATTAGCCATCTTCCTCTGGCAACTGTCTGATCAGGATCTGCAGTTTTTGCAGCAGGTAGAGTCTCAGAATATCCCAAGCAAAGTTTTGCAGTAGTAATTGGTGGACATTTATAAAGCTTGAATTACTATTGGTTGTAAATTCTTGATCCACCCAGCATGATTGGCTCAACTGTATATACACATAATGTATAAACAGATCAGCCAGTTCCTCAATGAGATCAGACAAGCAGTCTCTAGCAGTATGATTTGTTATATATGGTCACTTGGAGTCATAAGCCCAAAACATAAAACTCATTATAGGTTATGGAGAAATGTAGCATGCTATTTGTAAATGATTTTTGCAGAATTCAGAATGATCTTGTTACTAGTTGGTAGATAGGGTCAGCAGTTTTTATAGGTAATGACAGCAGAAGGAGATTAGACATCTCAGGTAACTTTATCTACCTGGCTGGTGAATGTAAACACAGACATCATTCTCTGGGAGGGAGGGTGCCTCATTCACACCCAATAGTTCCTGTGAATGAATTCAACATACACTGAGGTTGTCTTGACTCAATAACATCAGTGGTTTGCAGAATGTATGGTGGATGTATGGAATAAATCTAGAGAGTTACTGCTGGTCTCAAATATTTGATTTGAACATCTTGTATTTATAAATAGAGACAATTTCAGACAAACACAGCAGTTTCAGAATACATCACCTGCAATGGAATCTTGCAGACTTCTGCATACTCTTGAATAGATTAAGTGATGATAATGGTCTTGTACAAATAGTACGGTACTAGTGTAGATGTTGTATAGTTTTCAGATATTTTATTAGCTATTAATTGGTGTTTTGTTTATGTTAACAATGGATTAGTGGATTATCAGTTTTGGTGAGAAACCACTTCTTTAAAGAATGTCTTAGGATGGAATATAGAATACATATCTATATACATATACAGGATACTGTACAGTGAATTAACTGCCTGTACACCTTCTAACAACAGTCTTGGGCACTATATATACTTATATTTTTGATAGATTATTTGTGGTTGCCCAAATAAACGGACATCTCCTAGACAGTGTTTCCTTGACTGACTATTTTGATGATGTGAGAGGGACTTTGTGCTGCTGTTAATGTTTTTGGATGAATCATTAGTTCTGGATAAATATACTTTTTTGGTCAGAATAAATTAATCTGCAGGTTTGAAACTTTAATCTCATCTTTGGTAGATACACACCTTAGATTTGCAGGCTGATACATAATCTGCTACATAGTTACCATTCTATGGTCAGTACTATAACACTATGTATACATTGTACATGTGGTTTGAACTAATCTTTGATTGTTTTACTTAGTAACAGCTCTTGTATTGTCAGGAAATATGTCAGATAATGAAGATAGCTGCAGGAATTCTCATTTTCCATTTACTTTTGGCCATATGAGAGAAACTAACATTTTACTGTATATTTGGAACAACAACAAACCGTTCAGCCTTTGTAAATGAAGACATACACAGATTTGTAATTTTCTCTAAATATTAATGAATATAGAAAACCAAAGGATCATCAGCAACACATTGAAAGAAAAATATGTTTATGTTAATCAGAAATGAGACCTGTTCTTGGCCTTTCTATGTTAATAATTAAAACTGCACGCCTTCTGATATCAGTGACATTTGGACTTGAACATAAAGTTTACCCTTATCATACTACATTTATTTATAAGCAACAAACAAAGTGTTATTGTTTAAGGACATTTAAATACAGAGATTCCAAGACACATTCTTATGGACGCAGTAGCTAAACATATAATATTATGTTCTGATCAGACAGCACACAATTTTGAATGTTTGTACATGTGTTTGATGTCAATTTGTCAAGTAGTTTTCTCTTGTTTTCAATTAGTCTGAGTTTTGTCATTTAATCCATATTGTTTTCAAAGGATCAATATCTTGATAAATTGAAGTATTTGGCAGGAACCCTGTTAAACTTGACTTTATTAGTAACAGAACTATAATGACAAATAATGATTATCTATTTGTTCAATCCTTTGTTCATTTTCATTGTAAGACAAGCATGTCAAAAGAAATGTTAAAATGTTTTTTTAAGAAGTATATAGAGGATCTGATATGAGTGTTTATAAGATACTGAAAATATTAAATGAGTTGGATGAAATGATAGGAAATGAGGCTCTGCCGAGCTTCATATCATTTAATTTAGACAACTAGTTTAATATTTTCAGTATCTAATGAACACAATTATTAGATTATATCTATCACATAACCAAAATATCAGCTCTATGTTTCCATGGCATCATCTTATTATAGTATGAACAGTTGGCCTTGACATGTGTTATTCAGTTTGGGAGAATCTGCACAAAAAATAGTTTCACTCTTTACTTTTACTTGACCATTTTCCATAAAATGGGAACATATTCATTTATAATGTGACTAAAATGTTGTTGTTTTTAATTGATTAAAATGTAATTTCTAACAAAATGCATAAAACAGTGACAACAAAGTGATCAGGAAATGGCATACACTATACATACTTAATGACATCCCACTACGATTATGACGTCAAACTACGATAACTTACTTGTGAATTACCAAAAATTACGCATGAGTGTTACCTCACGCTCGCGCGGTAGGTTATGTGATAAAATTAAGTATGTCAAAGGATGGTTTTATAGTGTTCAGCTGACATACTCATACTTGTGTTATCACTGAAATAAACCAAGGTTATCTGTCCTTCATGTTTATAACATTATCTGTTAAAAAAAAAAGTTCATATAACTCATTCCTAGTTTTAAATTACTATAAATTATATGGTCAGTCTTTATTATAGGGACATAAACAGGAACTTTTATCATGAATGATGAGTCAATTTAATATGAAGTAACAATAAGACTGGAGCACTTAACCTGCTGGAGCACTTTACCTGCTGGAGCACTTTACCTGCTGTAAATGACTTGATAATATTGTGGAAAATAGTGTAGATCCAGGTTAGGCAGTACCCACTGAGATCTGTCCACTGGGGTAGGTCTGATTGGGATCTATACTGTTTGTTGTTTATAGTTTGTTGTTTATAGTCACTAGCAATATGTCTAAGCACCTTTACATGTTGACATACAAGAAGGTGACTCCGACTTTTTGTGGGTTATTAACAATGTTGCATGATAAGGCTTAGTTGACGCTGAAATACGATAGGAAGTGTTGCTGTTCTGTTTGTCATGACCTTTTATGGAATAAGGCGCTTCTGTCTTTAAGTGGGTATTAAAGTTGTGTTGATTTTTTCCACAAGTATTAGAAGGAACAGTGTTCATTGTGGTATTGGATTAGGCAGTAATACATGTGGATGGCTTGAAAGTCTTAAGATGGTTCTTAGTGAATATTTTTGTATCAGAATTAAATGGAGTTTTTTCGGGATGTTTTTAAGTGTTTTGTGGAAGTGTTGGTGCTATTAGGAAAATTGCAACCGTGTAATTGGATTGAGTTAGTGTAGTATTGCACTTATTGTGGAATTGTTCACTTTGTTTATGCAATGGCTAACACTTGATGCTTAGTGCTTTTGTTTCAACATGCACAATTAATCCTGCTTCCAGGTTCTGCGTATATTGATAAAGCTAAGCATAATGTTAACATAAAGTTATTATGCTTTGTCAAAATAATGTAGGTCCAGATTAGCTGGCTCCCATGAAGGGACTGTTGGCTCAGGATCTGCACAATTTACTGTATTCTCTTGCACTATTATGTATTACTTTTGCTCATTGTTGTCAGCTAAACACCAAGAAACAACAGAATGGGTATTTGTAAACATATGTACAGTTAGTAGACTAACAGTTAATCAGGTCAAGACAATTTGTTGCTTTTTTATCATTTGGACACTGATATGTTAGGTGGAATACTTAGTGGAATGTAGAAAATAATTTAGAATTACCTGCTACACTTTCATATCCAATAATTAGTTCTTACTTTTAGGTACAAAATTACAGGCACAAGTAATGTGTGTCATATGGCTAGAAGCTAAGCAGTAAATATGGAAGATTCTGATCAGAAGTTCCTTGATCTGGATGTATGCAAAAATAGACAGTTCATTGATCTGGATGTATGCTATATTGGACAGTTCCTTGATCTGGATGTATGCTAAAATAGACAGTTCATTGATCTGGATGTATGCTAAAATAGACAGTTCCTTGATCTTGATGTATGCTATATCAGACAGTTCCTTGATCTGGATGTATGCTAAAATAGACAGTTCCTTGATCTGGATGTATGCTAAAATAGACAGTTCCTTGATCTGGATGTATGCAAAAATAGACAGTTCATTGATCTGGATGTATGCTATATTGGACAGTTCCTTGATCTTGATGTATGCTAAAATAGACAGTTCATTGATCTGGATGTATGCTAAAATAGACAGTTCCTTGATCTGGATGTATGCTATATCAGACAGTTCCTTGATCTGGATGTATGCTAAAATAGACAGTTTCTTGATCTGGATGTATGCATGAATAGACAGTTCCTTGATCTGGATGTATGCTATATCAGACAGTTCCTTGATCTGGATGTATGCTAAATCAGACAGTTCCTTAATCTAGATGTATGCTATATTGGACAGTTCCTTGATCTTGATGTATGCTAAAATAGACAGTTCCTTGATCTGGATGTATGCTATATCAGACAGTTCCTTGATCTGGATGTATGCTATATCAGACAGCTCCTTGATCTGGATGTATGCTAAATCAGACAGTTCCTTAATCTAGATGTATGCTATATTGGACAGTTCCTTGATCTGGATGTATGCTATATTGGACAGTTCCATGATCTTGATGTATGCTAAAATAGACAGTTCCTTGATCTGGATGTATGCTATATCAGACAGTTCCTTGATCGGGATGTATGCTAAAATAGACAGTTCCTTGATCTGGATGTATGCTATATCAGACAGTTCCTTGATCTGGATGGATGTTATATCAGACAGTTCCTTGATCTGGATGTATGCAAAAATAGACAGTTCATTGATCTGGATGTATGCTATATTGGACAGTTCCTTGATCTTGATGTATGCTAAAATAGACAGTTCATTGATCTGGATGTATGCTAAAATAGACAGTTCCTTGATCTGGATGTATGCTATATCAGACAGTTCCTTGATCTGGATGTATGCTAAAATAGACAGTTCCTTGATCTGGATGTATGCTTGAATAGACAGTTCCTTGATCTGGATGTATGCTATATCAGACAGTTCCTTGATCTGGATGTATGCTAAATCAGACAGTTCCTTAATCTAGATGTATGCTATATTGGACAGTTCCTTGATCTTGATGTATGCTAAAATAGACAGTTCCTTGATCTGGATGTATGCTATATCAGACAGTTCCTTGATCTGGATGTATGTTATATCAGACAGCTCCTTGATCTGGATGTATGCTAAATCAGACAGTTCCTTAATCTAGATGTATGCTATATTAGACAGTTCCTTGATCTGGATGTATGCTATATTGGACAGTTCCATGATCTTGATGTATGCTAAAATAGACAGTTCCTTGATCTGGATGTATGCTATATCAGACAGTTCCTTGATCTGGATGTATGCTAAAATAGACAGTTCCTTGATCTGGATGTATGCTATATCAGACAGTTCCTTGATCTGGATGGATGTTATATCAGACAGTTCCTTGATCTGGATGGATGCTAAAATAGACAGTTCCTTGATCTGGATGTATGCTAAAATAGACAGTTCCTTGATCTGGATGTATGCTATATCAGACAGTTCCTTGATCTAGATGTATGCTATATTGGACAGTTCCTTGATCTGTATGTATGCTATATCAGACAGTTCCATGATCTTGATGTATGCTAAAAACGACAGTTCCTTGATCTGGATGTATGCTATATCAGACAATTCCTTGATCTGGATGTATGCTAAAATAGACAGTTCCTTAATCTTGATGTATGCTAAAATAGACAGTTCCTTGATCTGTATGTATGCTAAATTGGATAGTTCCTTGATCTGGATGTATGCTATATTAGACAGTTCCTCGATCTGGATGTATGCTATATTGGACAGTTTTTTATATGGATTTATGCTATATCAGACAGTTCCTTGATCTGGATGTATGCTATATTGGACAGTTCCTTGATCTGGATATATGCTATATCAGACAGTTCCTTGATCTGGATGTATGATATATCGGACAGTTTCTTGACCTGGATGTATGCTATATTGGACAGTTCCTTGATCTGGATGTATGTTATATCAGACAGTTCCTTGATCTGGATGTAGGCTATATCAGACAGTTCCTTGATCTGGATGTATGCTAAAATAGACAGTTCCTTGATCTGGATGTATGCTATATTAGACAGTTCCTTGATCTGGATGTATGCTATATTAGACAGTTCCTTGATCTGGATGTATGCTAAAATAGACAATTCCTTGATCTGGATGTATGCTATATCAGACAGTTCCTTGATCTGGATGTATGCTATTTGTCTTAGCATGGTCAGATTGTTCTTAGCAAGTTATTAAATTTTTGTTACTTTGTAAGACAATATATTGTAGAGCAAGGTGAAAATACGTGAACTAGATTTGTAGATAATTTAAGAGAGTACCTGGCAACATATACATAGCAATATAGACTGTCAGTAAGGTTTAAATATTGAACATATTTTGTAAGATTTATTACAATGTATATTGGAAGATTCAATATGCATTTTATAAATAATGAAATTGTATAAACAATAAATATTGTTGAAACTAAAGACGAGTTTTGGTAATTTGATAATTTTGCTTGTAGGCGTGTTTGCATTATAAAGATATCATGTATTGCTGAAAGGACATTATTTTGCATTTATGATGAATGTGAATATGAGACAATATTGGATTTTATGATAATTGTGAAGGCTTGTGACGTCCAATACTACTATAAATCATACGGAACACATCTGGTTAGGTTGTGATTCAAACTAGTGAGAAATTGGGTTGTGTGAAGATGAACTTAACATGGACCCTTACAAGTATATTTGTTTATAATGAAATAGAGAGGTGTTTCTCAGTTCAAAATGTCATGGAATTGGATATTTGCGACAAACAATGTCTGGATGTATGCAATCAGTGTGTGTGGGTGTATGGGCTGGATATGTGAACAACAACAGCAGTTACAGCAACTACAACAACCCAGACACCAAAAGTTGGAATAGTTTTGTCACTGTGTAACGATTAGGATGAAGGAACAACTTCAACTCTTCTCTGAGACAAGCAGTATGTCAGATCTTGTGCGATCTGTATCTGATGATGTCACCATTTCCAACATATTTGAGGTGGGTGTTTTGTTACTTTTTCATCTGAGATAAGTACATATCTTTTTTTTATTCTGTTTGTGCATTTAACAATGTTTTTAGACAGTATCTACAGGCCGTTGACAACAATTCGAATTTTATCTGCAGCTGATACCACTACTAGATCCACTGCACCTGCCACAGACATAGTTCTATGGCTTCTAATTCTACCTCCATCATTTCTACTTTGCTACTACTACTACTTTTACTTCTTCTACTATTCTACTACTACTACTACTGCTACTACTCTACTACTACTTCTACTACTACTACCACTATTACTCTACTGCTACTACTCTACTGCTGCTACTACTACTCTACTACTACTACTACTACTTCTCTATACTGCTACTACTCTACTACTGCTACTCTACTACTCCACCTTCTACTACTACTCTACTACTACTACAACTCTACTGCTACTACTACTACTAATACTACTTCTACTTCTGCTGCTATTACTAGTAATGCTACTACTACTTCTATTTATAAAAAAATTGATCATCCCAATCCCAAAATAAATAAATTATGATTAAATCTGATGTCTTCCTTCACACTTATAGCTAGACATCCTAACTCTCACAATAATCAGGACAAATCACCAACACCACTGACTACCGCCACTGTTGCTGGCAGCTATCATCTTAAAATACTACTTTAAACACATCCAATTTTCTTAAGAGGCTGATGCTAACAATCGTTTAAATTATGAAGCCTTCTTGCTTTAGCTTCCTTCTAAGTGGTATATATCTTGTTTGAATATAAATATCGTCTCCAGGAACTCTACTGCTATATGTTGTTAATAACCTTACTTCTATGTCCACATAGAAACATTCCTATATAGATATACCTCTACAAACACTGCAGCCAATAGTTGACAACATTGTCAGAGTTTCAAGCAGGGAACTGATCGGAATCTGTACTATTTGCCTAAGCCTGATCAATTTATGTTTAGCAGGATAGGAATTACACACTTCATGTCACTAAAATTGAATCTTCCCATATCTACATGGTTACAATCTTGCTGTACTGTTCAGAACCTCATTATGTCAGTTTAATGCCATAAAAAGGTGAGATAAGAAACACTTGTAGTGCATACTACTTTATTAAATAGGAGCTACTTCTGTTTATTGTTAAGATGTGTATGGTTCTTCGATAAATTTTAGGAAAAACAAATCAAAAGATTATTTTAAAGATAATTAAGCTTCAGATTTGTTTTTTGATATTTATTTGTTTACTACATTGGGATATGTAGTGATGCCATCATAGGTACTGACAAAATAAATGAAAGTGCTGCAAGCACTGTGATATTCACTGCTAAGGAAAAGTAATCACTTTTTGGAACAACCGTGAACCATCCATGAACCCTCTTTGATACAACCATGGTTTCAAGGTTGTAGACATAAGCAGAGGGTAAGGGGTCAAGAACCAAGATCGGTTGTAATGCCAACTTTTCTAAGGGAGAGTACTGCTGTTGTCACTGTTGATGCATTAAATTAAAAAAAAATCATATTTTTCCTAGGTCACAATGTTTCAAAATTCCTTGGATTGTTCTTCTCATATTTAAAAAAGTCAGAAGACTGGTTGCCTCATTATAAGTATGATCTCATGTCACTTGTTAATGGCAGGCTACTACCATCAAAGCAGCACTATCTGCTTTTTGTACAAACCATTTTATTATGACTTAAATGAATGTTGGAGAAATGCAGACTAAAGCAAAAAGCAAAGAAAAACCAAAGGTTAATAAATGCTATTATTTTCCTGAACATGTAGGTATAGGTTATTGGATGTCCTTGTAGTTAATTATGTTTATACAAATCCACTATAAGGGGGTCTTTGATTTTCTTTATATTTGACGTGCCTCTTAAACAAATCTTGTTTACAATCTTAATATCCTTCACTTGCATCAATGTTATTTACAGAAGTACACAACACATTGAACCAACTCTGTTGTTTGGTTATATATACATACATTTTTATCAGTTTTAGGCAGTAAATGTTTGTTTTCATCCATATAGTTTATGATTTGTTTTAGCTTTTAGCTTACCTGAGCACACATGGGCAATATGTGCTTTTCTTTTATCCCTTTATCTGTCATTCATCTTGGAAAGTAACCATTTGCTTGTAACAATTCTAGACTAGATTCATAAATTTGGTCAGGATGTTTATCAGTATGAAATCTTAGATGTGGGGTGAAAAATTAGGCCACCAGGTCAGATTTTATAAAATCGATATGTACACACTTGAGGTCACATTTATGGACTAACCTTTGTTCAGATTAGTGAGAATTTGTATTCTACATAAAATCTTGGATAAGTTTGTCACTGGGTCACATGGTATCAACAAGTAGGTCACTTGAAATAATATTTAACAAGAAAACCTATAAATCACTAGAGTTCACATTTATTGTCCACTCATTACCAAACAAGGTCAGAATAGTTGGTAACTAGATCAAGTAGCATCAAAAAGTAGGACACCAGGTCAAATCCTTGAAGAACCTTATGAACATTGTAGTTCATAATTAACTCACCTTGGTCAAATTGTCTGTACAAAATATTAGATGTGAGCATCACTGGGTCACTTTGGGTCACAAAGGGAACACTTGACCAAGACCTGGCAACTTAGTGTTTAAATGGACAATAGCTGAAAGCCTTTCTTGTCTCTAAACAGTTGGTATCTTGAACTGTTCAGTTCCACACTCAAATCAATCTAAATCTATTTAACTGCAAAGAATATACCTCATAAACAACTGAATAATTGCTTTTTTTTAATAAGCAATTGTTCAAATTAGATTTTTGATAAATTATTTCACATTGTTAGAAAATAAACTGACTTTTAATCATCAATAATTAAAAAAGTATTTTAAATTTTTTATACTCCTCAATATTTTTGCATATACAGTAGTTAATATCTATTACCCATAATGATATCAGCCACAAAAATTTGAGGGAATATCCAAGGGGAATAACTATTTACAGCTTTTAGTACAGAACATACAGATTTATGTCCCTTGTATTATATACGTTTTATAACAATGCATGCCTCAGTGAACATGCCATTATACATTAATGTTTGTTATAGCCTTATTCATTTTAATCTCCCCAAATACTTCAATAATCCCTTTTTGGTGTTTAAAAAAACATTTTTTTAAATTATTGAACATTAAAATTGAGTAGTTTTCATTGCTATCCTTCATCATTTGACAATCAGTCAGTGCATAGATTGATTGTTAATAGAATCAAATGCAATCTAATCAGTGAAAATATAGAAGAAGTGGGAGGTCACTATGTAGGATCCTTTCTGTAATGGTATATGGTTCTTTAAGCTGTTCGTCACCTGATGTGGAGTGAGTGTCATGTTTGATGTTAAAAAAATTTGATTAGCTGAAGCCCATAGATTTTAAAAGTTTACAGTAAAAATATTTTTTTCTGTGTAGCAGTCTAAACTTACTTCTGACTTTCTTGGCCATGCTGAGCAAACATTAAGTTTTAAAGCCTCATCAATATTGTTATTGTCTTTAAAAGATATTTCTTCTTCAGTTTTAATCATTTTTCTATTAAGCAGGATTTACATAAAAATGATTGAAAGTGAAAGTGAATCAATAACTAGCTAAACCCAATGTTGCTAGATTTAGAGGGGTATGCCTATACCCGGATATAAAGCATGATCTTATTGATTTCACTAAGACTTCATGTTAATAGTGATGAGATGCATGTGATGGCTGTAAATAATGCATTCTTGATTCCTCAAGATTGATTCTAGATTTGGTACATAAAACATAAGTTCTGATGACGGCCTTATTTAGTTAGTGGATCCAAAACAAAACCATTTCATAATTAGACACTAACGTTATTATACACATTTAGTTAGTTAGTTTTGTTTTACATAGGTTTTACTTAAATTTGGCCATTCAGACAAAGAAACTGTGTACATTGCTCTTACTGTCAATGTTTATACATGAATCATTTATTATTCTCAAGTTGTTGATTTTATATTTGACCATCATTTTCATCAGCAGCATCAGGGATGATGATCTCAAGTTATAACAACAGGCGTTTCCAGCACAAACATTAACAATGAGCAACAACAACCTTATGACTGACTTTATTTATCCTTGGATCTGAAAAGCAAAGCTTCTTCATAACCAAATCTCTATTGATCTTAGATCAATTACCACAAGTACTGGCACCAGACCTTAATCCAATCTGGTAATGTCTGCACAGGAGTGCTGGAATTGTATTTTGTTTGTTATACTGACAATATATGGCTTATTCAATTACCATGCATATACTTGTGATCATTAGTAAATTGGTCTAGATTTACAGTTTGGGGGATAAAATGGAGTCTAAAGGGATATATGATAGCAGATGGTGTATTGTTTTTAATGGGTTACCATGGAAACTATGAAATATTTTACATCAATATCACACAATATCCTGTTGTAATATGCATTATAAAGCTTTGATGTTAACTTTAAAACCAAATAGGAAAAGAAGAAAAGCAGTATAATACCATGACTTTTTTTCCATTTTATGAACTGTCAGGGTGCCATGGCTGAGTGGTTTATGTCACAACTTGTCAAGTCACTCCATAGCTCTTCAATGCACAGGTTCGAATCCCAATCTTACAATGTGCTGGTGGTTCTATCCAGGCATTTGTCTTACTGCTTTGCCATGAATGGTCTCTTTAATTTGCATATATCTTGTATAAGTATGCAATGGTTGATACATTGTATGCAGATTGCATCATGATTGTGGTCTGTGAGAATAGTATAGAAGTATTGAAGGTGGTATCTGACAGTTTACCTGTGTTAAATATATGTTACAATATCTGACTTCTGTTTGGGGTATTTGTACATAGATTGTGCAGAAAGTTCATACTTTTGTCTAAGGTTAGACGATTTTTAACAGTATCTCAATTTTAAGACAGTAAAACTTGTTAACATACACTTAAATATTCATTCCTTTTTAATCTAAAAAAAAAAAAGTGTGGGATTCCTTCTAAACATAGACATAGATGTCAGAGCGGATGGTGTGAATGAGCTGAAACATAAGTGGTCACATGGTTTTCTGAGTTTAAAAATAGCTAACTTTGCACTGTGGCTCAGATTGGAAATACATTCAGGGCTGGAAAAATACAGTAGCCCGACATAATGGACAATTTAAAATGCAGTTTCGGGCTACTGATCATTGTTCATTAAATTAGTTCCAGATAAGTAAAAAAAATGGCAGTCAGACAAATAAACAGCTGTTTCTAATTAGCGATGATGTTAATCAATTTTACACCAGGAACAATTATCAATAACACTTAAAGGCGGTACATGTACAATGCTCGCACCTGTCCAAAACAGCCAATCACGACTAGCAATTCATAAATGCTTCAAGACAAAATATTAAACAAACTATTTGTTGTTATACCTTGTTTGTTAGTTGTAGATATGACACAGGTGTTGTTGTGTTCGTTAATTGAAAACAATACAAATTTTTGGATCAGTGATTTTTGTCCAGGTTACTAGTCTGGGACTATTCATCGAAAAGAAAGTTTTCCAGCCCTGACATTTTTGTAATGATGACTGTGTCATTATGGTTCACTTTTCACACAGGTGTAGGACATCAGTAAACAACATTTCACAAGATCAGGTAACAATAACTTTTTTAATGTTTAATAAGAAAAATTGTGGTCCAGAATTTCTGACCACCTTTCAGACAGACTGCTTAGTAGATAACAAGCCAACAGTTGGGATAATGGCTGTCATTGTGACTGGCAGAAGAGATTATGGACCAGATTCCAGGAGCAGACTCTGCACACTCTCTGATGGTGACATAGATAAGGCTATTGTAGTGATAGACTAGTTCGGATTTTACTCTTCAACTGCTGAGTATGAATTGATCACGGATAGGCAAATAGTTTAGATTCAGATCAGAGTTCACACTGTAAGCCGCAGACTCTGTGTTTTATTATGTTTGCCAACAGTTGTTAACAAATGTATAAGATTTTACTACACAATTTACCTGACCTGGTAGTGCAATCGGTAGAGCGTCGACTCCAGGTACGGGAGGCTCCAGGTTCGATCCCGGGCCGCGACATACCAAAGTCGTTAAAAATGGTAGTGGTATAGCTCCCTTGCTAACGCTCAAGCAAATATAAGGGTAGTTCCACGACTGATTGGCCCGGTGTCAGGCTAATGTGACTGGGTGTGGTATCATGCCAGGTGTTCAAGGCATGCTATACACAGTGAAGGCAGCACTATATCTGCTTCAAGTGGACACTGTCTCCAGATAACTGAAATAATGTTGGTGAGACGATAAACCCAATAAACAAACAAACAAACTTCACAATTTTTAGAAGTAAATTGATAAAAGCTAGGGTCTAATAAAATAATATGTCTTGAACTAGCTATCAGTCCTTAAGAAGAACCAAGAACAAAAAATGTGAAGGTGCAAAAAATAAAAAGTTTCTTTTGAAAGGTCAGAAGCTGGGACCTCTTGTTTGGCCATCCAGAGACTTTGTAGCTGCAGATTTTACATAGTTTCATGCTACTGTCACATTACCAGCTGCCACCGTTGTTTGGTTGAAGCTGGGCTCAGGGAGGTGTTGTTATTTGGATTGAAGCTGGGCTAAAGGAGGTGGTGTTGTTTGGTTGAAGCTGGGCTCAGGGAGGTGTTGTTATTTGGATTGAAACTGGGCTCAAAGAGGTGTTGTTATTTGGATTGAAGCTGGGCTAAAGGAGGTGGTGTTGTTTGGTTGAAGCTGGGCTCAGGGAGGTGTTGTTATTTGGATTGAAACTGGGCTCAAGGAGGTGGTGTTATTTGGTTGAAGCTGGGCTCAAGGAGGTGGTGTTATTTGGTTGAAGCTGGGCTCAGGGAGGTGTTGTTATTTGGATTGAAGCCGGGCTCAAGGATTTGTTGTTATGGTATTGTTATTTGGATTGAAGCTAGGCTCAAGGAGGTGTTGATGGTTATTGTTTTGTGCCATAAACTTCTTGTTTTTAATTGATTTGTATCAATTTCATTGTTCCTTGGAAGTTACTGTGGCATTAAGTTAAAATGTTACTTAATAAATCATATATAATAGAATCAGGGACTTTTGCATACAATTTTGATTATGTTTTTTTTTAAATATCAGTAATGTTGATAACCCAGGTTGGCAGTATATATAGCAGTTAAATTGTCCATCCTTGTTTCTGTGTAATCAAACCTAACCATCTTGCAGACATACAAAGTGTGCCACACATTTCATTTGCAATTTCAGCCATTTAGGTCAAGGTCAGGGTCAAAATTCAAGGTAATATTTAAGGAAATATGCTTTATGTCAGTATCATGACCATAGCTTTGCCATTATAAGTATTCAATGAGACTTTACTATCTTACTAACATATACTTGCGGGCGTGTCTAGCTTGCCATTTACAAGTACAAAACCAAAGGTCAAGGTCATATTTAAGGTCATTTTTGCATCTTTGGATCATATGACTTTACCAGTGACATTTCTTATTTCTCCAAATTTTGAAAATTGAAGATAAAAGAGCAAAAGCCTGATTAAAATCAGTAGGACAGGAGTCAGTTAATGTACTGTACATGCACACTACATAAACTAACATCTAGTATGAGTAAATGTGCTTAAAATAAGTACAAAGCTAGGCAATAGAATCAGACACAAACAGAAAATGATGTTACAGCCATTTGCCTCAAGTAGCCAGAAAAGCTTCTTAACTCCTGTACAGCTATGATATATCCAGTACATCCTTGCCTGGGCTACATGTTTTCCTCCCGGCAGGTAAACATCAGTAAATGTTGTCAGTGGCTGTAAGTGTAAGGTGGATATAACATGGAGGAGGACAGTGCTTCACAGGATGTCTTGGTATGTCAGCTACACTCTCACTTTATTATATATATATATATGTTAGCTGAAGAGATATGTCATGTTATTCTTGCTTACCACAGATATTTGGATTGATTAAATGACACCTAATGTGAAATTATCGTTACAGGCATCATAGGTTCTTTACTATGCTTTTTAAATGAAAATAACTATTATACAATAGATACTGGTTTAATAAAGCATTAGAGAAATAAACAGTTAAAAATAACTAGTGAACTAAGATTGCTCATATGAATATATTAAATGGTGAATTCCTAAAATAATATGATAATATGGTATAATTTAATTAAATACACCATTGTGTTTATTTTCTGTTCAAAATGTTCTTAATATAATATTAGAAAATTGCTGTTGTTTATTATGTGTACAAATCCTTTTCAAAACAAACTGGTTAGGTTTTCCCCTGGTGTATGACATATACATTTTTTATTGTACATAATGATGTATGTTTATTTTTATTATTTTGTTTCTTAAGATCTTAAAATCTGCACGCCTAGGTTTGTTGAATTTTTACCTATGTAGATTCAGACTGTATCACCAATATAGATTCAGACTGTATCACCAATATAGATGCAGACCGTATTACCAATATAGATTCAGACCATATTACCAATATAGATTCAGACCATATCACCAATATAGATTCAGACTGTATCACCAATATAGATTCAGACTATCACCAGTATAGATTCAAACTGTGCCACCAATATAGATTCAGACTATATCACCAATATAGATTCAGACTATATCACCAATGAAGATTCCGACTTTATCTCCAATGAAGATTCAGACTATCACCAATATATACGCAGACTGTATCACCAATATAGATTCAGACCATATCATCAATAGATTCAGACTGTATTACCAATGTAGATTCAGACTATATCTCCAATATAGATTCAGACTGTATCACCACTATTAATTCAGACTATCACCAATGTAGATTCAGACTATCACCAATGTAGATTCAGACTATATCACCAATATAGATTCAGACTGTATCACCAGTATAGATTCAGACTATATCACCAATATAGATTCAGACTGTATCACCAATATAGATTCAGACCATATCACCAATATAGATTCAGACTGTATCACCAATGTAGATTCAGACTATATCTCCAATATAGATTCAAACTGTATCACCAATATAGATTCAGACTATATCTCCAATGTAGATTCAGACTATATCTCCAATATAGATTCAAACTGTATCACCAATATAGATTCAAACTGTATCAGCAATGTAGATTCAGACTGTATCACCAATGTAGATTCAGACTATATCTCCAATATAGATTCAAACTGTATCACCAATATAGATTCAGACTATATCTCCAATATAGATTCAGACTGTATCACCAATGTAGACCCAGACTATCACCAATATAGATTCAGACCATATTACCAATATAGATTCAGATTATATCACCAATATAGATTCAGACCATATTACCAATATAGATTCAGATTATATCACCAATATAGATTCAGTCTGTATCACCACTATTAATTCAGACTATCACCAATGTAGATTCAGACTCACCAATGTAGATTCAGACTATCACCAATATAGATTCAGACTCACCAATATAGATTCAGACTGTATCTGTTGTAGATTGAGACGGTATCATTGATTCAAACAATAACACCATTGGTTTGTTGTGTTTGATGGTAATGGCATATCACTATTTCCATAATTCCAAATTAGCTGCTACTAACAGTTAACCATGCTTATTACCAACAGTACTATTTAATAATTTGTGTTAATATGTGTATTTAGTCATTTCATGTTCAATTCAGTAATGTTGTGTTGAGTGTTGCATCAGGATGAAATGTTTTGGTATGGAATCTCATATTCAAGGCATGGTGTTAAATTGAAGTCAGCATTATATTGTTTAGATAGTATTGAAGGTTATATACCCAGGTGATACCACAAATTCAGTTTGCTCCTGGATGGTTATATCTGGTATCAAATATAACCCTTATTGTCCTTTAGTTTAATTCCTCATATACTAATGTTTATAGTCACCATGTTAAATATAAGACAGTGGTGCCAAGTCAGTAATGTATTGCAAGAATGTCAGCTGCAAATAGTGTAAATCATGATCAGTCGTCTGATCTGGAGCTGGCTGATCAGGATCTCAACTATTATTCGCCTAAGACTAAACAATATGTACTAAGCATGCCCAGAGATAGTTCTTGCTAAAAATCCAACAGGCTTTTCTTTCATTTCCCAGAATTAATTTTCCCAGCTATAAATCTGAGGGCGTTTCTTCATTTATTATTCATTGGGAATCTTACAGTGTGCATAATATGCTGCAATAATTGCTGTGTTGTACTGATTACCTGGTGCTGTGGTACGCAGAGCTTCATTGGCGAGCCAATTGTCTGCCTTTCTTTTCTTTTGCTAAGTGAAACTCAATTGCTGTAATTACTTGTGTTTTAATTCTACTCGCCTGGCCACTTAATGTAGTTTGAATACATTGAACGACTGCCTCTTCAGAATGGTTGTTTGAATTTTTCTTGTTATAATGGTGATAGGAAGGTATATTCCTTAGAGCCTTATTCTTCAATTTTTGTAAGCAAAAAAGATTTTATGCAATTTTATGTGCATTCTCTTCTATGAATGTACTCATTCAAAATCCCTTAGGCAACAGTAACTAGTCTCCTGTTTGCCTGTTACAAGTCAACAGTTCATTACCTAAACTGCACAATTGGTTATGTCCACCAATGATTACATCCACCATTGGTTATGTCCACCATTGGCTATGTCCACCATTGGTTACATCCACCATTGGTTATGTCCAACATTGGCTAGGTCCACCATTGGTTACATCCACCATTGGTTATGTCCACCATTGGCTACATCCACCATTGGTTACATCCATCATTGGTTATGTCCACCATTGGCTACGTCCACCATTGGTTATGTCCACCATTGGTTATGTCCACCATTGGTTACGTCCACCATTGGTTATGTCCACCATTGGTTATGTCAACCATTGGCTACGTCCACCATTGGTTATGTCCACCATTGGTTACATCCACCATTGGTTATGTCCACCATTGGCTACATCCACCATTGGTTATGTCCACCATTGGTTACATCCACCATTGGTTATGTCCACCATTGGTTATGTCCACCATTGGTTACATCCACCATTGGCTATGATTACCATTGGTTACATCCACTATTGGTTATGTCCACCATTGGTTACATCCACCATTGGTTATCTTGTTGGTTTTCCATCATATAACAGACAACTATGATACATGAATATAGACTTTAAGCCCCCCAGTTTTTGTGCCAGTGGACCATCATCACCACCAGGCCAGTACTACCAAAACTTACATGTACCAAAACACACTGTAGCTGCTCTAGATATACTCAAACATTCATGTAATTGTCAATTTCCAGGTAATCAGACTTGACTAATTGCCCCCTAATGTCTTAACCCAGCAGGTAATTATTATTGTTACCTTGCCAGGTTGTTTGCTGGTTCTTGATATATGAGTGCATTGGTTTGTGTTTATTTTGTTGCAAAAGGTCATTGTTAAACTGGACAATAAGTGGCAGTCTTATCATGGCAGCTAATGGTAGTGTTACTTTATAACTGACCAAGTAAATGGCTGTTGGGTGTGATAATTTCCTTTCGTCAAAGTGATTGGCATATTTTACAAAGCTGATGGTCCTGGTAACTACATTGTGTTTATGTAAATGATGATAAGTTTTAAGGTATTCTGTATTTTATAAGCCCATACAAAATTGTGAAACAAAGTATCTGAGTTGTGATAAAAATGCTATATGTAGTCGGGTGATAGGGAGAAATAGGGAAATCAGCACCCTATTACATATACACCATACTCAAATCTATGCAAAGTACATGTAGTACCATTTCTGGCCAATCAAATCTAGCTAGATAATTTTGTTGATGAAAAGTCTGGTAATACAATAATGCTGCCAGATTCCACACATTGGGTAAACAATGATAAGTCAATGACAAGGAAAGTGCAGGATCTGCTTTGCTGCATCTGTTGCTGGTGAAACATATGGTGTTGCCATGGCCCATAATCTGACAACAGTGTCAGCTAGGTATAATCACCAGACAGTGTGAATTAAGCCTTAACCTACTATGTTTGTTAATATCTTTGCTTCATGCAGTCTTAGATATTTGCTAAAAACAAAGGTGACATGACATTATTAGAGAAACATAGCTTCCTAAATCAGCAAATATTGTAGATTCAGATTTGACAGATCTCAGAGGGAGATGTGTGATATGTATCTACACTATTAATATAAGCCTGGTCAATCTATGCACAGCAGACCATGAATAAATAGTAATTAGCCTGGACATTAGTCTACATCTCAACTGTAATATATTAAGGCCCCAGGGTAACCCACACCAAAACCGCAAGCTTAAATAAGCTTGCGGCAAGTTTGCGACAAGATTGCGGTAAGATTGCAACCAAGCGTGTTGCAATCTTATTTAAGCTTGCGGTAAGATTGCGATAAGAAAGCCGCAATCTTAAAATTAAGCTTGCAAGGTTGCGATAGGAACCATTACGATCTTGATTGCTCGCTTGACTGCTCGCTTGCAAGCTTGCGCAATCATGCCAAGCGAGCGGTTTGGCTCGCTTAGAAGCAAGCGAGCGGTTTGGCTCGCTTATAAGCTCGCTTGCACGCTTGGCAAGCTTGCAAGGTTGCGATAGGAACCATTACGATCTTAATTGCTCGCTTGCAAGCTTGCGCAATCATGCCAAGCGAGCGATTTGGCTCGCTTAGAAGCTCGCTTGCACGCTTGCAAGGTTGCGATAGGAACCTTTACGAGCTTGATTGCTCGCTTGCAAGCTTGCGCAATCATGCCAAGCGAGCTGTTTGACTCGCTTGCTCACTTATCCCATGCGTGCAGTTTGGCACGCTTGCAAGCTTGTGCTATCATCCCAAGCTTGTGGGTTGTTTTTTTCTTTGTTTGATCAAATCCGTTGAGTGGCTAAGGTTGTGGCTAGATTGACATAAATAAAATCACTAGATAACATTTGTGGTTTTCACTTAAAAATCTGATGCAACAAAAAATTTACAGGGAAAATAACACAACAGAAAGATACTAAATATATTCCACTTTAATTAAAGACAATGGCAAAAAACACAAAGAAGAAGTGGTCATTTATTAAAGGAAACAACTATAAGATGCTTATCAATTAATTTATATTCTTAACCCATAGCTCGCTAAGCACTTATTATTAATATGAGAAAGCATGACAAGCCATTTTTGGGGGTCTAGCAAATAGGATTTTAAATGATTAAATCAAACTTAAGTATCAATTTATTTATCATTAAGAATAAAATACATACAATGCACTCAAGAAATAGTACCACAGGTATTGTGTTCAAAAACAGTTCATAGTCAGTTCTTGTTGATTTCTCAGATGACAACTCTAGTTCAGCTTGAGGGAATCTTGCATCCTTCCTCTTACCTGCACAGCAAATGTATTTTTTCTCCAATTACGTCTGAAAAAGAAAAAAAATCCAACATTCTGCATTATTTAAATTTTTTTTTCCTTACCTGATTTTTTATTTAGCAATGAAAGATTTATTTAGTATGTAAGGGTCTTGTGTTATTTGTACCACACAGGCACCTAATGATTTTTCAGTCAAATTTTGATGCAGAGTAAGTGTTCAAAGATTGAAAGAAATGGATTGGAAATTTTACAAAAAACAAGGAAACAAACAAAAAACCTTATTAGATGCTGACACAAACTTTAACAGCTTTGGTCATGATGCAAACTTGCCTATTCTTTAAAACAGCAATTTGAAAACAGCAACAAATAACAGGAGCTATAGGCAAAAGCACCCCCATATTTTATATGTTTAAAGCCTGAGCTGAGAAATGCTGAACTAACTAAAAAGTAAAGCTTAACGAAATACTATC
Organism: Sinonovacula constricta; assembly: GCA_007844125.1. NCBI lineage: Eukaryota > Metazoa > Mollusca > Bivalvia > Cardiida > Solecurtidae > Sinonovacula > Sinonovacula constricta. Next base: position 67,934,416 of record CM017559.1, read on the forward strand.
TTGGTTATTTTATAAGCATTAATATGCACAAAAGGGGTAAAAGTAAAACACCAGACCTGGTAGTGCAATCCGTAGAGTGCCGGCTCCTGGTACTAGAGGCATTGGGTTCAGTCTGGGCTGCAACATACCAAAGTCATGTTAAATGGTAGTGATATTGCTCCCTTGCTAATACTCAAGCAAATATACAGCTAGTTCTATGACTAGTCAGTCAGGTGTCAGGATAACTGGGTGTGACTGGGTGTATCATGCCAGGTGTTCATGGCATGCTAAAATCAGTAAAAACAGCTTTATATTGGCTTCAATTGAACACTGTCTTCAAATAAATTGTTGGTGGTTTGATTGTTTATTAGGTTTATTGAGCCACCAACAGTAGTACTGGTATTTCAGTTATCTGGAGACGGTGTTCACTTGAAGCAGATATAGTGCTGCCTTCACTGTGTATAGCATGCCATGAACAAATAACATGATACCATATCCAGTCATATTATCCTGACACCAGGCCAACCATAAACACACAGATAAATAAAAAGCCAGTAAATTTAAAATGTATGGTTATTACAGCAAGATTATTTTTTATTAATGTAAGTGAATACAGAGAACAAAGGAAATTGAAATTTAAAATATACCAACTAATTTTAATATTATAATATTGCAATCAAAACAGGGGCGCCCATGGCTGAGCGGATAGAATCGCTGACTTGAAGCTCCTCAGTCCCTCACCGCGTGGGTTCGAGTCCTAGTCGGGGTGAGAACTTCCATGCAGGGAGGTTTTCCTCCACCAATAATTAGCTGGACGTCGCAAATATGGCCATAAATGTGTCCGTGCGATGTAACAAAAAATCAAACAAAATCAAAACAACATATGATTTCCTAAAAATGACATCTTCATGTACTAACAGCTGTGCCATGCAATTAATAATAAACATGGTAGTGCTAAAAGGTAGCAAATGCATTAATACAAGAACTGGTACAAATGGTCAAAATGTTACATAGTTATCTAAGTACCTTTTGTCTGTCATCCATGCGTTGCTCTTCACTGACCTCCTTATTGACATCCGTCTGCATCTCCGATTCTTTTTTTGTTCACTTGCATCTGGCTGTTTCAAACTATTACAGAAAATAAAATACTTTACATGAGTGGCAATTCCATACTAGCAAACACAGTTATGTATGTGTTCAATCATCATGTACAAGTTATCTTGGATATCTCTATTACCGGTGACCTAAATTTATTTTTTTAACACAACAATGTAATCAACAACAAAAAATATTGTGTAGCCACTTGAAACCGTTTTATGTGCCTTTATTCCTATAGTATGGAATGTATCCATGTGTAATGTCCGGTAACTGGATATTACCGTTAATAGGGTCACTCTAAAATAAACACTATTACAAAAATGTCTTACGTTTGAACTTGTCAGAACCGTATCAACTCTAACTGAAGCATAAATTAAATATACAGTAGAAAACACATGTGTATGGAAAAGTCAACGATTTCAGAAAACGTTTGTGATAAGAAAAAACTAAGGTGAAATGTCGGAACTGAAAAAAATGGCGAAAATATTTAACACGTTAATTTTGCATTCTAAACCGTTAATGTACTAAACTTACTACGTTCAGAAAACCTGATTTAAAATGTGGTGCTTCTTATACTTGTTTAAGTAGATCAATGTCTCACCTCTGCTTAGTAGTCCAGTGAAGGAAAGTCATTTTTTTCATCTTTTTCATCACATTTTTTGCATTTCGTTGAAAATTGGCGCGGCCGGAAGTGTAGACTGCGCATGTGCAATTGTAAATCGGGACCGCTCGGCGATTTCTTCGGTTATTTTCCGAAAGTTACGATTGACTTTTACTAAAACACCGTAAAAGCGACTTTTAAACTTTTATTATTAAATGGTGTTTATTCACATTCCCAATAAAGTAAGAGTGGTTTTAACATGATACTCTACTGTCTGATCTGTTATTTTGTTGTCATATTAGATATTAGACTGTAGATCTACTTGACCAGGTTTTCGAAAGACAACAACAAAAAGTTATTAAAAAACTGACATCTTTGGAATGAGATCAAAAAAATAAATATTGTACTGAGCTATTATTACCAAATCTTTTGTAGCTGTCTTTAATGATAACATAGCTTAAAATTGCTTTTGTGATCAGTCAGATCAAGGTCACTGTAGCTCATAACAGCAATTTGCTTTCCATGTCTACTCAGGATTTAGATAGATATCAAATTTGGAAGTTAACTTGTTTATGGGATGCCAAAGTATAGGATTGTTTTTGTTGTCAATGAGTTTGAAGTACTGAGTCACTGTTACTAAATACATTTTATTTTGTTTATGTTCATTATCTTATTTTTTTTTTTTTTGAGGATTAATCAGATTAAGTAGTTAACTAACTTTCTCATGGGAAGAATATGTTTGGAATTTCTTTAGGGATCAATTGTTGTCAAGTTATTAAATATATTTTTGGATTTTCTATAAATAACTCAAGATGGGAGTAAGGTATCATTACCAAATTACTTTCTAGGGAGAGTAAATCTGGGACTGTTTTGTATAGGGTTGTGTGATTTCTGTTAAATAATAAATAATGACAAAATAAAAATTTTTAAAAAATGGCAGTTAGTATTTAGAGCTTTTTTATGTCACATTCTGGTAAGCTTTTTTCAACCAACTGTCCATCTAGCTGCATTAACAATTTGCTTGTAAACACTTTAAAGGCTACCGTTTTGATCCAATCTTAACCAACACTGGTGGTCAGAATGTCATTAAATGTTTGTCTGTATGAAATCTTGGATGAGTTAATAAATAGATCACATGGTCAAAAAGTAGGTGACTTGGTCAGATCTATAAAAACCTTGAGAACACATTAAAAGACTTTTTTGGGGCCTAATCTTCACAGAACTTGACCAGAATCTTTGTTTGCAATAAATCTTGATGTGTAACTGTAGGCAAAGATTTGCTTCAACATAACTTGTAATCACTAGAATCCAAGGCACAGTTGTGAACATTTAGTCTTGTGATTAAATTTTAAAGCCAGTGTCCTCAGGTGAGCGATACAGGGCCATCATAGCTTTCTTGCTGTATATCTGCAAGTGGAACTGGTCATGCTGGTCAAGTTCTCTTTCAAATGTTATTTCTTTAAAGAAATACAAAATAAATTTCTTAATGTCTTGGAATAATTTTATGCTTGCAAGACCACAACCTATCCACCATCCTAATAATAATTAGTTTTAAGCTTGCAAGATCGCAAGCTTCTTGCAATCTTCAGTGGAATATAAGATTGCAAGCTTGCAAGACCGCAAGCTTCTCGCAATCTTAATGGTATTTAAGATTGCGAGAAGTGTGCGAACAAAACCTAACCGCAACCTTAATTTCTATGCAAGCGAGCATGCTCGCATCCGCGACCATAATATTTAAGAATTGCAATCTTATTAAGATTGCGACAAGCTTGCGCAAACTTGTCGCAAACTTGTGACGAGCTTGTCGCAAGCAAGCGTTTTGGTGTGGGAAGATCATGTGTTTGTGATAGCTTGATTTCACCTTTCTGTTTGTGGTATGGAGTGATGATTGTTGTTATAAACCATGATATTTATAAGATAACTTAAATAAGAATAGGGGTTAAAATTGTATTGACATAAGAGCTTGGCAACAGTGAACTATAACTCAACAGTTTTTGACAGTCTAATTTTCACAGCCTCTGAGATTGTTTGGTCTCACATAAAACACATAAAAATCATGGTTCTTTAAACAGTTTTTTAACCGTCAACTTTTTGTGAAAACCAGCGAATACAAGGGCCAGTTTTATGTTGCCAAGTAATACGTGTACAACACATTTGATATTTATTTAAACAATCTACAATGACTCACCTGGTTTTGTATCATCTACTCACATATAACATCCATCCTAGAAAATTCCCATCCTGCTATTTTGGAAGTACCAGACATATGTAAATGCATGCCATCATTTTATCAACCTGGACAAAGCCTCTTGCAAGATCTTCAACTGAACGGAAAATGTTACTTGTTGAACAACGAAATGAATTATTTTTATATTAAAAATATTAATATTATTTTTTAAAACAGCTTCCTTAAAGATGCTATCATTAGAAATGGGCTGTCAGTGGAAGATATGGTGTGCTAGATTAAAAACATTTCCAGGTTTATGTTTCTTAGGAAGTTTACAAAAATTACCACATTTTAATGGCAACTATTTTTAAATAAAAAAATTTTTTTGTCCACACTGTTTATTGTAACAATTTGTTTTTGTACTCTGTTAAGAAATGAACAAGTAAAGTATAACATTTGAAAAAAAAAAAATGATTGCAAGTGTCATTACCAAAAAAACAACAACAAAATAAATAAACAAGGTTGTTGATCCAATTACATTTATAAAATCTAAAGGAACATCAGTTTGAAAAGTCCACTTAAATGTCAGTTGACTAGCTTAGTAATTGAATGCCAAGTTGTTGTTAATCTTAGCATGGAAAGGAATTAAAATAATCAAAGCTTGTCCTATTTTTGCTTCTGCAGAAAACAAGAGAACTGAAAAACCACTTGAGATCAATTTACGACCTTCATTATTTTCCAACGTGGTATGCTGCAAGGATGCTGCTAGGAGGTTGGATAAGATTGAGGAGGTTGTTTGAGACAGGAGAATAAATGTCACCAGACTTGTTAACTGTGTCCAGAGTCTTCATACTAAATCTTGGCACATTGTAAGAGAAAGCTCCATTGTTTAGCACTGACAGCTACTGTCTGGGGCTATAAGCAGAAATGACATTGTAGAATTGGAAAAAAATGTCTTATATGAGCTGGAATTTACTTGTTTTCACTTTGTTTATTGATTAAAACTAAAGTATTAAACAGTTGGAGCCAAATATAAGAGGAGTTTGCTTCTCAAACACTTTTTTAAAGTTTTTTTTTAAGAAAAAACTAAAAACATTAGTCAACCTGGAGCAAAGATGTTTTCTTCTCAAATACAAGAAGAACTATTGTTCCCCTCTGTTTGATAGAAGTTCTGTAATTTTGACTCAGACTATTCTGTAAACATGAAACAGATTATTTGGCCCACATGCATAATTGGCCATGTAATTTATTGAAGTATCATTATACTTTGTATATATAACTTTATTTTAGGTATTGTATTTTACAATACATGGATTAACCAGTTGGTCAGGTTGCTACTTGTAAAAGTAAAATATTTTGTTACAATAACCTGTATGTAGATAAGCAATAATGATGTTTATCTAAGTTGTTATCCTGGTGTAATATGAATCTTCTGTTTTGACATATAGGGTTTTCATTTTTAGCCAAGAAGAACAGTTTGTTGTAGCAGCCAAGCACTTAGCTTGCTGACCTAACATTTCCTGACCTGACATTCCCTGACCTGACATTCACAATGTATTTGTTTAATGACTGTCCTTTTAACTTAATAAATATAATGTCTGTTGATGTACTTAACATGAACAGTTTTCTCTAGACATCACTATAAAGGGCTGCTTATGTGCTAAACATGAACAATTTGTCTCTGGACTCAATAGATAGCTGCTGATGTGCTAAACATGAACAGTTTGTCTCTGGACTTAATAGATAACTGCTTATGTGCTAAACATGAACATTTTGTCTCTGAACTCAATAGATAGCTGCTGATGTGCTAAACATGAACAGTTTGTCTCTGGACTCAATAGATAGCTGCTGATGTGCTAAACATGAACAGTTTGTCCCTGAACTCAGTAGATAGCTGCTGATGTGCTAAACATGAACAGTTTGTCTCTGGACTCAATAGATAACTGCTGATATGCTAAACATGAACAGTTTGTCTCTGGACTCAGTAGATAGCTGCTGATGTGCTAAACATGAACAATTTGTCTCTGAACTCAATAGATAGCTGCTGATGTGCTAAATATGAACAGTTTGTCTCTGGACTCAATAGATAACTACTTATGTGCTAAACATGAACAATTTGTCTATAAACTTAATAGATAGCTGCTGATGTGCTTAACATGAACAATTTGTCTCTGAACTCAATAGATAGCTGCTGATGTGCTAAATATGAACAGTTTGTCTCTGGACTCAATAGATAGCTGCTGATCTGCTAAATATGAATAATTTGTCTCTGAACTCAATAGATAACTACTTATGTACTAAATACAAACAATTTGTCTATGAACTCAATAGATAGCTGCTGATCTGCTAAATATGAATAATTTGTCTCTGAACTCAATAGATAACTACTTATGTACTAAATACAAACAATTTGTCTATGAACTCAATAGATAGCTGCTGATCTGCTAAATATGGACAATTTGTCTCTGGACTCAGTAGATAGCTGCTGATGTGCTAAACATGAACAATTTGTATCTGAACTCAATAGATAGCTGCTGATGTGCTAAATATGAACAATTTGTCTCTGAACTCAATAGATAGCTGCTGATCTGCTAAATACGAACAATTTGTCTCTGGACTCAATAGATAGCTGCTGATGTGCTTAATACAAACAATTTGTCTCTGAACTCAATAGATAGCTGTTGATGTGCTAAACATGAACAATTTGTCTCTGAATTCAGTAGAAAGCTGCTGATGTGCTAAACAGTTTGTCTCTAGACATCAAATAGAGGAATGCTGACATGTTTTCGCTTAATATTAATATAGAGGGTTGCTGTCGTGCTACAAACAGAACAAATTCTCTAAACATTTTTCATTTCATTTGTTTTTTATTTGAATAGTCCATCAGCTTCAATGTACATTTCTTCACTGTCTACATATTAGTGCACCTTATGCAATAAATATGTACAATCAAATGAATTGCTAAATATTCACATTTTTTATTCAGCTATTGCGTTTGGTAAATCTAAAAAACATAATTACATATTTACACAACAAAACATAAAAACCATGTAATATAATAAAGTCAGCATTTGATTATGGATACGAAACACAACTCTGACAATCTGAGGTTGTTCAACTTTGTCTAGGTACAATGAGAACCACCTGTGAGGTACATGTAAGATACCCTGTGGCGGGATTTTTCCCCGGTGTGTCTGGGACATTCCTGACTGTCAACAGATGCTGCACATGTGTGCAGTTGGTCATGATGTAATAGCCGCAGATGTATTAAACGTTTTTTTTATCCTAGAGTATAAATACCCATATGTTGTTTTCTGTTTACATTATTGTATTGCAGTTAGGATGTGTTTCTGATGTGGTATTAGGTTGATTTATAGTGGATGTATTCACTTGATATTGGATAACAAGCTTTTATTGTTATGGTATTAAAGTATTTTTGTATACATAAAATTGTCTAATGATCTGATTTTTAAAGGTTGGTAATTTAAATTTTGTACTTGGAATTATTCTTAATAGTGCAGTTTGCAAGATTTAGTGAAAAGTTCTGTATGATGCTATACACCAATGTCTCCAGCTACGTACTTTTGCTGCGCCCCATAGGGGAGCGTAATAGTTGCCGCTTTGTCTGTGTATGCATGTCAGTCTGTCTGTCCATCATAATATTGGCTGGAGCATATCTAAAAAGCCGTGGCAGATCTTGACTTAAACTTTGGAGTTGTCATAGATATTGCTACACAGAAGAGCAGAGCACAAGAACTTTAGTTTGTTTTTCTTATCCAAAAACCCCCACAACCCATGAAAACTACATTTGTACTCAATGGATTTAATTTAAACCTCTTTTGTGGTGAGTACTTGCAAAGCTCGAGAACCATTACTCTAGCTACATTAATTTATGAGTTATCTCCCATAGTTTATTGTATTAATTTTTTATGCAATGGTGAGTACATGCAGAGCTCAAGAATAATTACTCTAGCTACATTTATTTATGAGTTATCTCTCATAGTTTATTGTATTAATTTTTTATGCAATGCACAGGAATCATAACTCAGGTTTTGCCTGGCTTATATTCCTGTGTCAAACGTCACTGTAGCAGCATAACTTGGTTTTACCAGTTCCTTGTTGTTTAATGATGTTGTGAGGGGGCATTGCTTCTTTAAATTAATTACATAAATTACCCTGAGTCAATAATGTCTAATCTATTGCAAAATAGGCCGAATGTATAGTTACACAAAGTCATGTACATGATAGTTATTTTATTTAATATTGAATAAGGAACCAAGCTATGACAGTGCTTACTGTACCTGGTGGTGCAATTGGTAGAGTGTTGGGTCCAGATACGGTAGGCCCCAGGTTTGATCTGTGCCATGATATACCAAAGTCATTAAAAATGGTAGTAGTATAACTCTCTGGCTAATGCTCAAGCAAATATAAGAGTAGTTCCACGACTGGTTGGCCCAGTGTCTGTTTAATGTGACGGGGTGTGGTATCATGCCAGGTGTTAACTGCATAGTATACACAGTGAAGGCAGCACTATATCTGCTTCAAGTGGACACCATCTCCACATAACTGAACTACTGTTGTTTGGACGATAAATACAATAAACATAAAACATATGACAAGGCCTAAAAGTTAACAGAACGCTGAAGCCTTTATTATATTGAGACATTCAAAACAGAAAAGTTTAAGAAGTTTCTGTCCAGCCCAGTCAGTGATGAATTCTCTCTTGTGTCCATCTGAAATTTCCTTATCAGACTGTCAAAATATGTAAAAAGCCATTTACATGTACCTTAAACTCTGCCTGCTCAGCACTAATTGATCAGGCTTAGACAAATAATGTAAATCCCAATCTGCCAGCTCCTACTGGAAGATGTCTGATCAAGATGTACACTGTTCGATGCTGAGTGAAGCACTATTTCTTAAAACTGTTGCATGTAGTTTTTAGAAAATAATTGTAGTTAGTATTGGTTGTTAACAAATATAGCATGTAAGGATTGAATTCTCTCATCACAACTACATTGTATATATGGTGGGAAACATTCCTGCTGCATACCAACACTGTGATGGCTGTGGGAAGTGGATTTAACTGGCAGAGAGAGAGAATCCAATGGGTATATGTCAGGAACAATGCATGGAGGCATAGGATATATGTTATAGTGATAAGATTGATGAAAAGTGTGTTTTTAAGAGTTAATTAAGATGTCTTTTAAGTTCACAAATGCACATTGTGTGTTGGTTTAAGTTATTAGACTTTCAGTCTATTTCATGGTTTTAATATTTTAAGTCATAAGTTGGCAAAGTAACAAATTAACAAACCTTATGTCAGTCTGCACTGGGGTAGTTCTAGGTTATCCTGACTGGTATGAATGTTACTATCTATCATTTTACAACCCTCATCCATTTAAAGTGCATTCTGTAGTAATACTTTTAAAAATAGAATGAAAACCTCATAACTTTTATAGTTAAAGTCCACAATATTTTAAGTTAGTGAATATTTTATATTGTTTAGAACAATTTGCCAAATATTTTGCAAATAAACTAGTTAACACTTAAACAGTACATATGAAAACAATGGGTTATTAAATGCCTGTCTTTCTTAAAAATTGTATTAAGGCACATTTTTTATTTAAAAAATTCTAAAACATAATCCAGGTAACCTAGCAATATAGAATACTATAGGATTCCCAATCTCAGACTTAGGATATGCCAGAAATTTGTGAAAGAAAAAAAAATCAACAGCAAATTCTCACCACAACATTCTTGATTGTGTTGTTTACCTAAATTAGTTTTGACATTGATTGGCCATTAATAGATGGATGAACTTGATTGATGGTTTGGTGCAAGACAGCAGTATCTGTATAGGAAGTATGTACAGTGTTGTACTGTTTTAGCTTCAGTTGGAGAACTTGTGTGTTGTAGGACAGGTGGTGTTACCCATGTGTGGAACATTATTGTCAGATAGTTTGGTGTTGCAGAGAATGTACATTTTCACTGTAGGTGAAATTACCATCTGTTTTTAATATTATTAATTTGTAATCAGTTTTTCACAACACAATTTTCAGTCTTGATATATAGGTAGGTTGCAGTTGGTACATGTTTAGCATTTTCAAGTAAAGTAATTACCTCCTATATGAAGTATGTCTAATTGTCTTGTTTATTTTTCTCTGTCACAAAATAATCTGTATCTAGTATGTGTACACATGAATTTATATGTGTTCAGTTCAGTCTCATTGCTGTATACTTATTATATAACTTCTATCTAAAGCAATATTTACTCCTCACAATCTCACTACCAGAAAATCTCATAATAAATGACTTTCCAGTGATTGTTTGTTTAGGAGATTAGGGGAAAAATGAAATAGTTCACATTCCCACTCTATCCATGCAGCCTTCTGTTGCATTGATGTTGTCTCATAGTCATGTTTACTTGGGAAAGGATTTCAGAGGATACCTTATTTCTTCAAGTCATTCCTGTAAACCAAAAAAACATCTTATGTAGCATGTCTTGGTGAATGTTTTTAGTTTAACATTCTGAAACACCATCCTGATGTGTTTCTCAAACAAAGTAAGGAATGTAAGCCTAGGTTAACAAAACAAAGGAAGAGATAGGATTATTGTGTACTACCTGAGCTAACACCTCTCTTGTCTTGTGGTTAAGATGATGGACTGAAGATTGGAGGGTCCCAGGTGTGAACCCCTGTGTGGACACAATGTTCCTGACCAGACAGCATATGTCCTTTAGCAGGACCTCTCCATTCTCATTGTTTCAAACAGTTCTGGTTCTACCTTTAGAGAGGGAACTGTTAGACCACTGTTGGAATAAATGCTAAGCTGCGCAACTGTCAACCCTGACAATCATCATCAGCATGAACATACAAATTGGATGTCTTTGTATCCATTTTAAATCTTTTTAACAATATATTTCAATACTAACTGTATAACTGATGAGAATGTTTTGTGTATTTGTAGGACAAGGCAGAGAACTTTGTTATGGCGGCCTTGTTCTGTGCCTCAGAGGAAGGGAATGTGGAAGGCCTCAAGAACCTCACAGAGATGGCACAGAAGATTGACCTTCAGGCCGCTAACAGGGTATGTGCAGTATTTGTTTATTTTTTGTCTTTACTTTTTTTTCATTTATAAACTCGAGATACATTTTTTGCTCAATCTCACTTAGATAGCATGGGATCTGCATACCTGTCATGTCCCTTTCTCCACTTTTCTGTATCCTTTTTTCAAGGAAAAATGTTGAATTACAGACCAAAAAGACTAAAACTAGATGAGCATGCCAATGGCAGGGTAGCAGCACATTTTCACCTTTTTGAACTCAAGTTTTTCTTTTCCAAAATTTGATCATAATTATGATTAGATCATTACCCTTACTTGTTCAGTTTTTAGCTCACCAGAGCTTTTGCTCATGGTGAGCTGCTGTCCACTGTCCTACTGTCAGGCATCTGGTGTCACGCATCTCTCAACATTTTCAAATGACATCTCCTCTTAAACTGCCCGGCAACACTCAGCCAAACCTTTCTCGGAATCATGAGTAGGCAAAAGCTAAAGAAAAAACAAGGCTGCCAGGGGTGTGGCCATTGTCAATAAATAGCTATTTAGGAAAACTTAGAAAATCTTCTTATTGGAAACTGCAAGAGCTAGAGCCTTAATATTTGGTATTCGCATTCTTTAGGTGACCCTGTATGAAGATTGTTCAAACAATTCAGAAGATTGTTCAAACAATTCAGATCCATCAAAAAACATGGCCTCTCATGGAGCATGGCCATTTGCCTTTAAAGGCTATATAGGAAAACATAGAAAATCTTCTTGTCAAAAACTGACAATCTTGATATTTGGTATTCATGTTCTTTGGGTTGCCCTGTATGAAGATTGTTATAATAATCTGATCCATCAAAAAAACATGGCCACCAAGGACATGGCCATTTTCTATATCAGGCTATATAGGAAAACTTAGAAAAATCTTCTTGTCAGAAACTGTTAGACCTAGAGCCTTCACATTTGGTATACATCTTCTTTGGGTACCCTTGTATCGAGATTGTTCAAAGAAATTTGATTCTATATGGCTATATAGGAGTATTTTAAAAATCTCCTTGTCAAAAACTGCAAGAGCTGGACTCTTAACATTTTGTATCCATGTTCGATGGGTGTCCCTGTATGAAGATTATTCAAAACATTGTGATCCATCAAACAACATGGCTGCTAAGGGCATGGCCATTTTCCTTATATGGCTTTATAGGAAAACTTTCAAAATCTTATTGTTAGGAACTACAAGAGCTAGAGCTTTGATATTTGGTTTATGCATTACTTTGCTGACCTTGTATCTATTAAGATCGTTCAAAGAATTTTGATCTGTCAAAAAAGCATAGCCACAAGGGCCGTATGTCTATGACAGGTAAATGATTTAGGGGCCATCATGGCTCTCTTGTTAAGTTACCCCATTTGATCTTATTTGTTTAGACTGCCACACCTTCACTTTGTAGTTGATTTGCTTCCAACTTGGATATATGTAAGAATTTAGTATCTTATGATGAGAGGTGCAAAGCACAGGAACATAAACTTTCATTTCCTCTGCTTTTTTTTTATTACTTCACATTGAAAAAAGATAATTCCCCCTTCAATGTGGTCTCCACATATTACCTTTTGTTTTTTTTCTTTTTGCATTCAGATGTTCTATAAGTCATTCAATTTCAGCATGGTGAGACCGCTGTTCACATGGCCGCAGGTGGCGGACATATAGAGGTGCTTCGATTCCTACAGTCAAAAGGGGTCAACATTAATGTCACGGACAAGGTATGTGTGTGTAACCACACTGTAGGTATAATAAATGTCATGGACATGATATGTGTGTAACCCCCTGTAGTCAATATTAATGTCATGGACATCGTATGTGTGTGTAACCCACTGTAGTAAACATTAATGTCACAGACATGGTATGTGTGTAACCCCACTGTAGTCAACATTAATGTCATGAACAAGGTATGTGTGTGTAAGCTTGCTGTAATTCAACATTAATCTCATGGACAAAGTATTAGTATAAGCCTACTGTAGTTAACATTAATGTCATAGACAAGGTATGTGTGCAGTCCTACTGTAGTTGACATATCTGTCATGGACAAGGTATGTGTGTGTAAGCTTGCTGTAATTTAACATTAATGTCATGGACAAGGTATGTGTGCAATCCTATTGTAGTTAACATTAATGTCATGGATAAGGTATGTGTGCAGTCCTACTGTAGTTGACATTTCTGTCATAGGCAAGGTATTTGTGTAACCTGCTGTAGTTAACTTTAATGTCATGGGCAAGGTATTTGTGTATAACCTACTGTAGTCAACTCTAATGTCATGGACAAGGTATTTGTGTATAACTTACTGTAGTCAACTTTAATGTCATGAACAAGGTATTTGTGTATAACTTACTGTAGTCAACTTTAATGTCATGGGCAAGGTATTTGTGTATAACATACTGTAGTCAACTTTAATGTCATGGACAAGGTATTTGTGTATAACCCACTGTAGTCAACTTTAATGTCATGGGCAAGGTATTTGTGTATAACCTACTGTAGTCAACTTTAATGTCATGGGCAAGGTATTTGTGTATAACCTACTGTAGTCAACTTTAATGTCATGGGCATGGTATTTGTGTATAACCTACTGTAGTCAACTTTAATGTCATGGGCATGGTATTTGTGTATAACCTACTGTAGTCAACTTTAATGTCATGGACAAGGTATTTGTGTATAACCCACTGTAGTCAACTTTAATGTCATGGGCAAGGTATTTGTGTATAACCTACTGTAGTCAACTTTAATGTCATGGGCATGGTATTTGTGTATAACCTACTGTAGTCAACTTTAATGTCATGGGCATGGTATTTGTGTATAACCTACTGTAGTCAACTTTTATGTCATGGGCATGGTATTTGTGTATAACCTACTGTAGTCAACTTCAATGTCATGGGCATGGTATTTGTGTATAACCTACTGTAGTCAACTTTAATGTCATGGGCAAGGTATTTGTGTATAACCTACTGTAGTCAACTTTAATGTCATGGGCATGGTATTTGTGTATAACCTACTGTAGTCAACTTTAATGTCATGGTCAACAATGATCAATATGAAGAAGTTAAATAAGTGCTTACTGGTAATGGCAAAGATGATGATAAAGATGAGAATGAATATTTTGTCTGAAGTAATTGTTTTATGATATTATGAAGAATGAAGTAATATAGTAAGTTAAAGAGGATTGTGGAAATTATTAGACTTTTAAATAGCATGGTGAGCTGTGGGCCGATACAATAGAGATATTACTTGAATCCATGTAATTTTACTCTAATAAACATGTTAATAATGTACATCTGTTGCTATAAAGGTTGCCACGATTCTTACTGACAATGATGATCTATGTTCTATTATATTCTGATGTGTCCTATTTTATGTTTCTGCAGCATGGGGACAGTTCTGTGTACTGGGCCGCCAGACAAGGTCACGTGGAGGTCATCAAATATCTGCAGGAGGAAGGGCTGCCACTGGACGCAAGGAATAAGGTCAGTACAGGGGCTGGTGATGGTCAGTACAGGGGCTGGTGATGGTCAGTACAGGGGCAGGTGATGGTCAGTACAGGGGCAGGTCATGGTCAGTACAGGGGCTGGTGATTTTCAGTACAGGGGCTGGTGATGGTCAGTACAGGGGCTGGTCAGTACAGGGGCTAGTGATGGTCAGTACAGGGGCTGGTGATTTTCAGTACAGGGGCTGGTGATGGTCAGTACAGGGGCTGGTGATTTTCAGTACAGGGGCTGGTCATGGTCGGTACAGGGGCTGGTCATGGTCAGTACAGGGGCTGGTGATGGTTAGTACAGGGGCTGGTCATGGTCAGTACAGGGGCTGGTGATGGTCTGTAAAGGGGCTGGTCAGTACAGGGGCTAGTGATGGTCAGTACAGGGGCTGGTCATGGTCAGTACAGGGGCTGGTGATGGTCAGTACAGGGGCTGGTCATGGTCGGTACAGGGGCTGGTCAGGGTCAGTACAGGGGCTGGTCATGGTCAGTACAGGGGCTGGTCATGGTCAGTACAGGGGCTGGTCATGGTCGGTACAGGGGCTGGTGATGGTCAGTACAGGGGCTGGTCATGGTCAGTACAGGGGCTGGTGATGGTCAGTACAGGGGCTGGTCATGGTCAGTACAGGGGCTGGTGATGGTCAGTACAGGGGCTGGTCATGGTCAGTATAGGGGCTGGTGATGGTCTGTAAAGGGGCTGGTCATTACAGGGGCTAGTGATGGTCAGTACAGGGGCTGGTCATGGTCAGTACAGGGGCTGGTGATGGTCAGTACAGGGGCTGGTGATGGTCAGTACAGGGGCTGGTCAGTACAGGGGCTAGTGATGGTCAGTACAGGGGCTGGTCATGGTCAGTACAGGGGCTGGTGATGGTCAGTACAGGGGCTGGTCATGGTCAGTATAGGGGCTGGTGATGGTCTGTAAAGGGGCTGGTCAGTACAGGGGCTAGTGATGGTCAGTACAGGGGCTGGTCATGGTCAGTACAGGGGCTGGTGATGGTCAGTACAGGGGCTGGTGATGGTCAGTACAGGGGCTGGTCAGTACAGGGGCTAGTGATGGTCAGTACAGGGGCTGGTGATGGTCAGTACAGGGGCTGGTCATGGTCAGTACAGGGGCTGGTCATGGTCGGTACAGGGTCTGGTCATGGTCGGTAGAGGTGCTGGTCATGGTCAGTACAGGGGCTGGTCATGGTCAGTATAGGGGCCGGTCATGGTTAGTACAGGTTCTGGTCATGGTCACTACAGGGGCTGGTCATGGTCAGTACAGGGGCTGGTGATGGTCAGTATAGGGGCCGGTCATGGTTAGTACAGGTTCTGGTCATGGTCACTACAGGGGCTGGTCATGGTCAGTACAGGGTCTGGTCATGGTCAGTACAGGGTCTGGTCATGGACAGTACAGGTGCTGGTCATGGTCAGTACAGGGGCTGGTCATGGTCAGTACAGGGTCTGGTCATGGTCAGTACAGGTGCTGGTCATGGTCAGTACAGGGGCTGGTCATGGTCAGTACAGGGTCTGGTCATGGTCAGTACAGGGTCTGGTCATGGTCAGTACAGGGGCTGGTCATGGTCAGTACAGGTGCTGGTCATGGTCAGTACAGGTGCTGGTCATGGTCAGTACAGGGGCTGGTCATGGTCAGTACAGGGGCTGGTCATGGTCAGTACAGGGTCTGGTCATTTATCAGTACAGGGTCTGGTCATGGACAGTACAGGTGCTGGTCATGGTCAGTACAGGGTCTGGTCATGGTCAGTACAGGGGCTGGTCAGCATAGGTGCTGTTTCATACAGGTGCTGGTGTATACAGGGGCAGTACAGGTGCTGGTCAGTACAGGTGCGATTCAGTACAAGTACTAGTCAGTACAGGCACATGTGTGTACAGGTGCTGGTCAGTACAGGTGCTATTCAGTACAGTTGCTGGTCAGTACAGGTGCATGTGTGTACAGCTGCTGGTCAGTACAGGCACATGTGTGTACAGGTGCTGATGTGTACAGGTGCTGGTCAGTGCTGGTGCATGTGTGTACAGGTACTGGTCAGTACAGGTGCTGGTCAGCACAGGCGATTGTGTGTACAGGTGCTTGTTAGTAATGGTGCAGTACAGGTGCTGGTGTACATGTATACAGGATTTGGTCAGTACAGTTTCTGATTTTATATTGTAATACTTTTTTTAACTAATTTTAAACCACACACCATTCTTAACTGCTTTGATTAAGGTAAAGCAATTTGTTTGTCAGCAGTGTTATGACTTTAAGGTTGCAACTAGGTGATATATATATAGAGAGAGAGAGACAAATATGTAGGTCAGTCTAGTCGTAACACCCTCTACCAACATTCTCTTCAACTAAGATCATAGCAACTGTAATGATTAGCATTAGTTATTGTTGGTCAGTGTAAGATAAAGATTATTGAATGAATAATAAAATAGTAGTTTGTTGGTCATGAAACCATGTTACAACAGTGTACAGTTATATTAGGATGTTTAGTGTGATCAACATTTTTGTTAATACTGTTCAACTTGGTTTCTCAATGTATCACACTAACAGTAATCCATGGCCATTAATGTAAACATTGTGACACTTTCAGGAATGACTATCAACAGTTTGTATTACACATTACAGGTTGTGTTTACATCTCTGACATGACAATAACGACACAACGTTTCATGGGTCAGGAACATGTATTTTTTCCCCTGTAATTAGGTTGACATTAATTCGTGCCCAGCAATTGTAGGGTATATATCTTATCACTTATTGCCTTCACTCCTAGCCTGTTAAACATACATTGATAAGGTTTATGCAAATAGAATATATCCAGATCACTGGGTCCCAGATGGGAGCTACCTGGTCAGTGTCAGCTGTCTTCAATTATGAGTTTCTAGAAATATGTCTTACAAAGTTTGTATGTAGATATTTTCCTTAAAAAAATGGCCTTAGCCTGGTTAATTGATAAGCACAGCAGACTGAGGATTCTGTGTTAGCTGTACATCAACATTACAACATGTAGCCAGTAACACAGGCTAACCACAGCAGTCAAAGTGGGCAGAATGAGTTGGGCTGAGTTGGGTGGTATACCAAGGTTTAAAACTTTGTCATCTATATTTAGTTATTGTTATAGTCTATTTCCTGGAACAGTTTAATGCCATTGTTACACAATATATTGTTACAGACTCAGGAGCTGTTAGAGCAGATCCTGATTGGTAGAAGCTGGTTGATCTGGATCTACATTATACGTCTGAGCCTGAGAAATGTGCACTTAGCAGGCTACAACATGGACAACACTGAGATGGTTTCATTATATAAGTTTTATAATTTCCATTTTTAATCAATTGTTCTGTATATAATAATGTAATCTGCTTGTAAATATTTGTTAAAATTTATAAATACATGAAAAAGTATTCTGTTTCAGTCTCTGGAGACTGCGGTCCATGTTGCTGCGAGATACGGACACACTGCAGTCATAGAATATCTAGCTGCCACAGGCATTGACATCAATGGACAGGATAATGTAAGTTGGTGAACATAGGAAAAGCAAAAATGAAAAAAATAAAAATGTTGCAAAGCAATAGAAAATATACATGAGGTACAAGAAACACACTTAATTATATTTTTATGGCAATGGAAATTAAACAGCTAAATATTGGGTTACACACAACTTAAAATATATTTATGTTTACATTGTTTTTAAAGTGAACTGAACATTCCCTTACTACATATTGAACAGAACCAGTACCCGATTGTTCCCACTGCATTTCACAGGGTTTCACTGCTTTAGCTTACTGTATAAATTCTTAAAAAATGCTGCCTTATTGAAAAAAGATTCTTAAAAGGTAAAAAAAAACACACTTAATTTTAAGTATTTATGGAAGGAATTAACCCTCTTTTCAAAGGAAATGTTTTGTAATTGACACAATCCTTCAAAGAAGGACGACTTTTTAAACGAATGTTTTTGTCCATATTGGATGAATAACAATTAATTTCTAAAGAAATTCTTCATCTACACACTTTTAACAATACTGAATATGTTCCATTACAGTTAGAAGAGACTCCTTTCCAAACTACTAAATATATTTCATTACAGTAAGAAGAGACTCCACTCCAAGCTACTGAATAATTATGTTCTATTACAGTTAGTAGAGACACCACTCCACAATACTGAATATGTTCCATTACAGTTAGGACAGACTCCACCTAAAATACTGAATATTTTCCATTACAGTTGGGAGAGAATCCTTTTCAAACTTCTGAATATATTCCATTACAGTTAGTAGAGACTCCACTCCACAATACTGAATATGTTCCATTACAGTTAGGAGAGACTCCACTCCACAATACTGAATATGTTCCATTACAGTTGGGAGAGACTCCACTCTACAATACTGAATATGTTCCATAACAGTAAGAAGAGACTCCACTCCACAATACTGAATATGTTCCATTACAGTTAGGAGAGACTCCACTCCACAATACTGAATATGTTCCATTACAGTTGGGAGAGACTCCACTCCACAATACTGAATTTGTTCCATTACAGTTAGGAGAGACTCCACTCTACAATACTGAATATGTTCCATAACAGTAAGAAGAGACTCCACTCCACAATACTGAATATGTTCCATTACAGTTAGGAGAGACTCCACTCCACAATACTGAATATGTTCCATTACAGTTGGGAGAGACTCCACTCCACAATACTGAATTTGTTCCATTACAGTTAGGAGAGACTCCACTCCACAATACTGAATATGTTCCATTACAGTAAGAAGAGACTCCACTCCACAATACTGAATATGTTCCATTACAGTTAGGAGAGACTCCACTCTACAATACTGAATATGTTCCATTACAGTTAGTAGAGACTCCACTCCACAATACTGAATTTGTTCCATTACAGTTAGGAGAGACTCCACTCCACAATACTGAATATGTTCCATTACAGTAAGAAGAGACTCCACTCCACAATACTGAATATGTTCCATTACAGTAAGAAGAGACTCCACTCTACAATACTGAATATGTTCCATTACAGTTAGAAGAGACTCCACTCTACAATACTGAATATGTTCCATTACAGTTAGGAGTGACTCCACTCCACAATACTGAATATGTTCCATTACAGTTGGGAGAGACTCCACTCCACAATACTGAATATGCTCCATTACAGTAAGAAGAGACTCCACTCTACAATACTGAATATGCTCCATTACAGTTAGAAGAGACTCCACTCTACAATACTGAATATGTTCCATTACAGTAAGAAGAGACTCCACTCTACAATACTGAATATGCTCCATTACAGTTAGAAGAGACTCCACTCTACAATACTGAATATGTTCCATTACAGTAAGAAGAGACTCCACTCTACAATACTGAATATGTTCCATTACAGTTAGGAGAGACTCCACTCCACAATACTGAATATGTTCCATTACAGTAAGAAGAGACTCCACTC
Organism: Sinonovacula constricta; assembly: GCA_007844125.1. Lineage (NCBI taxonomy): Eukaryota > Metazoa > Mollusca > Bivalvia > Cardiida > Solecurtidae > Sinonovacula > Sinonovacula constricta. The sequence goes on from CM017559.1 coordinate 67,954,255, forward strand.
TACAATACTGAATATGTTCCATTACAGTAAGAAGAGACTCCACTCTACAATACTGAATATATTCCATCACAGTTAGTAGAGACTCCACTCCACAATACTGAATATATTCCATCACAGTTAGTAGAGACACCACTCCACAATACTGAATATATTCCATCACAGTTAGTAGAGACTCCACTCCACAATACTGAATATATTCCATCACAGTTAGTAGAGACTCCACTCCACAACACTGAATTTGTTCCATCACAGTTAGGAGAGACTCCACTCTACAATACTGAATATATTCCATCACAGTTAGTAGAGACACCACTCCACAATACTGAATATGTTCCATTACAGTTAGTAGAGACTCCACTCCACAATACTGAATATGTTCCATTACAGTTGGGAGAGACCCCCTTCCAAACTACTGAATATGTTCCATTACAGTTAGTAGAGACTCCACTCCAAACTACTGAATATGTTCCATTACAGTTAGTAGAGACACCACTCCACAATACTGAATATGTTCCATCACAGTTAGTAGAGACACCACTCCACAATACTGAATATATTCCATTACAGTTAGTAGAGACTCCACTCCACAATACTGAATATTTTCCATCTCAGTTAGTAGAGACTCCACTCCACAATACTGAATATGTTCCATTACAGTTAGTAGAGACACCACTCCACAATACTGAATATGTTCCATTACAGTTGGGAGAGACTCCACTCCAAACTACTGAATATATTCCATCACAGTTAGTAGAGACACCACTCCACAATACTGAATATGTTCCATTACAGTTAGGAGAGACTCCACTCCACAATACTGAATATGTTCCATTACAGTTAGTAGAGACTCCTCTCCACAATACTGAATATGTTCCATTACAGTTGGGAGAGACTCCACTCTACAATACTGAATATGTTCCATTACAGTTAGGAGAGACTCCACTCTACAATACTGAATATGTTCCATTACAGTTAGGAGAGACTCCACTCCACAATACTGAATATGTTCCATTACAGTTAGTAGAGACTCCACTCCACAATACTGAATATGTTCCATTACAGTTAGTAGAGAGTCCACTCCACAATACTGAATATGTTCCATTACAGTTAGGAGAGACTCCACTCCACAATACTGAATATGTTCCATTACAGTTGGGAGAGACTCCACTCCACAATACTGAATATGTTCCATTACAGTTAGTAGAGACTCCACTCCACAATACTGAATATGTTCCATTACAGTTAGTAGAGACTCCACTCCACAATACTGAATATGTTCCATTACAGTTAGTAGAGACTCCACTCCACAATACTGAATATGTTCCATTACAGTTAGTAGAGACTCCACTCCACAATACTGAATATGTTCCAATACAGTTAGGAGAGACTCCACTCCACAATACTGAATATGTTCCATTACAGTTGGGCGAGACTCCACTCTACAATACTGAATATGTTCCATTACAGTTGGGAGAGACTCCACTCCACAATACTGAATATGTTCCATTACAGTTGGGAGAGACTCCACTCTACAATACTGAATATGTTCCATTACAGTTAGGAGAGACTCCACTCCACAATACTGAATATGTTCCATTACAGTTAGGAGAGACTCCACTCTACAATACTGAATATGTTCCACTACAGTTAGTAGAGACTCCAATCCACAATACTGAATATTTTCCATTACAGTTGGGAGAGACTCCACTCTACAATACTGAATATGTTCCATTACAGTTAGTAGAGACTCCAATCCACAATACTGAATATTTTCCATTACAGTTAGAAGAGACTCCACTCTACAATACTGAATATGTTCCATTACAGTTAGGAGAGACTCCACTCTACAATACTGAATATGTTCCATTACAGTTAGGAGAGACTCCACTCCACAATACTGAATATGTTCCATTACAGTTAGTAGAGACTCCACTCCACAATACTGAATATGTTCCATTACAGTTAGTAGAGAGTCCACTCCACAATACTGAATATGTTCCATTACAGTTAGGAGAGACTCCACTCCACAATACTGAATATGTTCCATTACAGTTGGGAGAGACTCCACTACACAATACTGAATATGTTCCATTACAGTTAGTAGAGACTCCACTCCACAATACTGAATATGTTCCAATACAGTTAGGAGAGACTCCACTCCACAATACTGAATATGTTCCATTACAGTTGGGCGAGACTCCACTCTCAATACTGAATATGTTCCATTACAGTTGGGAGAGACTCCACTCCACAATACTGAATATGTTCCATTACAGTTGGGAGAAACTCCACTCTACAATACTGAATATGTTCCATTACAGTTAGTAGAGACTCCACTCCACAATACTGAATATGTTCCATTACAGTTAGGACAGACTCCACTCTACAATACTGAATATGTTCCATTACAGTTAGGAGAGACTTCACTCTACAATACTGAATATGTTCCATTACAGTTAGTAGAGACTCCACTCCACAATACTGAATATGTTCCATTACAGTTAGGAGAGACTCCACTCTACAATACTGAATATGTTCCATTACAGTTAGGAGAGACTCCACTCCACAATACTGAATATGTTCCATTACAGTTAGTAGAGACTCCACTCCACACTACTGAATATGTTCCATTACAGTTAGGAGAGACTCCACTCTACAATACTGAATATGTTCCATTACAGTTAGGAGAGACTTCACTCCACAATACTGAATATGTTCCACTACAGTTAGTAGAGACTCCAATCCACAATACTGAATATTTTCCATTACAGTTGGGAAAGACTCCACTCTACAATACTGAATATGTTCCATTACAGTAAGTAGAGACTCCAATCCACAATACTGAATATTTTCCATTACAGTTGGGAGAGACTCCACTCTACAATACTGAATATGTTCCATTACAGTTAGAAGAGACTCCACTCTACAATACTGAATATTTTCCATTACAGTTAGGAGAGACTTCACTCCACAATACTGAATATGTTCCACTACAGTTAGTAGAGACTCCAATCCACAATACCGAATATTTTCCATTACAGTTGGGAGAGACTCCACTCTACAATACTGAATATGTTCCATTACAGTTAGAAGAGACTCCACTCTACAATACTGAATATTTTCCATTACAGTTGGGAGAGACTCCACTCCACAATACTGAATATGTTCCATTACAGTTAATAGAGACTCCAATCCACAATACTGAATATGCTCCATTACAGTAAGAAGAGACTCCACTCTACAATACTGAATATGTTCCATTACAGTTAGGAGAGACTCCACTCTACAATACTGAATATGTTCCATTACAGTTAGGAGAGACTCCACTCCACAATACTGAATATTTTCCATTACAGTTGGGAGAGACTCCACTCTACAATACTGAATATGTTCCATTACAGTTAGAAGAGACTCCACTCTACAATACTGAATATTTTCCATTACAGTTAGTAGAGACTCCAATCCACAATACTGAATATGTTCCATTACAGTAAGAAGAGACTCCACTCCAAACTACTGAATATGTTCCATTACAGTTAATAGAGACTCCAATCCACAATACTGAATATGCTCCATTACAGTAAGAAGAGACTCCACTCTACAATACTGAATATGTTCCATTACAGTTAGGAGAGACTCCACTCTACAATACTGAATATGTTCCATTACAGTTAGGAGAGACTCCACTCCACAATACTGAATATTTTCCATTACAGTTGGGAGAGACTCCACTCTACAATACTGAATATGTTCCATTACAGTTAGAAGAGACTCCACTCCACAATACTGAATATTTTCCATTACAGTTAGGAGAGACTCCACTCTACAATACTGAATATTTTCCATTACAGTTAGGAGAGACTTCACTCCACAATACTGAATATGTTCCACTACAGTTAGTAGAGACTCCAATCTACAATACTGAATATTTTCCATTACAGTTGGGAGAGACTCCACTCTACAATACTGAATATGTTCCATTACAGTTAGTAGAGACTCCAATCCACAATACTGAATATTTTCCATTACAGTTAGAAGAGACTCCACTCTACAATACTGAATATGTTCCATTACAGTTAGGAGAGACTCCACTCTACAATACTGAATATGTTCCATTACAGTTAGGAGAGACTCCACTCCACAATACTGAATATGTTCCATTACAGTTAGTAGAGACTCCACTCCACAATACTGAATATGTTCCATTACAGTTAGTAGAGAGTCCACTCCACAATACTGAATATGTTCCATTACAGTTAGGAGAGACTCCACTCCACAATACTGAATATGTTCCATTACAGTTGGGAGAGACTCCACTACACAATACTGAATATGTTCCATTACAGTTAGTAGAGACTCCACTCCACAATACTGAATATGTTCCAATACAGTTAGGAGAGACTCCACTCCACAATACTGAATATGTTCCATTACAGTTGGGCGAGACTCCACTCTCAATACTGAATATGTTCCATTACAGTTGGGAGAGACTCCACTCCACAATACTGAATATGTTCCATTACAGTTGGGAGAAACTCCACTCTACAATACTGAATATGTTCCATTACAGTTGGGAGAGAATCCTTTTCAAACTTCTGAATATATTCCATTACAGTTAGTAGAGACTCCACTCCACAATACTGAATATGTTCCATTACAGTTAGGAGAGACTCCACTCCACAATACTGAATATGTTCCATTACAGTTGGGAGAGACTCCACTCTACAATACTGAATATGTTCCATAACAGTAAGAAGAGACTCCACTCTACAATACTGAATATGTTCCATTACAGTTAGGAGAGACTCCACTCTACAATACTGAATATGTTCCATTACAGTTAGGAGAGACTCCACTCCACAATACTGAATATGTTCCATTACAGTTAGTAGAGACTCCACTCCACAATACTGAATATGTTCCATTACAGTTAGTAGAGAGTCCACTCCACAATACTGAATATGTTCCATTACAGTTAGGAGAGACTCCACTCCACAATACTGAATATGTTCCATTACAGTTAGGACAGACTCCACCTAAAATACTGAATATTTTCCATTACAGTTGGGAGAGAATCCTTTTCAAACTTCTGAATATATTCCATTACAGTTAGTAGAGACTCCACTCCACAATACTGAATATGTTCCATTACAGTTAGGAGAGACTCCACTCCACAATACTGAATATGTTCCATTACAGTTGGGAGAGACTCCACTCTACAATACTGAATATGTTCCATAACAGTAAGAAGAGACTCCACTCCACAATACTGAATATGTTCCATTACAGTTAGGAGAGACTCCACTCCACAATACTGAATATGTTCCATTACAGTTGGGAGAGACTCCACTCCACAATACTGAATTTGTTCCATTACAGTTAGGAGAGACTCCACTCTACAATACTGAATATGTTCCATAACAGTAAGAAGAGACTCCACTCCACAATACTGAATATGTTCCATTACAGTTAGGAGAGACTCCACTCCACAATACTGAATATGTTCCATTACAGTTGGGAGAGACTCCACTCCACAATACTGAATTTGTTCCATTACAGTTAGGAGAGACTCCACTCCACAATACTGAATATGTTCCATTACAGTAAGAAGAGACTCCACTCCACAATACTGAATATGTTCCATTACAGTTAGGAGAGACTCCACTCTACAATACTGAATATGTTCCATTACAGTTAGTAGAGACTCCACTCCACAATACTGAATTTGTTCCATTACAGTTAGGAGAGACTCCACTCCACAATACTGAATATGTTCCATTACAGTAAGAAGAGACTCCACTCCACAATACTGAATATGTTCCATTACAGTAAGAAGAGACTCCACTCTACAATACTGAATATGTTCCATTACAGTTAGAAGAGACTCCACTCTACAATACTGAATATGTTCCATTACAGTTAGGAGTGACTCCACTCCACAATACTGAATATGTTCCATTACAGTTGGGAGAGACTCCACTCCACAATACTGAATATGCTCCATTACAGTAAGAAGAGACTCCACTCTACAATACTGAATATGCTCCATTACAGTTAGAAGAGACTCCACTCTACAATACTGAATATGTTCCATTACAGTAAGAAGAGACTCCACTCTACAATACTGAATATGCTCCATTACAGTTAGAAGAGACTCCACTCTACAATACTGAATATGTTCCATTACAGTAAGAAGAGACTCCACTCTACAATACTGAATATGTTCCATTACAGTTAGGAGAGACTCCACTCCACAATACTGAATATGTTCCATTACAGTAAGAAGAGACTCCACTCTACAATACTGAATATGTTCCATTACAGTAAGAAGAGACTCCACTCTACAATACTGAATATATTCCATCACAGTTAGTAGAGACTCCACTCCACAATACTGAATATATTCCATCACAGTTAGTAGAGACACCACTCCACAATACTGAATATATTCCATCACAGTTAGTAGAGACTCCACTCCACAATACTGAATATATTCCATCACAGTTAGTAGAGACTCCACTCCACAACACTGAATTTGTTCCATCACAGTTAGGAGAGACTCCACTCTACAATACTGAATATATTCCATCACAGTTAGTAGAGACACCACTCCACAATACTGAATATGTTCCATTACAGTTAGTAGAGACTCCACTCCACAATACTGAATATGTTCCATTACAGTTGGGAGAGACCCCCTTCCAAACTACTGAATATGTTCCATTACAGTTAGTAGAGACTCCACTCCAAACTACTGAATATGTTCCATTACAGTTAGTAGAGACACCACTCCACAATACTGAATATGTTCCATCACAGTTAGTAGAGACACCACTCCACAATACTGAATATATTCCATTACAGTTAGTAGAGACTCCACTCCACAATACTGAATATTTTCCATCTCAGTTAGTAGAGACTCCACTCCACAATACTGAATATGTTCCATTACAGTTAGTAGAGACACCACTCCACAATACTGAATATGTTCCATTACAGTTGGGAGAGACTCCACTCCAAACTACTGAATATATTCCATCACAGTTAGTAGAGACACCACTCCACAATACTGAATATGTTCCATTACAGTTAGGAGAGACTCCACTCCACAATACTGAATATGTTCCATTACAGTTAGTAGAGACTCCTCTCCACAATACTGAATATGTTCCATTACAGTTGGGAGAGACTCCACTCTACAATACTGAATATGTTCCATTACAGTTAGGAGAGACTCCACTCTACAATACTGAATATGTTCCATTACAGTTAGGAGAGACTCCACTCCACAATACTGAATATGTTCCATTACAGTTAGTAGAGACTCCACTCCACAATACTGAATATGTTCCATTACAGTTAGTAGAGAGTCCACTCCACAATACTGAATATGTTCCATTACAGTTAGGAGAGACTCCACTCCACAATACTGAATATGTTCCATTACAGTTGGGAGAGACTCCACTCCACAATACTGAATATGTTCCATTACAGTTAGTAGAGACTCCACTCCACAATACTGAATATGTTCCATTACAGTTAGTAGAGACTCCACTCCACAATACTGAATATGTTCCATTACAGTTAGTAGAGACTCCACTCCACAATACTGAATATGTTCCATTACAGTTAGTAGAGACTCCACTCCACAATACTGAATATGTTCCAATACAGTTAGGAGAGACTCCACTCCACAATACTGAATATGTTCCATTACAGTTGGGCGAGACTCCACTCTACAATACTGAATATGTTCCATTACAGTTGGGAGAGACTCCACTCCACAATACTGAATATGTTCCATTACAGTTGGGAGAGACTCCACTCTACAATACTGAATATGTTCCATTACAGTTAGGAGAGACTCCACTCCACAATACTGAATATGTTCCATTACAGTTAGGAGAGACTCCACTCTACAATACTGAATATGTTCCACTACAGTTAGTAGAGACTCCAATCCACAATACTGAATATTTTCCATTACAGTTGGGAGAGACTCCACTCTACAATACTGAATATGTTCCATTACAGTTAGTAGAGACTCCAATCCACAATACTGAATATTTTCCATTACAGTTAGAAGAGACTCCACTCTACAATACTGAATATGTTCCATTACAGTTAGGAGAGACTCCACTCTACAATACTGAATATGTTCCATTACAGTTAGGAGAGACTCCACTCCACAATACTGAATATGTTCCATTACAGTTAGTAGAGACTCCACTCCACAATACTGAATATGTTCCATTACAGTTAGTAGAGAGTCCACTCCACAATACTGAATATGTTCCATTACAGTTAGGAGAGACTCCACTCCACAATACTGAATATGTTCCATTACAGTTGGGAGAGACTCCACTACACAATACTGAATATGTTCCATTACAGTTAGTAGAGACTCCACTCCACAATACTGAATATGTTCCAATACAGTTAGGAGAGACTCCACTCCACAATACTGAATATGTTCCATTACAGTTGGGCGAGACTCCACTCTCAATACTGAATATGTTCCATTACAGTTGGGAGAGACTCCACTCCACAATACTGAATATGTTCCATTACAGTTGGGAGAAACTCCACTCTACAATACTGAATATGTTCCATTACAGTTAGTAGAGACTCCACTCCACAATACTGAATATGTTCCATTACAGTTAGGACAGACTCCACTCTACAATACTGAATATGTTCCATTACAGTTAGGAGAGACTTCACTCTACAATACTGAATATGTTCCATTACAGTTAGTAGAGACTCCACTCCACAATACTGAATATGTTCCATTACAGTTAGGAGAGACTCCACTCTACAATACTGAATATGTTCCATTACAGTTAGGAGAGACTCCACTCCACAATACTGAATATGTTCCATTACAGTTAGTAGAGACTCCACTCCACACTACTGAATATGTTCCATTACAGTTAGGAGAGACTCCACTCTACAATACTGAATATGTTCCATTACAGTTAGGAGAGACTTCACTCCACAATACTGAATATGTTCCACTACAGTTAGTAGAGACTCCAATCCACAATACTGAATATTTTCCATTACAGTTGGGAAAGACTCCACTCTACAATACTGAATATGTTCCATTACAGTAAGTAGAGACTCCAATCCACAATACTGAATATTTTCCATTACAGTTGGGAGAGACTCCACTCTACAATACTGAATATGTTCCATTACAGTTAGAAGAGACTCCACTCTACAATACTGAATATTTTCCATTACAGTTAGGAGAGACTTCACTCCACAATACTGAATATGTTCCACTACAGTTAGTAGAGACTCCAATCCACAATACCGAATATTTTCCATTACAGTTGGGAGAGACTCCACTCTACAATACTGAATATGTTCCATTACAGTTAGAAGAGACTCCACTCTACAATACTGAATATTTTCCATTACAGTTGGGAGAGACTCCACTCCACAATACTGAATATGTTCCATTACAGTTAATAGAGACTCCAATCCACAATACTGAATATGCTCCATTACAGTAAGAAGAGACTCCACTCTACAATACTGAATATGTTCCATTACAGTTAGGAGAGACTCCACTCTACAATACTGAATATGTTCCATTACAGTTAGGAGAGACTCCACTCCACAATACTGAATATTTTCCATTACAGTTGGGAGAGACTCCACTCTACAATACTGAATATGTTCCATTACAGTTAGAAGAGACTCCACTCTACAATACTGAATATTTTCCATTACAGTTAGTAGAGACTCCAATCCACAATACTGAATATGTTCCATTACAGTAAGAAGAGACTCCACTCCAAACTACTGAATATGTTCCATTACAGTTAATAGAGACTCCAATCCACAATACTGAATATGCTCCATTACAGTAAGAAGAGACTCCACTCTACAATACTGAATATGTTCCATTACAGTTAGGAGAGACTCCACTCTACAATACTGAATATGTTCCATTACAGTTAGGAGAGACTCCACTCCACAATACTGAATATTTTCCATTACAGTTGGGAGAGACTCCACTCTACAATACTGAATATGTTCCATTACAGTTAGAAGAGACTCCACTCCACAATACTGAATATTTTCCATTACAGTTAGGAGAGACTCCACTCTACAATACTGAATATTTTCCATTACAGTTAGGAGAGACTTCACTCCACAATACTGAATATGTTCCACTACAGTTAGTAGAGACTCCAATCTACAATACTGAATATTTTCCATTACAGTTGGGAGAGACTCCACTCTACAATACTGAATATGTTCCATTACAGTTAGAAGAGACTCCACTCTACAATACTGAATTTGTTCCATTACAGTTAGTAGAGACTCCAATCCACAATACTGAATATGTTCCATTACAGTAAGAAGAGACTCCACTCCAAACTACTGAATATGTTCCATTACAGTTAGTAGAGACTCCAATCCACAATACTGAATATGTTCCATTACAGTTAGTAGAGACTCCACTCCACAATACTGAACATTTTCCATTACAGTTGGGAGAGACTCCACTCCACAATGCCTCATGGCATGGGTTCACCAACATCGTACATGCCCTCTGTAAAGGTGGGGCAAACCTTGACATTCAGAACAAAGATGGTGACACGGCCCTGCATTGTGCCGCAGCACGAGGACATGTGGAGTGTGTCAAAATACTCATCAAATACAATGTATCACTGGATGTACAGGACAAGGTGAGGGGCAACTTCACTGAGTTGATTGATAAGTTGATAAACATAACATTGTTGATAGAAATACAGTCCAATCAAGATACTTTTAATCACAGTCAAGCGAATGTACAGGATATTTTGGATAAATTTGGTGGACCTATCATTATTTCTATATATCATATGTAGAAAATCTTATGTTATGATACTTCGGATCACAATACCTCAGACTGCTGCACTTGATTGGATGATTGTCATGGTCCCTCGAACCAATTATGCACTTAATTAAGTCACAGCTTTATGAATGATGAAATCTGCTGCCAAGTTTTCAAACCTCCGTGAGTGAAAGCATTTCCGCTTGCAAAATCCGTTTCCTAATTGGCGTGCAATCCTGATTGCAGAAAACAGCAAGCACATTGTTTACTGTTTGGTGTTGAAATGGTATTGAGTAAATCAAGTAAGGGTACATGTATAGGTCCTGTATATTCAATAGGCAAATTAGTTCAACATATACTTAAAGGCGAAATGAAATAAAGCCATTTGGTCGGCAAATCTGTACTGTCTGTTACTTTTTTACACGCTTTTATCCTATTACCACCTGAGCACCTTCATCCTTTTATTAGTTAAAAAGTCATCTGTTATTTGTCACATTACCCTTTTGTTTACAACATTGAGAAGCAATCATTGTCTATTTTATAATAACCTATGATCAATACATGCATTTTCATTAATATATATACAGTAAACAATAAGCTTGCTTTTACTTTTTTTCCCATATTACATTGTTTAAAATAAAAATAGCAACAAACTTATTATATCAAATAGAAACTGGTTTACGGTAACAGCAATGGCAGACAGCTGCAATTAACAATGTCACTTAGGTAATTTATAATAGTTCAGATTCTATGATCGAACTATTGAAGATAACATTTTGAATGTTTAAGTTGTTACATTATAACATTCAATAAACTTAAAAAGCATGGGAGTAATGTAGGATAATGTATAAAGAATATTATTATAACATCACAGGCTTGAAATGTGACTTTTTAAACATGTAACATGTAACACTGTACAAGCAGCTGAGATTTTAAATTGAAAAAGAACAGCTCTAATATATATTCTCATATGTTGGATATCTTGGGACAAAAGATAAATCAAATGCAGTTGTTCTTTGTTAAAATTTCAAGACAGGTATGTTGTTGTGTTTTACCTTTTAAATTTTCAAAACACAGTAAGGCAATATTTGTTTTTACCATTCCAATTTTTGACAGAGAGGAACAACTGCACTGTACCTGGCCTGTAACAGACAACACAGCACTATAGCCTTGCTGTTGTTACATGCAGGCTGTCAGATGGACATGGTCATAGAGGTAAGGGAGGCTACTGGCATATATTGAGTATGATAACAAACCAAAAGTAGCAGTATTGGGGAAATATTAAGTTTAAGAAACTTATTTAAAAAAACCCAACATGTTAGATACAAAGTTGTTGACTATGTAATGAAAGCTGAAAGTATCTGCTGCAAAAATAATTAAAATTTGCACTTCTTGTCAAAAGCCTTCAATAATAGTATTCAGCAAATTGATCCATACTACATTGAAAGGTTTTATGCATTTAACATGTGCTTTTGTAGATTTTACATGTGAGAAATGGGTTTTGATTCTGTTTATTGTTAGTCTCGAGGCTTTACATTCTGGCATGATGTCCAAAACATGAACTACACAAAACATACATTGTTGCTTTCTTTAAGTTCATACTAGTATCTTGTACATATATCTCCTACCTTTGTAACAGTTGGAAGTTTATTTTTAAACCCAATTCTTTCAGGATGCATGTGAATACACACTTCACTGTGCTGCCAGAGAGGGCTTGACTACAGTTGTACAGACCATGTGTGCTTATGGTTGTCAGGTGGACGTCTTCACCAAGGTAACCTTCTCTGTACATGTTTCTGTGTAACCACTATCTCTGTACATGTTTCTGTATAACCACTATCTCTGTACATGTTTCTGTGTAACCACCATCTCTGTACATGTTTCTGTGTAACCATCTCTGTACATGTTTCTGTGTAACCATCATCTCTGTACATGTTTCTGTATAACCACCATCACTGTACATGTTTCTGTGTAACCACCATCTCTGTACATGTTTCTGTATAACCACCATCTCTGTACATGTTTCTGTGTAACCACCATCTCTGTACATGTTTCTGTGTAACCACAATCTCTGTACATGTTTCTGTGTAACCACCATCTCTGTACATGTCTCTGTGTAACCACCATCTCTGTACATGTCTCTGTGTAACCACCATCTCTGTACATGTTTCTGTGTAACCACCATCTCTGTACATGTCTCTGTGTAACCACCATCTCTGTACATGTCTCTGTGTAACCACCATCTCTGTACATGTTTCTGTGTAACCACCATCTCTGTACATGTCTCTGTGTAACCACCATCTCTGTACATGTCTCTGTGTAACCATCTCTGTACATGTTTCTGTGTAACCATCTCTGTACATGTTTATGTGTAACCACCATCACTGTACATGTCTCTGTGTAACCACCATCTCTGTACATGTCTCTGTGTAACCATCTCTGTACATGTTTCTGTGTAACCATCTCTGTACATGTTTATGTGTAACCACCATCTCTGTACATGTTTCTGTGTAACCACCATTTTTGTACATGTTTCTGTGTAACCACCATCTCTGTATATGTTTCTGTGTAACCACCATCTCTGTACATGTTTCTGTGTAACCATCTCTGTACATGTTTATGTGTAACCACCATCTCTGTACATGTTTCTGTGTAACCACCATCTCTGTACATGTTTCTGTGTAACTACTATCTCTGTACATGTTTCTGTGTTACCACTATCCCTGTACATGTTTCTTTGTAACCACTATCCCTGTACATGTTTCTGTGTAACCACCATCTCTGTACATGTTTCTGTGTAACCACATATAATTGGAGATTTATCATCTCATAGAATGTTTCTATTTACTTGAACATTTAATAAACTTTGCATGATAAAACATAATTAAGTTTCTGGTTTAAATTTCAATAGTTCTAATTTCATCATGTGTGGTTTCCACTGCGGATGGGGAAAAAATTGTTACAAGATATGCTAGAATCCGATCACGATTTGCTTTATATTGTATGTATGTGTAGTTGTTTTTGAAAATGAACTAGATAAGGGTATCTATAAAATAGAAAGAAACATTTTGCTTAATTTCATTACAATAAACTTTCTAACAAATTGACCAGATGTAGAATCTGAATCACTTAATATAATAGAGTCAAGGCCATCACAAGCTATCTGTGCCTGTTGATCACTAAATGTGTACAGGTGCTTCAAATTTTAGTTATAAACTCATTGAAAAAAAATGAAGAATATATCCAAATATTCTTCAGTTAAAAATATCCATTATCTTAAAATACCCATTATCTCTGTATACCCATTATCTAAGAATACCCACTATCTTAGAATAATCATTATCTCAAAATACACATTATCACAGTATACCCATTATCACTGAATACCCACTATCTCAGAATACCCATTATCACAGAATACCCACTATCTCAGAATACCCATTATCATAGAATACACATTATCACAGTATACCCATTATCTAAGAATACCCACTATCTTAGAATAATCATTATCTCAAAATACACATTATCACAGTATACCCATTATCTCAGAATACCCACTATCTCAGAATACTCATTATCACAGAATACCCACTATCTCAGAATAATCATTATCTCAGAATACACATTATCACAGTATACCCATTATCACTGAATACCCACTATCTCAGAATACACATTATTATAGAATACCCACTATCCCAGAATATCCATTATCAAAGAATTCACACTATCTCAGAATACCCATTATCATAGAATACCCATTATCTTACAATACCCATTATCTCAGAATGCACTTTATCTTAAAATATTCATTATCTCAGAATAATCATTATGGACGAATTCCCACGATCTCAGAATAACCATTATCTCAGAATAAACATTATCACAGAATAACCCATTATCACTGAATGCCCACTATTTCAGAATACCCATTATCTCAAAATACCCATTCTCACAGAATACTATTACAGGATACCCACTATCTCAGGATACCCACTATCTCAGAATACCCATTATCACAGAATACCCACTATCTCAGAATACCCATTATCAAAGAATACACACTATCTCAGAATACACATTATCTCAGAATACACACTATCTCAGAATTCTCATTATCACAGAATACCCATTATCTTAGATTACCCACTATCTCAGAATACTCATTATCTCAGAATACCCACTATCTCAGAATACTCATTATCTCAGAATACACACTATCTCAGAATACCCATTATCTCAGAATACACATTATCACAGATTACTCATTATCTCATTATCATAGAATACTCATTGTCAAAGAATTCCCATTATCTCAGAATATCCATTATTCCAGAATACTCATTGTCTCACAACACTCATTATGTCATGTAAATTTTATGTAAAAGATCAAAACTCACAGTTGAAATGGACATAAATTATCACATAGCTTCAAGTTTAATTGTGCCAATGCTTAAAATAGATCATTGAGAAATCTGTCAAGGAACAACATAAATTGGATAAAAGCTTGATGTATGATTAAAAATTTAATGAATGTATTAAAAATGTATAGAAATTACTGAGATGCAGTAACTAATGTTTATAAATGAACAAGTAAAAGATTAAACAAGTAACAAGTAAAAAATCTGAATGAGCCCAGCAACATATCAAAATGTATTGGGCTATGTCAGAATTGAGATATACTGATATATTGGTAAAGCCATACTTCTCTAGGTAATATTGTAATCATTGTGCTTTAATGGTCTGCTTGTTTTCCAAACTTACTACAAGTCATTCAATTAAATGCAATAAAAAACAGTATATTTTTAGATAATGACACATTTGTTAGTATTTATTTTCTTAAAAGTTCATAACTTACATATACCTTAGTCATATTTAATCTTCATGTTAAATAAAAATAAATGTTCTGTATGTTTTAACATTTTACCCACACATGTCCATCTAAGTTAAGTCTATAATTTTTTTACATTGATGATATAACTAACTTTTTATTTCCTTCCAGGAGGCATTATTGACGCCCCTACACCTGGCCAGTAAAGGAGGGTTCCTGGACATTGTCAGGTGTTTGGTCATCTCGGGTGCCATGCCATATGTTCCAAACAAGGTAAGTGTGGCAACCCTGGTCAGTCTGATTGTTGAAGACAAATCTTATTTAGGGTCTCTATTATGCATTTGCATTCAATATAATTTCAACATTACCTATTTTGACTGCATCCAGATTTAAGTGCATAGAGATTTTATTAGCATAGAGGTTTAATCAGAGCATAGAGATTTAAGTTTAATTCAGATATATAGTGCTAATTTGGAACTCACACCTGGTCAGGTTCCATCTACTATGTCCTCAAACCAGGTAAGTAACCGTCTACAGCGTATCCACACCTGGTCAGGTGCTATTTCCTGTGTCTCACCATCTGGTCAGGTACCATCTGCTGTGTTCCCATACCTGGTCAGGTACCATCTACTGCATATCCACACCTGGTCAGGTGCTATTTCTTTTGTCTCCACACCTGGTCAGGTACCATCTGCTGTGTTCCCATACCTGGTCAGGTACCATCTCCTGTGTCCCCATATATACATGGTCAGGTACCATCTCCTGTGTCCCCATACATGGTCAGGTACCATCTCCTGTGTCCCCATACATGGTCAAGTACCTTCTCCTGTGTCCCCATACATGGTCAGGTACCTTCTCCTGTGTCCCCATATCTGGTCAGGTACCATCTATTGGGTTCCCATATCTGGTCAGGTACCATCTCCATGGGTGCAATTTTTCCGGCATATGCCGGAACTTCCGTTTTTTCCAGGACGCCTAGGGCCATTTTCCCAAATTGTGCAAATCCGTTGAGATTTTCAGAGGTGGGGGGGTGGGGTAGGGGGTATAGACCTACTCCTGCTCTGAAATAAAGTTTGTTTCGATTTCAACCACGTAAACAATCTCATTGTCTATTTTAAGAATTCATTTGCATGTGCTTGTTTTCGACCTTTTCACGGACTTAAATGTCACGAAAATATGATTCGTTAATGAGCTTGCCGGACTAGCTTGGCCAGTGCCGAAAATTACCAAATACGGCTATCTGACCTTCACAAACTTAAAGATTGGCTGTCTTATTATAGCAACCCAAAGAAAAAGCACGTTCTGAAATGCGTTTGGCGCGATAAATGTGTTGATTATAAGAGCAATTTTGATTCGCTGTCTTATTATAACCGTCCAATGAAAGCGCTTTCAGACGAATTGTCATACATGGAGGACGTAAACAATATTGATAATAATAGAGATAGAAAACAAAATATTGGAACATGAAGTTTTTACTCGCTGGGTATGACATCAAAGAATTAGAAAAAGGATCAAAGAACAAGTGGCGTTGGGAATGGTTATCAGAAATAGACACAGCTGGCGATAAATGGGAACAATGGCTGAAAAAGCGTGACAAAGCGGGTGTAGCTTTCTGCGAGTGTTGTGCCAAAACCATCAGGCAGGAAGAAATGCATAAAAAAAACACGCGAACGAAGGTAATCACATGAAAAACAAAACAACAGAGAAAACAAACCAGGTAACTTGAAATTATCAACAAATGTGTTAATAGTTGGATTCAATATGTTGATATATCTACTAGGCATAGAATGATAGATAGGCCCTACTGCACATGTACTTTTTTCTTTGATACTTGAATTGCGTTTGTATTCATATTAAGTTGATGTCATCAGTGATGTGTTAGACTTAAGTATAAGATTACAAATCTCTGCCCAGCGGCTAGTGCCAGAAGTGGACATCATGCCCATTTTTTTTCATTGATATTTATAATAGGGCATAACAGATTGCAAAATTTCCATCAGACAATCAGGTTGTTGTATCAGAAAATGACTTGTCAAGGTCTTGTAATGTGCTAAAAACCAGGCGTTGCCCTGGACTAACCGGGAGCCCTAGCGGCCCCCAGCCAAAAGTTCAGGTTTTTAAAAAATTTTCTACTTGCACCCATGCATCTCCTGTGTCCCCATATCTGGTCAGGTACCATCTATTGTGTCCCCCATATCTGGTCAGGTGCCATCTATTGTGTCCCCATATCTGGTCAGGTACCATCTCCTGTGTCCCCATATCTGGTCAGGTACCATCTATTGTGTCCCCCATATCTGGTCAGGTGCCATCTATTGTGTCCCCATATCTGGTCAGGTACCATCTATTGTGTCCCCATATCTGGTCAGGTACCATCTATTGTGTCCCCCATATCTGGTCAGGTGCCATCTATTGTGTCCCCATATCTGGTCAGGTACCATCTCCTGTGTCCCCATATCTGGTCAGGTACCATCTATTGTGTCCCCCATATCTGGTCAGGTGCCATCTATTGTGTCCCCATATCTGGTCAGGTACCATCTCCTGTGTCCCCATATCTGGTCAGGTACCATCTCCTGTGTCCCCATATCTGGTCAGGTACCATCTATTGTGTCCCCCATATCTGGTCAGGTGCCATCTATTGTGTCCCCATATCTGGTCAGGTACCATCTCCTGTGTCCCCATATCTGGTCAGGTACCATCTATTGTGTCCCCCATATCTGGTCAGGTGCCATCTATTGTGTCCCCATATCTGGTCAGGTACCATCTCCTGTGTCCCCATATCTGGTCAGGTACCATCTCCTGTGTCCCCATATCTGGTCAGGTACCATCTATTGTGTCCCCCATATCTGGTCAGGTGCCATCTATTGTGTCCCCATATCTGGTCAGGTACCATCTCCTGTGTCCCCATATCTGGTCAGGTACCATCTCCTGTGTCCCCCATATCTGGTCAGGTACCATCTATTGTGTCCCACATCTAGTCAGGTACCATCTATTGTGTTCCCATGTCTGGTCAGGTACAATCTCCCGTGTCCCCACACTAGTTCAGGTACCATCTCCTGGTCAGGTACCCACACCTGGTCAGGTACCATCTCCTGTGTCCCCAAACCTTGTCAGGTACCATCTCCTGTGTCCCCATACCTGGTCAGGTACCCACACCTGGTCAGGTACCAACCATCTCCTGTGTCCCCATACCTGGTCAGGTACCATCTACTGTCTCCACATCTGGTCTCAGCAGAAAAAGAGCTCACCAATGTTGCTAAATTTAGACACTGTAACACTTGCCTGCCTTTACCAAATGACAGTTTGCACTTGACTTCAGGTGTAGCTATTGTCGGACTTAACAATAAACCTTTCTTTATAATTTAAGGATGGTGTGACTCCAGAGATAATGGCACTGGCTGAAGGATACACAGACATAGCGGACCTACTCTGTAGGATGAAAGGAGTATGTACAATTTGTAGTTTGATGTTTATGTGATAATGCATAGCAATGTGACAAAATAAGTACATGAATATGACATTGCTGGATTAGAAAGCAAGTTTGTTATAATCTGATGTAAATTCCTGTCCACATGTACAGTAACATTATTCTTGAT
The DNA here is from genome assembly GCA_007844125.1 of Sinonovacula constricta. Lineage (NCBI taxonomy): Eukaryota > Metazoa > Mollusca > Bivalvia > Cardiida > Solecurtidae > Sinonovacula > Sinonovacula constricta. The sequence goes on from CM017559.1 coordinate 67,973,516, forward strand.
AGTTTTTAAAGGTATTTCTTTTACATTTTTTAAGCATACAAGGCCTATAAACATATTTCCATCTTGAAGGCATTTTTTCAACCCACAAAACTGAATCATATTCCTTTTTTTATCTTAAGAGTAATAAAGTGTTGGTATTATTAATAATGCATGTAACACAGAAAACATATGAAATTCACTATTACATTAAAATGCTAAACAGTAAAATTAAAATGAATTAAATGTTTTTATGCTGTTATATAATATTACTTTTTTTAAAATGACATTTAGGTAAGTTTTCACTAAATATGTACTACCCCTATGTATAGGAAAAAGGCGAGACATACATCAAGCAGCTGACCCAGTCCTCCCTTCCCCTACCACAAGTCAAGGTCAAGGTTCTGGGATCAACTGGAGTGGGTAAGACCACCCTTATCGAGACCCTCAAGTGTGGTCTTTTCAGCAGCTTCTTCAGAAGGTCAAGGTTATCGAGCTCAGGGGCCAGCCCTGGACACCAATCCAGTCACCATGGCAACAGCAAGTCCAAAGGTAGGTGATACGGGTCTACTAGTCTTACCCATATAAGTTCTACAGATTCTAAGTTAGGCAGGCATGAAATCTGTTCACTTGTTAAATCTGTAGTATTGACATCTGTCAAAATCAATATATAAATGAAGAATATTGTTGATTTGTATTGATGTACAATAATACTTGATAAAGTAAAATTTTCTTAAATTTCTAGATATTTTGGAAATATCATAAAAAATGTAAATGTACCTTTTATTTTTTAACAAATACCTTATTAAATTGTATTAAAAGGAAAGTGTTCATGGAAATTATTCGTTGTGGTTTGGCATCATACCAGCAATCTATCATCAATGCTAAGAAAGAAATAGGTATTGGGCAGTCCGATAACTAAGTTGTCTGCCCTTGAGCACTCTCCCAATGCGCATGCTTACTCGCGCTGATTAAAACTTCCGGGGTATAAGTAGAAATTTTATCAGCGTGTAAAACACAAACATCGAGTGACATGGAAAGTTAATTAAATAAAGAAACAAAACCAAAATGGAAATCGCCGAAATATTGCTGCATATGTAAAGGTGTTTATAGCAGGAAGGTGGTCGAAAACAAAACTGTTTCATTGCATCGATTTTCTCAAAACAAAAGACTGCAACGCATTTGGATGGTATTATAACACTTCGCCCTCCCTTAACTGGTAACAGTTCGCCCTTGATCGGTAACAGCTCGCCCTAGATAGGTAACAGTTCGCCCTTGCTTTATAACATGTCGCCTTCAGATGTGTATACATGAAGCAAAAAATAGTAAGTTTGTTAATTTATTTATAACCATTCACATTGTATTTGCTTTCTTTGTCTTCATATACATTATGAGCACTTCTGATATAAGTGTATACGCCACCCTTCGCCCTTAAATCTTAAGAAATTAAGTAAAAAGAATGTAAACTTGTTAATTTATTTTTTATTATTTCGTCACCATTCACATTAAATTTATGCTTCCTTTGTCTTCTTATTTTTTATTATTATTAGCATCGTAAATTATTATATTTTTATTTTTCATATTTTAAAATTGTTTTAACCAAAGAAAAATCTGATCCTCCAAGTACAATATATGAACTGTCACTGTTCCTTAATTTAAATGCAATTGTACGTCCTAAAATATAGTAATTATACTGTGTATGTGGTTTATTTATTTCATATTTTATATTTAAATAAAATTCTGCTGTTGCAAGGATTTTAATGTTACTTAGTTGCATTCATATTTTGTTGCCAAAACTTTAATAAGGTTGTCACACTCAAGATGTCTTGAGTATGCAGTTATCTTATAATTGCACAAAAAAGTGTGAACGTTAATTAATGTTTGCCTTCTGTCATTATTGTGATGATAGCATATGCACTAATCTTGATTGATAATTAGTCACCGTGATCTTAACTGATGTTTGCCGTCATAGACGTATATAAGTGCTTGCAATTAAAAGACTAGTCAGTGTGTGATTCAATCTCGCAACAATATAATTATATTCAATATTTTATTGGCACACACTTTTATATTTATGGCCATACATAAGTGCAATGTACACTAGCTTTATCACAATGCAGCATGAAGAAGTCGACGAAGACGGCAACCAACTCATTGTGTTTGTATGCATATCTTATAAAATATTATATATATTATACACTATATAACAAATTAACTCAAATATATACTTTACTTGACATCATTTTTCACCTTCATTTAACGCATGGAAATGGTACACTTATATCTGAAGTAACCATAATGCATATGAAACCAATGGAAACAAATACAAATTAATGTGAATGGTGTCGAAATAATTATAAATAAGTTAACAAGTATACATTTTTGCTTGACGTATACACTTATATCTGATGGCAACATGTTACCGATCAAGAGCAACATGTTACCAATTAAGGGCGGCCTGTTACTAGGGAGGACGAAGTGTTACTAATTCTTCTCAAGTTGGTCTCTCCTTTTTAATTCATAATTGCCAGTAATATCTAGCTTGTGAGTGCCAATAGTTTGCTCGATTAGATTCCTTCTGAATTTATTCAAATGACGATTCACCAGGTACTTTTTCAAATCTGTTAGCTTAAAATGGGTCAATTCTTAGTTGTTTACACAAGCTTCGTTGATTTCTTCATCCTTGTCCGCCATCTTTTTTTTTACTTAGTCCCCAGAGGCTCAGCTTTGAGTAGCCTCCCTTTGAAATCAAGGGAAGTAACTGCATTATCAGACTGCCCAATAACACTGCAATATCTTTGACAGCCTGTCAGAGAGATTTGTCTATTTAACAGATATTGTTTATTATAGTTCATTCTATTAGGAAAACTTTCTTCTTAATAATCTGTATAAATGTTTTAACATACTAACAAATATATGGTTATTATCTTGGATCTATTTATTGCTTCACTTGTAAAACAATGTGTAAGACCCCTGTATGTTTATTGTTTATCCAGGGAACCGTCCTAAGCTTCCACGCCAGTACAGCCTGCCCACACCTCTCTGTTACACTGTTGGAAACCCCCAGTATACCAAGGGCATCAACATACAGCAGGTCAACATTACAGGTATGTACATTAATTTGGCAATTTCATTTTAGCATAATTCATTAAATAAGAAGACCAATGTCATTCAACTCAGCATCTGTGTCAGGGTTGCTGAAACAAGCTGGTAAAAGTTTTGCATGCTGGTATGGTTTAGCAATGACCCGTGCATAGAATGGAATAAATTTTCACATTTGTCTTTCTGTGACAATTCTTGTATTAAGGGGCATTTCAATGATATACTTTTACTTAGAAAACACTAGGATGGTGAAAATACTAAGTTGGTAAAAAGAATATGGCATTGTAATGCCCATACTACTGCCCAAAACATGGTAGTTCATATGGCAATTTTTTAATCAGAAAGATTTTAAAAAGAATATAAGAAAGTAAACATTAGGAAAAAAAAAGTAGGAAATTCAAGAGCTAAATGACTTAATTTTTATAAACATTTCATACAATTATCATTCCAAGACCCACCTATTTGTATTGTTCCTGAATTACATTAAAAAATAATTATACAAGATGGCCACTTTTATTACTACCACAGGTGTGGGAGAGCTCAGTATCTGGGACTTCTCTGGCTATGAGCCGTACTATATGATGTACGATCACTTCCTGGGTGACCTGGACTGTGTGCATGTCGTGGTGTTCAGCCTGGCCGACCCATTTGATGAGCAGATGGCTCAGGTGTGCTTCTGGCTGAACCTTCTTAGGGCCAGACTCACACCTTTGCTACCTCTTGGTGAGTAGCCTGTTGATACACTTGTTCAGTGTAACATCATCCTAATAACTGGCCCTTGTAGACAGCCAAGTGTCAGTGTAGTATGACAGGGTGTGGTATCAGGTCAGCTGTTCATTGCATTCTATAATAGTGAAAGCAGCCCTGTATCTTCTTCAAGTGAGCACCACAAGATAACTAAAAGTTAATAGATGTGATGTTAATATAACATCTTAAAATGGTAGTGGTATAGCTCCATTGCAAATGCTCAAGCAAATATGAGGGTAGTTCCATGACTGATCCACCTAGTGTTAGAATAATGTGACTGGGTGCGGTATCATGCTGAGTCTTCAGGGCATGCTTTACACAGTGAAGGTAGCAATATATGCTTCAAATGACATACTGTTAGTAGGATGATGAAATCCAATGAATTAATTATTTTACACAAAAATAAATTAACCAATTACTTAATCAGCATCTCTAATTGTTTAGGTAAAGGTTTTTCTTGTGTGATTGTTATACACTTAAGGGATATTCTTCAAAATATTTTGTTTTACTCATGACTATTGTATATATCCTAATACTTATTGTCATTTATCTGATCTCCAGGTCAATGTGGGCAGTCTCCTAACAGACCTTCAGTGATCCTGGTTGCCTCTCACGCTGACAAGGCTAGCTGCCCAAAGAATGCCCGGGGAGAATATGTGAGCCCTGTAGCAAGCAGCATTCTTGCCAAGGTGCAGCACAAGTTTCGTTATGACCTTGACATCGTGGAGAGAGTTTTCGTCCTTGACACCCAGGTTGCTATGACTACAGATATTAAAGCACTAAAACAGCAGCTGTATCAACAAAGGGCTTCCATACTCAGGGTAAGTTTCGGTTCATGTATGTTAGATTTAGATGTATGGTATTGGTATGCACAGGGTCTAAGACACATAGTTTGTTGTGTTTTGTCAAATGCATTTCTGTTACAAATGTTAACCTTAAATACCATAGATTCTTGCTGATAATAATATTCCTAGTATGAAGAATATGGCCTTTTGCATTCTGATGTCATCAGTGGTATTTAATTTAACTAATGCATAAGAATACACCTTTATGAACCTCTATGAACATTCGAACAAGTAAATAATGAATCACATATTGTTCATCTACCATGAATTCATCTTATGATCCATGTGCATTGAAATTAATTTTATATCCAGATGTCACTAATTGACATTAAGTGAAATATTCCATCCATAGAATGATCCATATTTTAATCACATTTGTACACAGTGCACCTTTGAAGTTGTATTTGATATTCAACTCATTTGTGAATGTATTGCATTGAATTATGGGATTTGTTTATCTATTGCTGCAGATGTTAGCTTGTTAACTTTGCTGTCAGAAGAGTCAAAATGTACGCAGCAAATCTTAATCATGTACATGTATATAGCTGAGGGTTGAGTACGCAGTTTTTACATGGAAAAATGTTAAGAAACAAGAGCATGTCAATTTTTTTCGGTAAAGTGTAATGATGTGAATTTGTACATTTAATATTTTCTTATCCAAAACAACTGACCTTTAAGTAATAAATATAAAATCCAATGTTGTATATCCAGAATGTTGGCAAGACGACTGGTTTCCTTGAAGCCATGTTGATGATTCTGCCGTCATGGCGACGCTCCTCCTCCTCCTACCCTGTTTTGTCTTGGCAACATTTTGTGGAGTTTGTGCGCTCTAAGGTCAACCCCCTGGTGGGTGACAACCACATCAAGAGCCTTGTGGAGCAACTGGAGCTCATAGGGGAGGTAAGTTGTAAGGTTTTTGACAACATTAAATCATGGTTTCATTACTTTCCTTGGCTTGTTGTCTTCCAGAGTATGTTTCTCTTTAATAATATACATACTAAGTTCTGATAAATTTTAACTTTTGGTGTCAAATTATTGGTAAAATGCATAGATGGGTGCCAAGTTAAAGACCTTAAATATTAAAATTACTTATTTAAAGTTATTATTTATTTATGCTAGAATAGATCATTCATTTTTTTTTCTATATAGGCATTAATTTAATGATATATAACTTCATTTTTGTCCTATCCCTTGCCAGATTGTGTGTCTTGCCAGTGTGTCCGGAGAAGATCTGGTCATCCTTAACCCCAAATGGTTATGTGGCGACATAATAGGCAACCTCATCTCACATGAGAAAATAGTCCAATCTCGGATCACAGGGTGCTTCTCTATAGATGAGTTCCAGCTCATGTATCCAGAAACAGATGCTCTCGACTTGCTCAATGTCCTGGAAGCATTAGAAGTGTGCACACATTGTGAAAATGATGATGAAATTGAATATGAATTCCCATGCTTAAACTTTGTAGAAACACTCAATGGTCTCTGGCAACGTGATTTGAAACATTTTGGAAATGCTGTGTATGGTGGTATAAGGATAAAATCCAGTGATATGCCTGGTCAGTTGAAGCATATTTTCCCACGTATACAGACACATCTTCGCTGTAATATATTACAAGAAAGTGACGATCCAGACTCGGATCTGTACCAGTGGCACCATGGGTCCAAGTATTGCTGTGGGGACATGGAAGGTATGGTGAGTATGGATCGTCAGGAACAATTCATTGAGATCAAAGTCAGAGGACCTCCAGAGTCTCGAACAGCTCTCTTTTACTTTCTAGAAGACTTTATTAACACTGTAGAGCAGGTTATAGCTCATGTCGTACCAGGGTTATGTGTAGAAAGACATGTGCTAAGTAGCTGCCAACTGAAGGACCATGTGAAATCAACATATTGTTACACACCTGCTGAAATCCTCAAGTGCCAAATGAACAAAAGTCATGTGTTAAAGACACCTGATGGTAAGAGTGAAAACTACAATGATGTGATGTTCATGGGATCAAATGATGTGAAGAACAGTGTATGTCCCGTGGCAGATCTGCCTATCTCTCACCTGACAATCCACACACGTCAGATGTTGTGCCGATTGATGGATCCTGCAGATCCTCTTGGTCGTGACTGGTGTCTGCTCGCTGTGACACTGGGCTTGGAAACATGCTTACCCTCACTGGATGCTTCCAGTAACAAGTCTGAGAGCAAAACTGAGCGGACTCTAGAAGAGTGGGCAAATACCGACCCAAACGCAACCATTGGAAAGTTGGTCTGTAAGTTACAGGAGATAAACAGAGAAGATGCTTCAGATCTAGTGATGAAGACCTCCCTACTGTTCAGGGTGATGGTGTACGATGACCACAGTGCTGATGATGGAGGGGTGACAGTGATAGGGACGGCATCGTCCAACACACTTTCAAATGTCTCCAGATGATCTTAGAGTTGCTTTTCGTAACTTAGTAACAAAATGTCATGCCAGAAGATAATTAAATTGCAAATAAATGGCCTAGTATGTAACTCAAGTAACAGTGTTGATGATGCTCAGTGTTGATAATGTATTAAGGGATGTCAATAAAAGTACTTAATTCCATTCTAAACTATTTTACAAAAATTAACATAGAAGAAAAACTTAAATGTAAATAATTACACATTTTGTTTTAATGAATGCATGACATATCACTGTATTTATGTATAATTGTGGTTTCACAAACAGTGAACATGATCCAGCTAGGAAACAGTTGCCAATGTCAAATCAACAATTGTTTCATGTGACTGTTAAAGAGATGCTGTGTGATCACAGTCTTTGTCATAATGGATCCTTTTGACTGTACAGAAATGTTATTTATAAACTGATAAGTTATTCCCTTAAAAAGAAACATGAGAAAAAGAACAGGCATATCAGTCTGCCTTGTTTAATTGGACCTTACCAAATTTTATCGTAATGACATCAAAACTCTAATCACCACCAATTGTTTATTTATTTATCTTTGAATATGACATCTTTCCATTTTAGGCTGGGTGAAAGCTCTGCATGTTGGCAAAATTTGTCGGTTAAGCCAAGGAATATAAATGGATAAACAAATAAAACGCAATATTAGTTAAAAATGGGCTGCAGCATGATCATTGTTTGTGAAAATGACTTGAGTAAATCAATCAGAAAATTGACATTTCTCAAGTACCAATTTTAGTACTAGTTGACATCCCTTCTTGTAATATATAAAGTAGAGAATATTATGTACATATAGTTGTGAAGATAGATGATGGAATAGATCCTATAAAAACATCTTTGAGGACTAGTTTGATGTGAAGCTTCTTTTCCACAGGTCAACATACATTGTTTTGTATTAGATTGTGGTCTGTTTGTAGTTTGTTTTCTTATGATGAACAAACATAATTTTGAGTGCTGTTGTGAAGTATTTGTGATACTCAAGACGGATTCACCAATTTTGGTCAGTCCTTAATTATGTCAGAACTTATGTACAAAGTGTATATATAGGATTATTATTATGATCTTAATTTTGTTATGATCTAAATAAGACCATATGTCCAAATTCAGCATTTTTATATCTTTCTTTACTATTTTGACTTGTAGTACTAGAGTGGCATTTAGTGCAACTCATGAGGTCATGTTTAAACATTCTATATATAATCATACAAGTCAAACCAAATAAATACATGATAAATATGACTAGTCATGCTGTATAGTATATGGAAAAAAACAGATTCATGCGGATAACCCATTCACTGCCTTTTATATGTCCTTCCTGTATGCCAGTGAATAATAGCAGTAATAATAATTGTAAAAATTGTGATGTGTGTCTATTTATATTTTTAATTCATCACTTACTCAAAAAGGTGTAAATTTGTCATTTATCTTTTTGTGACAGAACTCGGATATATTTATCAATCCCCAACAAGTCACTATGAAGCCGTGCCAGCACAGTATTAAAGGTGTAACCCAAGGCAGACTAAAACTATTTATTGCAAACTGTCTCCAGATAACTGAAATACTGTTGGTTGGAAGATAAACCCAATAAACAATTTATTGCAATCAGTAAAAAAATACTACACAAAACTTGTGTTTACCAAATGAAACCAACTGTTTGGTACATTATTCCAAATGTAAAATGTGGGACAACTCTAGTACAAATTGATTTGATAAAGATTGGTAGAGTTACATTCCTTACTCACTAAACAACTACAAATAAATCCAAATGACACATGTACTAAGATTTTTAAAAAGCAATATTTACTTCAAGCCCAACTTAGGGTAAGGGCAGTGAATGGGTTAATGTGTTAATAATAATTTACAACTGTTACTATAATGTTTAAAATATAACAATTCAGTTTCATAGTTTTGAGAACAAATTATGTCTCATCTTGCATCTTTTACTATTGCTGATGTGGTTTATGGATTTGCAGATATAGAATTGATTCCTTTTTGGTCATAAGGAAAATGCTGAAAGTGAATGTATTGTTTTATTAGGAAAATATGTTAAATGATGAACACAAGTCTCGGTGATTGTTTGAATTTGTTTTCTTAATTTAGTGTTCAATTATTTGTACTTAATGTTTAATTAGAAACGGTGTGGATTGGATTTACAGCATTTTAAATGCATTAAACAGTGGTGCTTTTTTTCTTGTGATGTTATGCTGAAAGCAATAATCCTTCCACATGGTATATTACATAATCTAATTCTTTTTAATTGTTAAGTATTTTAAACACGTGAATGAAATTGTATGGTATTATTGTATGCTCTACTATATTATTAAATTCATCACTTAAGGCAAATGCTTTTACCCCCTATGATTGTTCTCTGGTTTTGTTTTGACTTTGAGCAGTAAAAAATTGTTTTGTATTATGTGTTTATGTTTTGTAAATGAATAACATGTTGCATTTTGTGGCCACCATTTTCTCTTCTCTTTTAAACACAACTGGTACCTTGTTGGACACAGCAACTTGTGACAACTGTCAGTCATTACTTAATTGTTTTGATAGGTGTCCTAATTAGGCAATTTCATCGTACACAGAAAAAATGAATGTGTCCCTATTAACAAATTTTAGGATGATTGGCTTTTGCAAATGGTGCAGATTCTGCACAACATGTTTCTGCATGTTCCTGCTGGAAGCTTTCTGATCAGGATTTAGTTTTACTGCCAGATATCAATATCATTATGATACCAACAAATAGGGTTTTTATCAAATAATAACAAGCTTTGCTTACTAGAGGTTTTGGACACCAGCTTGTTTGCAATTTGAAACCTTGGCTCAAAAAGGCAAAACTTTATATCGCCACAATAATTATTTTGCAATGATTTTTTCTATTTTTAAGACCAAGTTTCATTTGTTGGGAGAATGAAAAGCCTCTCCAGCTTTTAAGGCATTTGTGAAGGTCTATCAACCTAGAGAAATAGCAAACAATGCATGTGCCATTAAACATCAGATGTATACATTGGTTGTAAAAGATAAAAAAGTTGTGTGATAGTAAAATAACCTTATAAATGATGTATGGTATGATTCTCGCGCTACAGGGCATCATGGGCATACACTGACCTGTGTTCAGGCCTCTTCACTGTCGCCACAGGCTGCAGGGTATTTCCTCATTAGGTCAGGAATGTTAAACCCCCGACTAAGGACCAGCCTCTGGTCTGTCATGTGTAGGAATATATCAAACATTTCTGGTTCATGGTTATTTCCTTAAAGTTATAACAGAGTTCAAATTAAGAAAGTTTGCAGGGAAAATACATTGCATTGTATAAAGTATGATAAAATACACGCTGACAACTTGAAGCCTAAGATTATGCCGAATGTAACATTGTACAATGTATATATGAACATGAAATGAAAACTTAATTTTAAGTTTTAAAAAAGATTTTTTAGATTATATTTAAGCTTGATCTTTTAATTAAGGTAACTACATTAGCCGTGAATAAAAGTTACTGATTCACACAGGAAGATGCTGACAAAAGTCTTTTTTGTTGTTTCCTGTTAGACAAAAAGTAGTACTTCATATTTTCATATTTCCTGTTTCCAGTTAGACAAAAAGTATTACTACATATTTTCATATTTCCTCTTAAGACAAAAAGTAGTACTACATCTTTCTATATTTTCAAGTGAAACAAAAGGCAGAGTTATAGTTACATTCCTGTAGCAGAACGACGTTATGAAATTTTAATTGTGGGATCTATTATATGTTGGGTCTGTATAAACTAGAGGCAAGTGTACTTATACAACACAATGCTGATATATGAATCTATCAATAAATCTTAACCAAAAGGCAGAAGAATACAAGCATACAATCCACTATATGGTGAAAGTGACCTATTCTGCTCTGGTAAAGTGGGTCAGTCCATCTTGGTTCCCCACCCCTAACCTACTCCTAAAAGTTGAAAGCAGAGTTGCATAGTTTAAATAGAGATGGTCTATTTTACACAAAAAATATTCTCTTCTTACTTCCACCTGGCTGTCGGTCACAAAATGACTATTTTTCTGCAGCAGTTAGTACTGTGTACTGTTAGTACTGAAATTAATTCAAGATATTGTTTTACTGGTTATTGTGCAATACCAGCAATACATTAACTGGACATTTTGAGATTGTTTTTACGGAATATTATTGTTTGAACTCTGTTATAACTTTGATCATAGAAAAAAGTGTCATATTATGTAACTGATGACCAGTGCATTTCTTCTTCCCACCTTCACCATGTGTTGTGCCGCATGTGTTGGTGTCATGTCTGTCATGTGTCCATTCATGATAGGTCTTCATACCTGCTTGTAATGTAGCACTTAACCTCCTTTCAATGGTGTGTACTTGAGTAATAATTTCTTTCCGGCTTATTGTGCATGAATTATATGAAAAAGAATGCAACACAGAAATATAAGCTACACATTGCTTTTATTATCTAAAATATCTAGTATTTTAAGTAAACAATATTAACTAAACAATTAACTAAATGTTGATAATGGTTTCTGGTACTCACATATTATTGTTTGGTTAGGGTGCCGGGTTAAGCATTAGACAGAAACATTATCTTTTTTGTTTATCAATAATCAAGTTCTTTTTCCACTTTTTAATTGATATCTGAACAATAAACATTGAACAATTTATTGTATAATACTGCTTATGTATCATGTACATAGAGCTATTATTTATTATTCATTGGACTTATACAATGGTTTATGTAAATATAACAGGATTACTACAAACTTTCTCTGCTCTTCAATTTTCCATCCTGGTGCTCTAACCTTTAGTCCAGTGCTACAGTTTTAGTATCAGCTCCCGGTCGTGTTTTTTGTGTGTCACCCTCCTTACTGTTCATAAATGGGTGTATTTAATTATCAAACAGGCTGTATTTCTAAACATCTCAAAAGCTTATTGTTTAAACGACTTCAAATAATCAAAAACTTTTTCCAGTGACTGAGGTACTTTATTTGAGATTTTGTACAGGATGTACATTCCATACTTATAAACAATAATTGTCATAAATTAACATAATAGAACATATTGTACCCAAAACAATTCGTTACTATGACTACTGAGACGTTGACTCAATTTCTTAAAATAGAACCATCTCCAATTAAAACAATTATACAAGTTGATTTAAAATATTAGCTTACAAAAGATATTACAATGTATATATATTTAATTGTTTCATTCTGCAAATAACCCTTGTGTTTACCAAACTTTGTGAATAATGCTTTAAACGTACTCATCTCCTTAATTCTACTTTTGTATATTTTATTCTTTTTTTTATTTGATCAGACTGCTCTATTTTAAGAGTTTACCAATTGCAAAGAAACCTTACATGGTAATAAAAATATGAATTGCAAATAAGTGTTTGTTTCATTTGTTGATCCCCAGTTTTACAGAACTGGGATACAAACCAATAAGTTATCTCTGTTCCAAGGCCATTTACAAAAAGTGTTTATGTTTATTTTAGATAATAAATTGTGATTTCTTTCAAATAACTTCATACTCAGTTTGTTGCAGGAGAAATACATAATATGGATACCCAAATCAAACATCACATCCCCACCCCACCAACCACTGTAACCTGGCCCCACTTTGGTACTACTTTCTCATTTCTCAGCTCAAGTTGAACACCTTAATGTATTATATCAATAAAATAACCTTGGTAGGTTAATGGTACATATCATATAGGAATTGTACCATGTTATCACTGTAAGAGATATGCTAAGAGACAGGTTTTGCATTCGAGCAAAATCTCAATTCTGTTAGTGGCCTTTGCCCTGTAACTATAAAACTTCTAAGCAAGATCAAAGACGCAAATTGTGATTTTTTTTAAAAATACTTAAAAATGTACTTTTGCATTTCTTCTTTGGATAAAGGTTGCATAAACTTCTTTTTATATTTGTCTCATTTTCATTTTTTCTCTCTTCTTTGTAGCTAGCTAGCTCTGTGAATAAATACATTACAACAGGTATGAACAAATGATAACATATATTGTACACAATGATATTGCATCCTTTTAGAAGCCATATAATTGACCTTAAATAACTTTAGGAGCACCACTAGTATTTAGCACTATAGTCCTTGTCACCAAAAGAATAATGCTCCAGCAGGGTTCGAACCTACGATCCAGTGACTGGTAGGCTTTGGTGTTAATGATCATTGCCGGTCATTTTAAGTCCAACATTAAGTTAAAATAATCAAATACAAATTTACTGTGTTTACTATAATACTTGTAAGTGCATGACCTAAAAATCGGACTGTAATTTGATATGTTTGTTAATGTAAAGTCTGTTAAGAACAAATTTATCAGGCTTTAAGGAAAAGTGTAAATTCACAACAGACTGGAAATTGCCTGATTGGGATCTGCACTATTTTCTGCCAAGCAAGATATCACATCAACTATACATTTATTTCTGAGCAAGTTACTATTTTTTATTACTGAAGCTAATATATTAACATAATATAAAAATGGTTACGACTCAAAATATTTAATAGCCGATATTAAAATCAATAAATATCCCAGTTGTTATTGACTGTGAAACATTGTTGTGCAGGATTTGCTAGAACAACCAGTTACATTCCATACAGAACACCTCCTTCAGATGATTGACCAGGTCTGGAGTCAAACTAACAAAAGAAAGCGGCAGAAGGATCCATGTTCCTGTACACAGTCTGCTAAAATATGGACTTTTTTCTCTTTCAAGGCCTTATTTTGTAATAACAATAATAAAAAAACAGCAGATTTCTATAAAATTTATATGCGGCGGGCGATATCAGGAATAACAAAACAGACATTAATTTAATTGTAAAATGTCATTTATTAACCATTTACACCAAAAGACTCCACCCTTTTCTCCAATGGCACTGTGTCTTTATCACTCTGCAGATTGTTGCCATTAATATCATCACCATCACTCGCAGTTGTTTCACCGCTGGTTGTAACTGCATCTCCCCGTGTCTGTGTGCAGGTCTCTGAATCACTGCAGTCTTCCTCCTCCTCCTCCTCCTCATCCGTATCATCATCATTGTCACCTAGATCACCATCACCTGTTGGCAGTAAACCTTTCTCTTGAAGACGTAAAAATGTTCCTGAAATAAATATTGATTACATTATATTAAAATGTTAACCTAACAGTTAAATGTAAAGAAGAAGATCAAAGAATGCTTGTATACTTCTTATAAACAATGGTTTGTCCACATGTAACATACAATTTAGAACATGACGAGAGTTGTAGGATGAGTCTCAACAAGAAGGAGAACTGTAACTCAAGGTCAGTCAATACTTCAATATCTACTATGCACCTGGTCATTTTAAACAGTACAAAATAAAAAATTTAACATTTGACAATTCCAAACTAATTATAATTCATCACAACAAAAAATCCAGGTGAAAATGATTCCAGTAAAAGTACAGCATTAAACTTCAAAATCAAAATTGATGCAAAATAGAGAATGTTTGAACCAATCTTCAGATGACTGATATACATTTAGTGTTAAAGGGGAAAAAACTCCTCTAATATCCATCTAATCATTACCATTATTGGGCAGTCCGATAACGCGGTTACTTCCGGCCTTAATTTCAAAGGGAGGCTACTCACCGCTGAGCCTCTGGGGACTAAGTAAAAAAAAAAGATGGCGGACAAGGATGAAGAAATCACCGAAGCCTGTGTAAACAACTTAGAATTGGACCATTTCAAGCTAACAGATTTGAAAAAGTACCTGGCGAATCGTCATTTGAATGAATATGGAAGAAAATGTCAGCTAATCGAGCAAATTACCGGCGCTCACAAGCTAGATATTACTGGCAATTACGAATTGAAAAGGAGAGACCAACTCGAGAAGAAGTAGTAACATTTTACCCTCCCTGGTAATGGGTCGCCCTTGATTGGTAACATCACCCTTGATCGGTAACATGTCACCATCGGATATAAGTTTATACGTCAAGCAAAAATGTATACTTGTTAACTTATTTATAATTATTTCAACACCATTCACAGCAATTTGTATTTGTTTCCATTGGTTTCATATGCATTATGGTTACTTCAGATATAAATAAAATGCGTTAAATGAAGGTGAAAAATGATGTCAAGTAAAGTATATATTTAATTTAATTTGTTATATAGTGTATAATATATATAATATTTTATAAGATATGCAATATGCATACAAACACAATTAGTTGGTTGCTGTCTTCGTCAACTTCTTCATGGTGCATTGTGATAGAGCTAGCGTATGTTGCAAGACTGAATCACACACTAACTAGTCTATTAATTGCAAGCACTTATATAAGTCTATGACGGCTAACATCATTTAAGATCACAGTGACTAATTATCAATCAAGATTAGTGCTAACGCTATCATCACATTAATGACTGTAGGCAAACATCAATTAACGATCACACACTGACCAATTTATTAATTTTAATTTTATATACGTCTATGTCTGTAAACATTAATTAAGATCACAATGACTAATTATCAATCAAGATTGGTGCTAATGCTATCATGAAAATATAATAATTTACAATGCTACTAATACGATGTTTATAATAATAAAGAATAAGAAGACAAAGGAAGCATAAATTTAATGGTGATGAAATAATAAAAAAGAAAGCAACAAGTTTACATTTTTTTTACTTAATTTCTTAAGATTTAAGGGTGAAGGGTGGCGTATACACTTATATCAGAAGTGCTCATAATGTATATGAAGACGAAAAAAACAGATACAATGTGAATGGTTATAAATAAATTAACTAATTTACTATTTTTTGCTTGATGCATACACTCATATCCGAAGGCAACATATTATAAAGCAAGGACGCATTGATACTTATCTAGGGCAAGCTGTTACCGATCAAGGGCGACCCGATACCAGTTAAGAGAGGGCCAAGTGTTATAATACCATCCAAATATGTCGCAGTCGTTTGTTTTGAGGAAATCGATGCAATGAAACAGTTCTGTTTTCGACCACCTTCCCGTTATAAACACCTTTACATATGCAGCAACATTCCGGTGATTTCCATTTTTGTTTTGTTTCTTTCTTTAATTCACTTTCCATATCACTCGATGTTTGTGTTATACACGCTGATAAAATTTCTAATTATTCCCTGGAAGTTTTAATCAACGTAAGTGTGCATGCTCATTCGTAGAGTACTCAAGGGCAGACAACTTAGTTATTAGAATGCCCGATAGCAAGGGCACTAATTCCTATGGATGGTTGTTCAGGTAATTGTGGAGTTTTGTACAAAAACTGAAAAAAATATGAAAAAAGGTAGCAGAAGAAATGTGGACAAAACTGAGTCCACAGATGGCAACTGTTTGTACCACACATTTAAAAAGGGGCAATAACTCCTACATCGTATATAAGATCTAACAAAGTACCACAATAAGTCCCTTGCTCTGAACAGGATTTGAGCACACACAGTAAAAGACTTAGCAGTTAGAAGAGTTACAAATTGGTTACTTTATCACTACGACATGGATGCTCTCTACAAGACAAAACTTTACCAAAGTTCAAAGGAAAGCTGTTACTCTATTTTACTTACTTCGTTTTCTTTCTGGCAACATTTGCAGCTCCATCTGCAACTCACTGTCCTGCCTAGCTTGTTCTGCACTAGACAGACTGGGTCTGTGAAGAAACAGCATTGGTATATTTACAAAAGTCACAACAATAACATTTAGTAACAAGACAGCTCCCAGCAAGAGCTGGCTCATCTAAATTACACTATCTGTCTAGGCATTATCAATCCATGTTTAGCTGGCTAAGTTAAGATACTTGGTGAAATTTTCAGTTGACAATGCCTCAGCTAAGTTCTATACATTACAAAATTAGAAGCTGGACAATAATGGTTTGTAGCATATACAATATGCCTTAAGGCTGTCATTGATTCTATTTCATTTGTATATAATATATAATATTTATATATTAATAAACAAATATACAGTATTTATATATTAATAAACAAATATCAATAACATAGAAACAATTCTACTTTAAGTTAACCATTGTATAACGAGTTAGTTTCTTGTATATTATATCTTGTTCCTATCATAACTCTTCATAAATATGGTTCAGTAAACTCCAGTAGAAACAAAGAATGATAATTCTACTCACTTGTTTTAATCAGTACCATTAACTTTCCCAAGGGCCTTTTAACATTTTATTCTCCTTAAAAACTAAGTTTCAAATCATACCAGAAGATATGTTCAATTAGTAAAGTTAAAAAAAACACACACAAAAACGTACACCATTTACTGCAAAGATCTTCAACACAAACATACCGGTATATACATACTGTAAACAGTCAACAGTCTTACTCCTTTTGAAGAATTTAAAGCAAGAATTGTAATGAGTTTGTTAAATAATAAAAATAATAACTAGTCAGCGGACACGACATATTGTCTAATAATTGATTGTATGTAAATTTGAAGACTTAATGGGGCATAACTTTGTCAAAATGCAATACAGAGTTATGAAACTTGACCTGCCTATCCTAATTGTGACACTTCATATATATTTTAAGTTTCAAGCAAATACTTTTTCTAGTTTCAGAAATATTCAAATATTTTTCTAGTTTCAGAAATATTCAAATGCATGTTAAAATTTAAGAATATTTTCTAAGTCAATTTTTGACCTTCAAGTGTGACCTTGACCTTAAGCCGGCAAAAGAGTAACATGGGTTCTGCACATCCCCTTGTTGAGGTGAACATTTGAGCCAAGATTAAAGAAAATCTTTCAATTAGTGTAGGACTTACAGAGCGGACACAACATAATGTCTAATATTTGATTGTTTGATATTTGACCTTCAATTGTGACCTTGACCTTGAGCTGACACATGGGCAATATGGGTTCTGCACATCCCCTTGTTGAGGTGAACATTTCAGCCAAGTTTGAAGAAAATCCTTCAATTGGTATAGGATTTATAGAGCAGACACGATAATGGAGACAGACGGACGGACAAGGGGAATCCATTATAGCCCCCCCCCCCCTTTCCCACATTTTGTGGTGGGGGTATAATAATGCACTATATTTTGTGTTTTTGTTGGCATATGCAATAAACATGTCTACAGTCTTCCAAAACTTAAAACAATAATAACTGAACAGAGCTACATACAGATTATTGTCATTAACACAGTAATAACACCTATAGGTTTTAACATCTGGACAATTCTTATGTCATTTTCTGGCCAAACATTCTGATGTTTTGAAGCATGTATCTATTGAAACAAAATTGGCAATACATCAAAATCAATAGAATCAACAACAGCCCTTACTAAAAAAAAAAATATTGTCTTTTCTTACTTTATCATTAACAGCCCTAATTATAAAAAAAATATTGTCTTTCCTTACTTTATCATTAACAGCCCTAATTATAAAAAAAATATATTGTCTTTTCTTACTTTATCATTAACAGCCCTAATTATATAAAAAAAATATTGTCTTTCCTTACTTTATCATTAACAGCCCTAATTATAAAAAAAAAATATTGTCTTTTCTTACTTTATCATTAACAGCCCTAATTATAAAAAAATATTGTCTTTCCTTACTTTATCATTAACAGCCCTAATTATAAAAAAAAAAATATTGTCTTTTCTTACTTTATCATTAACAGCTCTAATTATAAAAAAATATTGTCTTTCCTTACTTTATCATTAACAGCCCTAATTATAAAAAAAAATATTGTCTTTTCTTACTTTATCATTAACAGCCCTAATTATAAAAAAAATATTGTCTTTTCTTACTTTATCATTAACAGCCCTAATTATAAAAAAAATATTGTCTTTCCTTACTTTATCATTAACAGCCCTAATTATAAAAAAAATATTGTCTTTCCTTACTTTATCATTAACAGCCCTAATTATAAAAAAAATATTGTCTTTCCTTACTTTATCATTAACAGCCCTAATTATAAAAAAAAATATTGTCTTTCCTTACTTTATCATTAACAGCCCTAATTATAAAAAAAAAATATTGTCTTTCCTTACTTTATCATTAACAGCCCTAATTATAAAAAAAAATATTGTCTTTCCTTACTTTATCATTAACAGCCCTAATTATAAAAAAAAAATATTGTCTTTCCTTACTTTATCATTAACAGCCCTAATTATAGAAAAAAATATTGTCTTTCCTTACTTTATCATTAACAGCCCTAATTATAAAAAAAAAATATTGTCTTTTCTTACTTTATCATTAACAGCAGCTAATTATAAAAAAAAAAAAAATATTGTCTTTCCTTACTTTATCATTAACAGCCCTAATTATAGAAAAAAATATTGTCTTTCCTTACTTTATCATTAACAGCCCTAATTATAAAAAAAAAATATTGTCTTTCCTTACTTTATCATTAACAGCCCTAATTATAAAAAAAATATTGTCTTTCCTTACTTTATCATTAACAGCCCTAATTATAAAAAAAATATTGTCTTTCCTTACTTTATCATCAACAGCCCTAATTATAAAAATAATCTATTGTCTTTCCTTACTTGATCAACTCCTTTTTATCCCCACACTTTGCACACTTGTTCTCAGTGGCACTACACTCCTGGCAGTAAACATGGTAGGCATGTCTTACTGTTTTTTTCTTACACACCACACTGCAACAGATACATGAGCTTTGTTAAGAAAAAATGTTAATAACAAAATAACCAAGGCATGACATTTAAGATGGTATCTGAGAGTTTGGACCAAACATATTTTCATTAAACATCTTAATAAACTATTACCAGAACAGATCTCACAAAATGTTAAAGGATGTATGAAAAGTGAACCGTAATGCCACAATCGTTATTACAAACATGTATTTCCTATCTGAGCAAGGCTGCACAGTTTTATACTAAGAAAACCATGTGACCACATCAAACACAATCGTTCTTATACATAGATTTGAAATTAATGCTCTAAAAATGAGATACAGTTGAAAATCATCAAAGGTTAGGCTAAAGTAAGATTGTTTCTGCAGAAATTATGCAAAATACCCCAAAGAGAGGTCAGGTATTGTTAGATATGATATATATATGCAACTGTAAGATAACATCTTCAACAATCAGTTGACGGAATAAATTAATATAAACTGTCCTTTTTATTTTCCTTATATAACTTTACCTTTGTAACATAGGGAGAAAAATGTGCAGCCAGTCCGGGACTCGAACCCGGGACACTTCGCTTACAGGGCGTATGCTCTACCAACTGAGCTAACCGGACCCCTTACACATTCTCTCCCTATCACCAGGCTACATACACCCCGGGCAACTTGAAATTCGTCCTTGAATTTCCACAGACCGTATGCTCTACATACAACTCATAAGCAACTCAAACACTTGAGTACTGTAATGACCGCAAGTCGTTTACGTTGGGCGCCAATGTAACATAGGGAGAAAAATGTGCAGCCAGTCCGGGACTCAAACCCGGGACACTTCGCTTACAGGGCGAGTGCTCTACCGACTGAGCTAACCGGACCGCTTACACATTCTCTCCCTATCACCCGGCTACACCTTTAAACACAAAGTAAAAAGAAAATCATGGTTATAATCATAAAGTCTACTTTGGCATCTCAGAAGGCAACCTGTCAAAGAGCATGTGGTGTTGTTGACCCGTGCACTAGTCAAGACAATGTAACAGTTTTTTTAACTTAAATAAATTAAATTTGGAAAGTTGTACTCCTTTACTACTTCAATAATATTGTTTGCTAAGAGTCTTAGGAAAGAAAAGCTTAGCAGGTCCATTCATATACCACCTCACACCTTCACAAACCAGAAACCCGCATGCCAGAATGAAATAACAACATATTTATTGGTTACAACCTTGGAAAAATTTAATTAAAGTTAGTGATTTAATTAGCGACTCGATATTTTAAAGCGCCTTAACAATTTTGTTAACGGCCATTAAGAGGCGCACAATTAGTGCCAACAGAAATCATATGCATTTGATTTCTAAAAAAGTTGTTTGTTTTAAGCGACTTTATGTTTCTGCCTGTTTAGGGCAAAACAGCATGTGTTCATGTTTATGTGAGGTAATAATTTAACGACGAAATGTGACTGTAGAGAGTAATACTTTCGTAAAATTCTTGGATATTACACGTAACTGACAGCAAGAAGTTAAAACTTAAATCCACCATATAACTGATATGGGAGGGGGCTTACATCAGCCTTTTCATTTTGGCAGGGGGAAGGGCAAATGTCCAGCCTTTATATTTGATACGGGGGCAAATGTCCAGTCTGCTATTACAGGGGGCAAATGTCTGGAGGGCAATTATCCAGGAGGGCAAATGTCTGTAAATTGAATAGTATTGAGTATGTGATTACCAAGGGTGCTTTATTTCAAAGGAATCAGTAATAAAGTTCAATGTTATTACTTACAAAACATTTCAAGTCAAATTAACTAACTTTAGTTATGATTACAATCAAGACATAATAACTGTACAATCTCTTACCATGTTTTGGGCTGAGTAAGTGGCTTGTATTTCTTGTACTTGATCTTCCAGTCAATTACTTCTTTACACCGACTACACACACCGGATATTTCAGTGGTAACAATTTTTTGTGTTTGTTTACTTGTATCGTGGTAGACATTTTTCCACGCTCTCTTATTGACGTGCTTTGGTGGTCCAGTTTTCTTAACATTTCCCCTCTGAGTACTCATTTTATTTTTAAACCATCAAAACAGTTATTTAAATGATAAAATGTGTCATTTCACAGACAACGTGCAATTTGACTTGTTTAAACTGTCCCACACTAACGAAACCTTAAAGCTATTCGGCAATAATGCTGACAAGTGATAATGGCGGCTCCAAGATCGCGGCGCTACGGCCCCACGCACTGGGTGGAGTGTTCCGATCACAAATAACTAAATCTTTTCTTCGTCTTTTTGTCAGTAAACTGTAAATTGTACGTCATTTAAAAACTAACATATGAAGCTTCGTGAAAATGTAAACATATATATCCTTGGGCTTTGACCAAATGAAAATCGGAAAAACGTGTTTCATGTGTGGCAAATTAAGATTGAAAACAGGGGTCCATTTCGAAATAAAATCCAGCCCCGAATTTACATAGTAGAAAATATCAATTGTTCGTATACTTTAGCAACGATTAGTTCAAGTGTATATTCTTAGATAGATAACACGTCTAAATTGTAACATATGTAAACTTTTTCTATAAATATGATTCATTAACAATAAATATTTTACTAACATGTTTTCCGAGGATATGTCAACAGGATACAATAATTTTAAATCTACAATGTTTCCTAAAGAAGATGCAACAAAAATAAACAAACATCTTGTTTAACATTCACGAATACTCCATTTCTGGCAGAGGGAGATTGCTGATACTTGGTACCAATACAAACAGCCTACCTGGTATTAAAATGCATTATCATTGTATCTGTCTGGTCTTAGATGATTGCAAACAATAGCATTAATACATTTCTACGACCCCATTGCTACTCAAAGACGTTTCTTTCAAAATTGTTGAGCTCGACCTACAAAAAATGATCACACGCCATTCACAGAATCTAATAATCATAACAAGTTAAATGTCAACTTAGAATGATTGATATGTTAAACTATTATTATCAATATTTAATTGTAATACATATTAAAGATATAAAAAGTGTTATACGACACCTAATCAAAGCCGTGTACGTGTGCATTTAAACAGTTTTCCTTAAGTATTGGTCAATCATAAGCAGGTTTATTTGACATTCTCTGCAGGGACACACAACTAAAATAAGTAAATGTATAGACTTATAACAAAAAATGAAGAAAAACAACAACAACAACAACAACATACACAAACAAACACATTCTTTTATGGAAGAAGAGTTATTTCATTAAAAAAAAAAAATATATGTTTAACTAAAATTATGCACGTCATCAAAATAACGTCTTTATTATAAACGAAATACAAATCTTTATCTTTTGTAGTTTTATTTTTAAACAGGACAAGTAATGTTATTATCCCTGCATATTATTTTCGTTTGACATGACATGATAACGTTGACATTTATAAAAGAAAACCTAGACATATAATTATATGAGTAAAACCAGTCGTGCAAATTCTCCAAATAAAATAAACATTTATGTATTTACAAGACTGATAGATACGACATTGTAGGCTTGAGATTAGTAAAGGATCATTAACTTCATTTGATATTACGCTGTGTTTTGCTCTAAACATCAAACAAAAACTGAAAACGTAAACCTTAAGCAACATACCTTTTTGTTGATATTTGTTAAAAAAACATATTTGTTAAAAAAAATCATCACAAACAAGGAATGTACTACTACTCCTGTCTACTGTAATTAAAGTACGGCCTGGGTACGATTTGACGTTGCTTATAATAAACAATACTCGACGATGTTCAAACGCTCAAATTTCAACTCGCCTTTTTATGCAAAGAGTCCGATGAAATGGCAAATGCACTTCTTTATGTAAAAATATCAAAAACAGATTGATTGAATTCTTCCAGATTGAAGAACGAACTTCTTGTATAAACATAACTTTTGTAAATGTAAATTTGCAACGCCATTCTGTAAGTCTTTTTCCAGTTTTCTTGCGCAAAATTTCAGGCAGAACAGGAATTAGTTTAACCTGAAATTAGGTCGGGTTGGAAATTTTCCAAGTTAAAAATAAACAAATATTAAAATTATGTTTATGTGTTTTTCTTACATTGTCATTCTTTTTCCCCACTTTCTTCGTGCTCTATGTATACTTGTTGTCTATGTACCGTCTTCGGCCGACCGGTATAATGATAAACTTTGGAGGAGAAATGTTTAATGTCGTGTAACGACCAAGGTGGTAGACATATAGATCTAAGCACTTCGAACCAGCCTCGCTGCTGGACAAACTCTTTTATCGACGCGGTTTAAGCCTCTTCCCAAGTTGCGGTTAAGCAACGGTTACTGTGGCTGGTGTATGGATGGGTGACCTTTGGAGAGCGCCGGCCTACGTCACAGTTGCAATACATGCACAGTTGAAGTCCGCCGAACTTTTATGCCCAGTATATCTTCCACACTGCAATGCTATTTCTGTATCCACCATTTATATTATTTACCAACCTATTATGTGGAGACAAATCGCTAGTAGAAATAACTGTTTTTTTTGTTTTTTGTTATTTGTTGTACAGAATTATACTGCATTATCTGATTATTTCTTTTAAAGGGTTTAACAAACACGAAGGGTGTCAGTGACCGAGCAGATCAGTCGCTGACTTGTCTCTCCCTTGACATCTTACAGTACTGTGTTGAGGTGAGTCCTGGTTCTGACAAAAATGGTGTAGATGCATTGAACTCTCTCTCTCTCTCTCTCTCTCTCTCTCTCTCTCTCTCTCTCTCTCTCTCTCTCTCTCTCTCTAACCCCCCCCCTCCCCCGACATTTGTCTAGGGTCCAACAAAATATTTGAATATAATAACCATAAACGTGTCAATAATTCCCTGAATAACATGCATTGTAGTTATTGTAAAACGGTTACGCTTTCCTGGATATGATTAAACACATCTAGTGTTAATCAAAGTGTCAGGTAATAAGACAAACACAGTTTGATTTCAATCCATTCCGGGGTATTTAATGTGAAACAGTCTGAAATTAATAGAATAAGATTCAATTTTTAGGGGGGGTTATTGCTTGCAATTTTTGGTTTTATAATCAAGCGAATTTAGATGTGCAATATGCATACACAAAATCGAAAAATGTATGTTATTGAAATAACCTTGAAGCATTAAGTCTTGCAAATAAATTATAGATATGATAAGTAATTATTGAATGTACTCAAATGTAATCAAAAACTGTATTTTTTATACTGTTTATAGAATAAACAATACTCGGCATTTACACGTTTTATCTTTACATGCTTTTCCTTGGCCCAACTAATAAACTTCTTCAAATAAATCAAGAATCTTTTAGCAGTTTTAATTGAAATAATACCTATCCCCTCGCCAAAATACAATTAATTAATTTAAATTATTAAAGTCACCATTGTAAGGTAAGGTTACCATTAAATTTCATATCTTTAATTTATGGATATAAAAAAGTTTGGCACTCGTGACTTTTTAAATTTCTAAAAGATATCACAGATCTGTTCATCCATGTCTGTCTACCCAATGTGATAAAGACAGCGCTATCATAGCCAAGAGAAGACAACCAATGACATACTAATGTATATTCAAAACGTGGGTATTTCCCTTTGAGTAATTTCCTTTCCCGCAAATGGACAAGCGAGATCACACAACGCATTTTAGTCTATACAACACTTTCTTGTTTATAAAACTCATATTTAGTTAAGTAACATTTTAATGAATAAGAACAGGACGAGACTCAATAAGCCCGTCATTTAAAATGCACAAAAAATCGGAATTGTGACAACTGATCGTTTAAGGCCAGTCCCAATGTTAAAATTCTACATTTTGGTTGTTAATCAAATTTATTAGACCAGAATCAACAACACATTTTCATAACATTCGATAATTATTTATGCACAATATTTTATCTGCTGATCATAGGTTATTTTTACTAATGTTTTCCCGATGTCGTTCACTGCTTATTAACATTATTATTTAAATTAAGTCGGTGCTTTTTACAATTAAAGTAAGACAAACTGATCCAAGTCACACAATGAATAATCGTTAAATTATTGGTTGGTTGACAAATATGTTGATTAAATGCTGTCTCCATACAATCCGCATGCTAAGGCAGACACAACAAAACCGCAATAAACAAATTCCAATTAGAAGAAATTTCTGGTTACAATGAGATGAATTGAGACACATATGAAATAGATAGCACCCTAGGGGATTAAACGAAATGACCGAAATCATATCTTAAATATTGAAAAGGGCACATGTTTCAGAGAAGGGCATTTGGTTATATAGAATTAAATCGGACCTTTTTATTGTTTGATACTTCCCAATCGACGACATTTCGAGATGAATTACGGAGTTTCCCGAAAAGTTCCGGCTGGAGGTCTTTTAATTCAAACCAAACATGACGTCTGTCTGTTTAATACAACTATCCAAGATTCTGCGAAATACAGATCCCTGATATATTGATGACCCCTTGGGATCACTAGGAACTGTTTGGAAGAGTGATTTGTCCACTAACATACAGTGACTCACGCCTTCAAACAAATATTCTGACCTTTCGCAAACTATCTGACATACCAGTGCCCTTTCTGCCAATACATTTAATATTCAGTACGTTCGGGGACATTGCAAATCTGATTTGATACGCTCGAATGGTCCCTAAGTCTATTTGTTTCAATGGAATAATGTAAGAAAAATGACTCATCCGTAAAGAGTTTGCTATTAGTAAATTATGGATAAGTGTTTCATTGGGGACCAATACATGACGAAGACATTGAATGCGGAAGGAGATAAGACAATGTCTCTTCCATTAAATGTCAGAAATGTCATTGGTATTTCGGATGTTTTAATATTCATGGATATATTTTGACATTCATAACTATTGAAAACAAGTTACGTTTAATATGGCTGGTGTAAACAGAGTTTTAGTTTGACTGCTGTGGTCAATTCAAGATAATAGAACAAATATTCAAAACATCAGAGATACTTGAAATGGACGAAATTTAAAAAAATGCTGTAACAATAATAACACATTGCCTTAAAATACTTATTTGTCTATGTTAAATCATTTGCAATAAACATTTAATAAAGTGGAAAACACGTTTTATACGCCTCTCTAAACTCCATTTTTGTATGTGTTTTATTTGTTTATTTGGAGCAAATTGCATGTACAATTTATTTGAAAAGATTCGACATAGAGCTAGGTAATTGTAACGTAAAAGTAAATGGCAAAAACTAGACCAAGCTAAAACTAGTTATAAGTTTTACGTTATTACGTTAAACGACAATTTTAACAGATGCGCACATAGTTTGTAAGATGACTTAATTACATAAATATTTATATATAAACTCTATATATTCGGAACAAATATTCTGAGAGTAACACAGTGTATGAAAGTCGCTAAACCTAGTGACATGCATCCTGCAATTGACTGCATTTTTAAGCGATTCTAGGATATACAACACCTTAGAAGTCGCTACTTCCACCACCCGTTTTATAAATTGACTATGTTATGACACCCCACCCATAGGAATCTGACTCTTATTTTAATGATATCCGGTAATGAGTCACGCGATTCGGAGATCAATGCTGTTCTAATAATAATAATAATAATAATAATAATAATAATAATAATAATAATAATAATAATAATAATAATAATAATAATAATAAAAATAAAAATAATAAAAATAAAAATAATTGAAGTTATTTAAATACTGTCGCTCTTAGAGACGCTGCCGCCTGCGTTCGTCGTCGTCGTACATCTCTTCCGACGTAACGGCGTTGTTTTGTTTCAAATAACGAGATTAAAAATAATTGGACTTTAGGGACGTTTTTCCCCCACATGATTCCCTCCTTTTCCATTTAATACAGCCTTTACACAAGTTGTTACATTACATTAGTGTAATACAACTTTTCACCTGATGATGTGCAGATCGTCTCATACCACTAGTGTTCAATTGTTAAATTTTCGTAATATCGTATATTGGCAACTTAAATCATGTAATAATAATAAATCTGACGGCTGCTGTTATTTAATACAAACTTTTATAAAACTCGTCCAGAAAAATACTTTTCCTGAACTCGCTTAATAAATGTATGCATTTTTTGAATGTTAAATTGTGTCAGATCCTCAATGGATGGGGAAAGACCAAACTATTCGGTAATTCTTTGATTATTATTCAAATATATTTTGAAAATAGATTTAAGAAAAATAGATTTAATATTTGTATAAACAATAATAATATTTTTATACAGATACGTTCTTATTATTTAGACAAAAAAGTATTAAAAGACAATATTTGTGATGTACATGTATTATAATATAAACTTAAATATATCGAGGATTTGATTGCTCGCCAGGGAATTGGTGCTGCTCTAGAAAGCAGCGCCTCGTATGGAAGGCATCTTTTATGTGGACGATAATGTAGCTGGCAAAAACTGGAAATCGCAGCAGTTCTTAGAGACCTTTTTCAGAGAAAACAACTGAGTGTTCCGTTTTTTAACATTGTAGCTTGCAACAATAATGTGTAGCTGGCAATTAAAATAAGTAGCTGGCATTTATAGAAATTCGCAGCTGTTTCGCGAAGTATTGTTTAACAAAAGAAACCTCGTATATCAACTTTATCAATGCAGCTTCAAAATACAAATGTAGCAGAGGACAAGAAAAACAAACAAAATAGCAAATACTCTTCTCCGTATTAGAGTTATGGTTCGTTACGGTCAAATGTTTATGTAATTGATCGACAGTGTAAGAAAGTGTTTAGTTCCTAGGAAAGTCTTCTGTGTAAAAGCGCATGCCCTCTACGGTGCCTTGGATGTCTCGCATCCTAGTTTTTTTCTAGTAACTAGCTGTCTTAAAGAATACTTTAGCGTTTTTTATTACGACAAAACCAAAGTCATAGAAAATAATAGCCACACAGTAAATTTATTTATCTAGATCAAACCCACAGCTTATCAAACCAAATTGGGACATTCTTTGCAAGAGACGTCTGTCCCAATTAGAATTTCGAAGAGTCTTCTAAATGAGTAAAATAATGCCGACATGACGCATGTTCTAAGCAATAAAATCGGTAATTTTATATGGATAAAAAGTACGTAGGCTTATAGAAAAAAATCTATAAAATTGCTAACAATGCCGATTCTTATACTGTAAATATACTATAATTAAAAGAAAAGTTTATAATCGCTACCTCCTTAACTGAAACACAGATGAAAAATATACGAAGGTTGTTGCGTGATATGTTTGCATTACTACAATGACAGCTGCCTATACCGAGTGTGATTCATAGAATATGAACGCAAATATATAACTGAAATGGGATTGGTACAGAGGCTGTGTTTTGGGGAGTGAGAAACATAATACTGAGGGAGATAAACACATCACGACATGTTCAAGCAAGAAGCAAGGGTAATGTTATCGGCAGGATCAATGCGATTTGTGAGTTTTTAACAATAAAAAGTATTTGACAGCATGCACAAATTAATGATACAATTTCAATAAGTGTAAAATAATTTACCAATCATCTGTTGCTTAATTCTCTATTTTCACTTTCTTCGTAAATTAACATAAAATGGTGTATTTTAACAATTATAAAATTAACGAAATTCATTTCAAAGTGAATGCATTAACTTTCATAGGGTGTAACATGCTTGAAAAGAAATGAATGACTCAATTTATAATTACATTTTATTAAACAAACATGCGATTAAAAGGATTAAATGAGACGAGAAATAAATGCAACAAATGATTAAACCAAGAAAATATAGGACACTATGCTATGTATTAAAACTAACTATGATTAATGTTTTACGTCAGAATGGCACATGAACTCAACATTTTCAGATGATTATCGAAAATTTGCATGTCACTTAAATTGTAAATTTTAAGTTTTATATGATGTTCTCACAGAATTCGTATATAAAGCCCGTACTCAACCAAAATATAATATTCTTCACTTGAAGGTTGTTATGGAACGTCTGTAAATCGCTTTGATTTTAAGATTCATTTTATGCCCATGTTAATATCTTACAATATTATATTGGCAATTCTTGGTTCTCAACAGTGTCATCAGAAAGAACGCTTCCTAAACCGTTGTATGAATATATATATATATATATATATATATATATATAATATCGGTTTCTCTAACACTTGTCAAACTTGATGGTCGACCTTATTAACACAATGACGTTTTTGTTAGTTTGTAAACACTTATGCATGTTAATGACTGACAAATAGGAAACTATCAAAGGTTCTATGAGAATTACATCAAATATTACAAAGATTGAACCATTACTAGACAAAGGCACACTCAAATATCCCATCAAAATGAGACATCTAACAGGATGCACCTGCATTGAATGGCAAACACTCAATGAATACAATTTAACATCTATAAAATATATACAATATGTGCAGGAGATAAAAGCGCCGACAACTAAAGTTCTCAAAATGTCCATTATTTCCGACTAAGGCAGTAACCACTGATTTTTTTTCAGCACATGTCATATCTTTCCTATTTTCTATTATTTGTAAAAATGTAAGTTGATCTTAAATTATACTTCTCAGCTTCATTTATCCTTGTGTCTCAGAAATTGCAAGGGCGGTGTCTTTAATCTTGTTTAAACACCCCGTTCAAGGCAACAACCGTTGTTTTTCCCTTTAATTTCTTTTGTTTATCGCCTTCTTTCACAAAAGATTTAACTTGCAAGTTCATACATTTGTCTAATGCTATGCCAGATTTTACCCTATGTTGTAATCCGCATAGGACCTTGTTTTATTTTCGTGCTTGAGGAAACTATTGATGTTTCTCGTAGATATAACGAATTTGCTTATTTCATGCTTCTATTTTTTTCTCTGTCTTCCTTCTCACTGGCAAGCGCTGTAACAACTCCACAATGTCTCCACAAATTAGCATTTTATCATAGTTTCAACCTTTCATTAGAGCTGGCTGTGCTGTCGTTGATTGTTATTTAATAGTTTTCAGACACTAAAGCCAAACTTCAGAAATTTACCTTGTTAATAGAATTTATAAGACAAACAACATTTCAAATTCAAAGATGTCTCAATTAAAATCGGAGTAACATAAATATAAGTAACTTTTCATCATATGACACTATTTATATGAACAATAGACACATTTTGAAAAACGGGTAATGCTAAATATTAAAATGTAAATAGATTATTGAAATACCGGAATTATGAGTTTTATCTAAAATGTTCGTTGCTACCTGGTGTTGCACTTGATTTACATGATACTAATGTAGTATATTATAACAGTCGGTTTACTCTGAAACCTTTTTCATATAGTCTATTTCAAATCGATGACTAATCTATAGCAAAGGATGCAAATGGGACTTGAAAATGTTATTCAATATTCATTCAGCATGAAAAAGGTGTTTATTATTCAGGAAAACGGGATTGATTTCAAATAAATCATTTATAAAGAAATACAACACTAAAAACATTTTTGCTTGATTGAGAAATTATTCTCGTTTACGTTTCATGACATATGTTGCTTAATAATTGATGTGTTAACACGTTTCATGATATCAATGAATCGTTATGTACATATTTCTAAGATAAATGGTTTTATTCTCACCACGGAAACCCTAAACACGATATCTCCATGTTTCCGGTAAAGAAATTTAATATTGTCGATAAACTACTGGTTTATAATCAACTTATAGTAAATGGAGTATGTTGCTTTCAATGTGCCTGTTACTGAACGAAACCCGGATATGGGGGCTTTCTACGCCATCAGGAATAATGAAGACGAAAAAAGCTCTTTACGGAAAGTGCCGAGAGTAAAAGGAAAATATACTAACAACAAAAGTATTATTTTTTAGATGAAGCGTCGGTTTAAACGATAAACCTGCGTTTTAAAACTTAGCCTTTTAGTTTCGTAGAACTTCCCGCCGTGTCGAAGGTATGCGGCAGTAGTGTAAAGGATGATATGGGCAAAATTTAAGCTAGTAACAGGCACTTTACTGAGCAAAACATTGACACCATTGCCATGTAGTGTAAAACACAAATTTGTATACAGTTTTATGATAATTTTATTGTTTATTTTTTATTTATAATGACAACAAATAAATCAATGACTATACATTTAAAACGATAGGTGTACACATAAGAAAGAATATGTGCGATGTTGCCTATAAATTGATTAAAAGAGAATACAATTGCGCTATTTTAATATTTACACGTGAAGATAATAAGTTAACATTCATTCATTATAAACTAGGTAATAATTAAATGCAATAGAAAAACTTACGAAAATTAAAAAACAACAACAGTTTATGTACATAGTCAGTACAACTGTTTACTTATTGTAGCGTTAAATCTATTCTAGATAATGTTTGTATAATTAAGGATAAATAACATCAATATGTTAGTCGATATTGCTGGTACAAGGTGACATTAAACAACCAGATATGTGTGTTTGGGTTTTATCTCCATAACAAGATAAGTGCCATAAAGTAGATAACTACAGCTCGCGGTATGTGAAAGTAAAATAGTCTGCATGGTAGACTTGAAATGTAATAAACACACGTAGACTAAGGCTGATTAACAAGGGTTTCATAATATGGAAATGTAGAAAAATAACAAGAAAAGAGAGTAGGAACATTAGTATTGACGTATTTCAGTCATCAGCTTGTTGATTTACACTATCTTCTATTTTCTATTTCAAATATATTCTTTAAGGACCCAAATTTTCTGTTTAAAAACCCTTCCGGAGACAACACTTCACATGTCTGTCGGTTTTTTCAAAACTGTGATAAATGTTTCTTTATTTTAGTCATTTAATTATTACCATATAAGCTTAGAATCTTACACTACATGCACTTTTAAATGAAGTAAAAGAAATGAAATTCATAAGTGATAAGAACATATTAGGACCAATTTAAATGATGGCTGCACAATGTATTTCAACAGGAAAACCTGAATGTCACCATCAATAAAACACCTCTGATGTTTTAAATCTCAAAGGGGACGTAAACCATGAATTTACAAACAATAATGAAAAGGTCAGTAAAATAATGTTATAACGACAAATGAAACATTTGTCATAATTTGACTTAAAGCTATAATTTGGGCAGCCGGTTTTGGAATCATCCCTCTTCGTCTCTCCAGTCGTGCCCTAAATACTTGAGGCACTTTGTACAGTCTTCGTCCCCTTTGCATAAGACTGCACAATAGGTAAAACTTATATCTTTATTATTTGACATGCTACTTGCAGGTGGATGCATGATCTATTATATTATTATTTGACATGCCACTTGCAGATAAATACGTGGCCTATTATATTATTATTTGACATGTCACTTGCCGATAAATACTTGGCCTGTTAAATTATTATTTGACATGCCACCGAGAGAAAAATACTTGACCTATTTTAATTTTATAACTGGAACACGTTACCCATTATCGCTGCACGATTTCATTTCCAATACATATTGTTCGATAATACACTATTGTTATAGGTAAATAAGAAAAGTGCCTATCAAACTTTCTACAGATATTTAAATCTAATCTACCTCTAGACAAAGGCAAACAGGGTAAATATAAATGTGACAAAAACACTGTTAGTTTACTCACTTCAGTGGAACATCATTTTTTACATTGTTGCCGTTTAGAGGCTTCTTTAAGAGTTGCAAAGATTGAGTGTTCCGCAAACACTTAACTTTTCATATTTTTCTACCAATGTCGTCAAGTAAAGTTGTATATGGTCGATGCACCAACGTTGATGTTTTTTGCTTAAAATATGTTGATAAATCTAGAATCATTTCTTCAAGAATAAATGTTGTATCAAGTTATTCCGCCAAATTCAGAATTAAGAATAGTTTCGGGTATTAAGGGGACTCTTAATATTCTAGCGGACACCAACACACGAGTTGGGCTTAGAATTAATAATATCGTAGAATACTTAAAGTTGGAAAAGATGATAAATATTAAAACGAATAAATTCAACTTTTTATTTTAGGTCAGTCAGAAAATACAAATACATGTGTATTAGTTATGTTGTTTTCCTGGTATGAGTAAGTAATAAATATCTTATGACGACACTGTTACTAAGTATACTACTATACTATTTTTTGCCAAACTCTTTTTGGTGAAGAACTTAATATGTCTAAACAGATCGATTGCAATGTAACATGGATCAATAGAATGTTTTCAAATTCAGTTTAAGTAGCGAAAAAAGAAAAGAAACCATAAAAATGAAGCTGTATAAAAGTATTATCATTAAAAGTTAATGTACATTTTAAGATAAAGAAGCCTCATATGTTTTCAACGAAACACCAATTTCAGTAAAGAAATGTTCAAACTAAGATGCAATTAAATGAAAACGAGTTGAAAATAAGATTCAAGCTTTTAGTGATACACTCCTAATTAATTAACAACAAGTTACAAGAATAATGGCTAATATATTCACTGAAAGCCTGTGTGTTTAAACTAAAACATTTAGCGTTTTGTTGTAAAATGTGTACCTTGACGTGAAATCTTTTTGATATGACGTATAATATGTTAAATTTTACCAAAATCATCTGGCAAAAATAACCAGAAAAAATATATATATGTAGACTTCCAATCGCATCGCGCAAGTATATAATGAATAACAGCATATAATAAAATGTTTAAATGGGCAAAGGTTTAAGAAAAACAATATGTTGTAAAATAACTCGCAATTTGTAAATACATTTACATTTATTAGACAGAATTACCCTAGATTTCATGCTTGTATAAGCAGTTACATTGCCAGCAACAGTGTCCATGTCTATGCAAGCAGTTACATTGCCAGCAACAGTGTCCATGTGTATGCATGTACACGTATCAGCATTAAAAGTTTTAACAGCTTACGAAAATTGTTTCATTTATGAAAACAACATTGTCATTGCTTTTTTATTAAAATACTTCTTATTATACGTTATCGTTTGGACAGTTTTATTTTAAACTTTATTATTTGTAAACGGTATTCTTTGGTCAGTTATAAACTTCTGATGCACGTGATTACTGTTAGCTGTCTTATTGTTATGGGATATTTGTAAATGGCAACACTTACACAGTAAATTGGCACACACTATAAGTAAACTCGTAACTTTGACACATATAAAGCATTTTATTTGAAAAACTGGAAAATAAGACATCACGAGTATCTTTTCTATCATCAACTTTATTGAAATATAGCACACATATGTCATGAGGTTTGCCTCTAAATGGATTTTTTTGTGTTCTGTATTGAATAGGTAAATAAGAAAAGGTCCTATCCAAATTTTCACATATATTTATATTTTATCTACCAGTAGACAAAGGCAAACAAGGTAAATGCAAATGTGACAAGAACACAGAGACGAGACATAACACACATAAAGAATAACCATCAGTTACCGCATTGGAACGGTCAATCGGCAAAAGGACCAACTGGGGTGACTAAACCTGGTTTGTGGAGCGCTACAACCTCGCATTTCCTGAAGGTTTTTCTAGCAAACAAACAGTGTAAATAACAACATCCCGTCAAAGTGAAACAACTAACAGTAAGCACCTGCATCGGGAGTTAAAACAGATGCAACGAACTTATATACATACATAATAACTAGTAATAAAATAAACTAGAAACATATGTACAGTATGTACAGTAGAAAGCCTCGGCAACGTAAAAAATAAAAATTCCAAACGAGAGATTAGTTTGAAATAAAACAGCCCAAGCGCTGATATATTATACGACATTTTAGGAACAAATAAAACAGCCCAAGCGCTGATATATTATAAGAACAAATTGAACAGCCCAAGCGCTGATTTATAATAAGATCAATTTAAATATGGCATATAATGCCATGACATCATGTTCCAAAAGTGTCAAAAGTGAAATGTAAAAAATACGAAAGAAAACATCGAAATTTAGAAAACAACCAACAAAATAAAATGTAGTACTGTTAAGAGCTAATAAGTTAAAAAAAAACAGTTCATGAAAAGCCGAGGTTTTATTCACAGTTGGCATATTATATGTAAGAAAGGTACTAAAATCCCGATGTTATACCTACTGTGCAATCTAACGTAAAGGGTATGGAGACTGCTCAAGTTGTCTCAACTATATAGGGCACGACTGGAGAGATGAAGAGACAAGAATTCCAACAGTAACTGTCCAATTATGGCTTTAAGTCACTGTTTTATATAGTCTCAACGACCTGTCCGGTCATCGTGTAATTTAAAAGCAATGCAAGTTCTTGACTGTAAAAGGGTCAATTGCAAGTAATACAGTACAACGAAGGATTCCCGGGCTGTAACCGTCTGCAATACATTTTCTGATAAGTTTTGTAAAGTGGTCAGAAAAGTTATTGAGACCCTTAATTTTCTTTAACTTGTATAAAACATTTCCATAAAATGCAGGATGACCTATGCCTTTCCGCATAAGTGTTTTCATACTGCTATTATACTTAGAAACAATAAAACCATTGCGGTGAAAGAATTTTGAAAACGCCTTTCTTAATTTATGAAAACGAAAGCCTTGCTGTTACAGTTTAGAAGAAATAAACAGGTTTCTAGCATTGAAATCTTATACACTAGTACAAACTCGTGCAAACCTTGTAAGTTGTGATATGTAAATACCATAAGAGGTAGCACGAGGTGATTAACCGTCAAGGTATGGATAATTCACAATAATAAAGTTGAAATCATCTCTCTTGTCATAGATTTTAGTAGAGACGTTGTCATTGGAAATAGCGATCTCAATGTCTAGAAATGCTGCATTTAAATTTCAGTTATTTGCTTCATTAAGGGTAAGTTCTGGAGGGTAAATCAGATGGATCATTTGAGAAAAGAAAGGATTATCTATAGTAAGAATATCGTCAAGATAGCGTGACGTTAAATTGAAAGCCTCTATAATGTGGCTTTACTTAGAAGGGGATAAAGTTACCATGAAATCACGTTCAAAACAGTATAAAAACAAATCCGCAATCAATTGTGCACAGTTGGTTCCCAAAGGAATACCAATTACTTGTCTAAATAAAGTGTCACCGCATTTAATGTAAATATTGTCTAATAGGAAACGTAGAGCTTCACAAACATCCGAGCAAGTCCACATAGTAAACTTTTCTAAGAAAGTGTTGGTAAAAAATGCATTACTTTCATGACATGTAATGTATAGACGTTGCTCCCGAGCAAATGTTTTCTCAATAAGAGCAATCAATTTGGTCTTAATTAAATCATGAGGTAAAGAAGTGTACAGCGTAGAGAAATCGTGAGTATTAACTATAGAGCAATGAAAGTTTAAAGTACGAAACTTGTCTAAGACTTCTAAAGAATTTTTTTATAGACCAAAATATGTTAATTCCAGAATTTTCATACACTTTTTCACAATATTTAACTACGTGATTGCGAACGGCTGTAAGGCAAGACGTAAGTAGTTTAGACATGTGAGTGGTGGTGCTAGAGCTGGCATTAGCTATGCATCGTGACTTGTATGGTGTTTTGTGAAGCTTGGGAATCCAGTACAGTGAAGGAAGTTTTTCTTGTTTAGAATATATTTTTATATTAAAATTATGCAATATCTGTTCGTGTTTGTCAATGAGTGTGTGAAAGTCAAGGTTGAAGTCATTTACGGAGGCTTTTCACCGCACGAAGGCTAATTACTGCACGGAAGCTAATCACTGCACGAAGGCTAATTACTGCACGGAGGCTTATCACCGCACGGCAGTTAATCACAGCAGGAAAGCTTATCACAGCACGGAGGCTAATTACTGCAAGAAAGCTAATCTCCGCACGGACGCTAATAACCGACGGCAGATAATCACGGCACGAAGGCTTATCACGGCACGAAGACTTATCACAGCAGGAAGGCTTATCAGAGCACGGAGGCTAATTACTGCACAAAATCTAATCACCACACGGACGCTAATTTTACTACACAGAAGCTAATCAACGCATGGAAGTTTATAACCGCACGAAAGCTAATTTTACTACACGGAAGCTTATCACCGCACGGAGGCTAATTTTACTTCACGAAAGCTCATCACCACACGGACGCTAATTTTACTACACAGAAGCTAATCACCGCATAGAGGCTTATTACTGCACGGATGCTAATTACGGCACGATCACTAATCACTAATTGTTATGCAAAAAAATAACAAACCATATTTTCGATTGTACGGTTATTCATACCTGTGCTGTGCTTATACAGTATATCCTTGGCATTATGTTGGATATATATATGGATCTTTAACAGAGTGTTAGGTTTACCATACCGCACAGTAAAACTTATTATTTGGCACGACCATAACTTTTAATTGTTCCCTATAGTCACTTAAAGATTAACAAAATTTCAACAGAACGTTTAATAATTGATTTGATGCTAAAGGTTGTCATTTATGATGCCATTTTCAGTCAGAGAAAATAACACTCAAAGTATTATATTGATTAATTATTAAGAAAGCGACGTGAACGCCTTCTTTAATTTTCAAAGGTGTTTCGCAGCGGCTGCATTATTTTGAATATATGCTCATAATTAGCTGTCAAAGAATAAATTATAACAAGAAGAATGTACATAGCCAATAGATGTGGGTTTTAGCTGCATATAGCAAACCGCCTTAACGCCTAAACATTTATAAAACCAGAAATGAATTGCGGAAATTGTTTTCACAAACATGTTGAACTTTTTTTTTAATTTGACTATATGTCATTTTTCTAAATATATTTCTCTCTGTGTGTGTGTGTGTGTGTGCGTGCGTGCGTGCGTGCGTGCGTGCGCGCGCGTGTGTGTGTGTGTGTGTGTGTACATATTAATATTTTATACAAATTGTAGCGTCAACTGTCTATCTTCTTTCAAGCACATATGAAGATAAAAATAAAATGAGCGTATACAACAACACATCAACTATCACGAACTTTGAGTCTGTGGTAAAAAGGCTTTCTTGCTTTGACAATATAAATAATCCACCATTAATGGTTATTTGTTGTGAAAAAAGTAGATATACTAGATATATCGAGTGTTTAGTGACGAAGTCAATACAATTCATTCAACCATATCATATTTACATTATTGCTTACATTTAAATTAATAGAAATTATTAACAAGTTATCTATAATATATCAACATATTTTATGCTTTAGTAAGGCTATGTTTACATATGATGTTGTCTTTTGATTCAGGACTCAATACGATTGTCGGTATGACCAATCAATCACATTCAAATAATGTTCCATCGTTTCGTTTATACCCCTTCTTTGGTGCCAAGAAGAAGAAGAAGAAGAAGAGGTAGCCGTATGTGTACCAGTTACATAGAATGAGAGTAATCAGTACAACACACAGAAGTCAAACTGATGAAGTCTGCCATATTGAAAGATACTAAAAGTATGAAATATTTCGGGAAGAGCTTGGTAATCTCCGTGTTTCCGGTGGCAAAAATTGTAAGTCAAGTAAGTATCTGTAAATGTAAACATACATTCAGATAGTATTGTGTAATTGTGTCAGATTGTGTTAGACGTACGCATTTGTTGCTGTGCAAATCTAACTGAAATTAACTATTATATCATATATGCGAGGTCAGTTTAATTTAAAAAGATCATCATATAATCTATTAGACAATTTATTCAATTTTTCAAGACGTAAGACAAAATATATCCAATAATTTTTAATTCTTCAAACTGTATCTGCGAAGCAGAAAAATATTCTTCAGACCTTGCTTGAACCAGCTACACAAAGGCTTCAAAAGAGATGAACTTGCAAATCGGAGTGTTTGCAATATCTTCGCGATATTCTGGAAGTCTTCCATGTACGTCTAGAAACCCCCAAGGAACTCAAGGACCAGATCGAGGGCGAAAAGGTTCAGCATCCAAATTTAAAATTTAGACTTTGAATATCTTTTTTTTCCTGACGGCTTCAATAATTCTGGCAAACCATTGGTAACCACTCTGGAAGTTCGGCAACTTCTGTTATTATAACTGCTTTGTTTCGCCTATACACGCGGAGGCTCTGCCGATCATGTAGTTTGCCAGTAGATTTTAAATTAAAAACAGAAATATATTTATGACTTAAAAAATAATAAAGTCTTGCTGCGAGGTAAAGGTACGCTACCAAGTAAAAATTGGGTGTAAACCCTACCAGACAAAAAGCTACCGAGCATTTAAGTTTTCACAGAAGCTTAAATCTCTATCTCCAACCTAAGACACGAAGCAAACATTTATGCGAACGATGCGAAGTTTGCCACCAGCTACTGTTTAACAGTGGTTCATGTTTGCCTAGTAACAAACAACAGTAAAAACACGCTGTTATGACTAAGATTTTAAACGCCCTCACACACAGTGCACATGTTTACGCCATAAATCTGCTTTTTGTCTGTTTGTACGACTATTTTATGATAGAATGCACCAAAACCTGTTTTATTGATGAGAAAACAAGTAAATACATCGAAGGAAATGCAAAAAAAGCAATATCAATTAACTTGAAAGATCTTGCTAAAAACTGCCTGACGATGTCATAGCTTAGTGTGGGAATTGTAACACTTCCACAAACACATTTTAGATGAATGAAACGTGCTTTAAGTAAGGTGAATACTTCCTCTGTATACCTTTCAAAGAGTCAAGCAGCGGGACCTTGCAAGAAATGCATATTTAAATAACAAGATTATCATGTAATGTAACGAATGTAATGGAATTTATTTAATATTATATCCTATCATATCAAGTTCTAGTAAAATATGCTATAATAAGCTTTTGAAATCTTGAAGACCATAAGTATCTAGAAGTTCCGAAGATATTGAAAGGCCTCAAACTTTAAGTTCCAAGTTTTGCTTTGCATATGACTTGTTGATTCTTAGTAACTGCAGACTTTAGATTGCATTTGGTAGTACCGTTAGATTATAAGCCCTTGATTCCCCTACAATGAAATGGTAATCTTTAGGGAAAACAGAGCTATGATACCAATAGTTGTATAGCTAGCAGTGCCTGTCTGAACCAGACAATGAAAGTAACTTGGCATGATCATCATCAATATGATACATCTGGAAATAAGTGGTGGAAGGTGACTGGTAAACAACCAGTTAATTGTTTTGGGGTTTTATACACGCGACAAGAAAATTTGGGAAGAAAGATAACTGCAGTTCGCGAAAATGATTTAAAAATCGTCTGCACGGTAGACGTGAAATGAGAAACACACTGCCGACATTAATACAAGAAATGTATTTATCAAAAGGCTATCATACAGCGGGGTAGAACAGACTTGTTTGTGTATTTTGTTTCACATTTGTTCAAAGTAACTCTATCTGATAAATCATTTTGATGTTTATAAATATTTTTTTTATGTAGGCATCCAACAAATTTGAGATACTTCATGTTTTCC
Organism: Sinonovacula constricta; assembly: GCA_007844125.1. Taxonomy (NCBI): domain Eukaryota; kingdom Metazoa; phylum Mollusca; class Bivalvia; order Cardiida; family Solecurtidae; genus Sinonovacula; species Sinonovacula constricta. The sequence continues at coordinate 68,014,562 of CM017559.1, forward strand.
AATACCTTCAGGAGGATTTTATTTTAAATGCATTTCGATTTTTATTTATTATATTTTTTTTACCGAAAATCTAATATTACATTTAACATTCCAATGAAATAAAGAAACAAGTAAATTACAATATTTTGCAGATTGAATATTAAATTAGTACAAAACATTTCTTAAAATCAATTAGTATATGTCCAAGTCAAAAATAAACATCATAAATAAAGAGTATTAACACATGCCATTTCGACTTTTTTTCTTACGTCAGATTTCACGCTAATTGAAATAAATTCTGCTAAACATGATAACGTTAATTTCGATTTATTTCGAAACACATTTACATTTTTAATACTACCTATTTTATTTGACTTATTCACCGTCTACCTGTATCGTCCGATGTTTATTTGTACGATAATGTATCTATCTAACTCAAATAACGGACGGATCAGAGGAGTATCGACTGAAGATCTTTGAACACATCATCGAACATGATGTCTGTCTAATTAGTCATAATATCTTGTCTGTAAGAATGACTGGGCCCTGGTATTTATGACCACTTGGGATCACTAGGGGCAGGTTAGAGGAGTGATTTGCCCAGTAACATACAGTGACTCATTCCGACAAACGAGTATTTTGACCTTTCACAAACAATCTGACAGAAACAAATGCCCTTTCTGCCGATACACTCAATATTCAGTACATTCGAGGACACCGCCAGCGAATCTGATTTGATACGCCAGATAAATGATCGAATCTTCTTGCTTCAAAGATGGGATGTGGGAGAACGTACTCATCCGTGCCATAATTAGATATGAGTCAAGTATGATAAGTGTTTCACTGGGACGAATACATGCCACATATCTCAGACCTTTAATTTATTCGAACATAAGATAGCTAATTTTTTCCGCCAAATGTCAGCAATATCATTTTCATTTAGAAATCATGTCAATGTTTATTCAATTATATGAGCATCCAAGAGGGGTTTCCCTTAATTTAAGTTAATCAGATGTGTATAATAAAACAACCCCAATAGGAACAATTGTTAGCTATAAAGCGAATCGACGACTAAACATAAACGATGATACCTTTTACAATATGCGCTAAATTGTAAGTCCTGGATACTATAACAAGGGTAGGGATCCTGTTTCCAACGTTGACAGGATTTAGTCTTTAAGGCGTACAGAGTGCTGCTTTTAAATTCGAACGTTATTCAATTAGGTGTAAACTCATTATATCAAAATTAAATTAATTGTAAACTTTAACTATTTTGTATGCATTCTAGACATCGTATAGCAAAATCATCTACATAAACAGCAGGGGCGAAACATACGCAACAGCAGGCGGCCGTGGACGAGCGGCTTGGGTCGCTTTTGGAGCTAGAACCTTATGTGGAGATGTATTCTATTTGACCTGCAGTGCGCAGTTGGTTGTACCAAGAAATGTGTTTAAAATCTTCTAGAACCTATAAAAGAGGAAGTTTAACCAGAAATATGGGGAAAGGATGAATACAACAATAATACAGATTACAAGCAACAACGTTACCGACATTAGAAATCCATTGATTGTTGCAGCAGCATCAGCTGCATCAACAACTAACAAGAACACGTCTGCAAGGAAATACAACAATAAACCGACTGTTTTAAGGACGTGTATCGATGTAAGGTCGACGCCGAATTACAAAATCAGCTAACTCCACTGAAATAAAGCAGACGTGTTTTATTAAGCTATTCTGAATAATGGAGAATTAATTGTTCTCGGGATTCTCATGAATCACGAATATTTAGGCAGTCACCAACAATAATTTCCTAAAATATTTATTGCATTGCTACATTTTCAGAAAGGTAATTGTTAATGTGATGATTATACATCAAGCTATTTTTTAAACTACCATAAATTTTGAATATTATATCTATGTATTGACATATAAGAAAAAAAACTGTACACTAGATTCCTCTGTACCGCTTATTAAACAAGACGCAAGACGATATAAAGATTTATTAAGAGAATTGAAATAAGTGTCTGTATAATTCAATAATGAGTAAAACAAAACGACCCATATTAGCACCGGTCAAAAATCAATTGCAAGGTTAAATAAAACAAACTAGACTTAATATCCATTTTGGGTATGTATCAATCATATTAAAAACATCAATTTAATAAACCTGAACATTAAGAAATTAGATCGATAGATGTAAATTATATTGATTGAAACCGATATTTAAACAAGCCCAGGAAAGCGCCTTACTTTTACATAAAACAGATATGAGAACAGTTAAATGGCTGTTGCGTGCGTTGAGTGCGTTACTACATCGCCAACTGCCTATACTGAATGTGATATATAGGAACTAAACGCAAATATATAACTGTAAACGAGATTTGCACAGAGTCTGTTTCCGGGTAAGTTAGAAACATAATACTAAACATATCACGGCATTTAAGACATGGCAGTGGGAGTACGGGTACGTGTTGCAGACAAACTACAAGTTCATATGCTTTGTAACAAAACAAATCAGTTATATCATGAAGGAGCATTGACATGCTTGTGATGTTAGAGCGAAATTTTAATATACTTGAGCATCTTTTTTAATTATCATTCCCTTTAGGAAAGACTAAAAGTACCTATCTGTTAAATAATGGTGATATGAAGTGCAATCCCAGAAAACAAAGAGGATGAAAGAAAATACACATTAAATGAATGAAATTAAAATTCATTACACCCTTTCATAACTTGCAATTTGAAGATAACTTGTAACTATGAACACAGATTTTGAACTAACTGCAGACATTACAACCATTTTAGAGTACAGAACATTCAACCATTTTGATAACCTCACAATTGAAACCTAGGTTTGTGAAAAGAAAAATGAAATACAACGGAGGTTTTGCCATTCGCCGTAAGTATTTGTTTAACATATCTAATACTACGAACCAATCCAATGTTTTGTTCGTAATTGAAAATTCCCTTTGTCGTTATTGTCTTTATCATTTACTTAGTTCATATAACACAGTGAAGTACACTTACATAGTATGTACAGATGTACAGATGTATACATTTAGCTATTACTGAATAATGTTTGATACAATTTTATAATATAATATATAACATCGTCCAAGTTATGGTATAACTTTACAGATTAGCAGGTCTACTTAAAGAATACAGATGTATAATTACCAGAACGAAAATAAACACTTATTAAGCAAAAATGGCCAAGTCCTATGAGCAATATATACCAAACTTCGGAAAGGCACAGGGCAAACACGTTCACATGCAAGCCAAATGCAAAAGCAAAACATTCTGTAATAAGTGATAAAACAAATAGAGCAAATTTTGTATTGTTCTTCTGTTATAAATATTTCTTCTCGCCTTAATACCACGTGGACAGTTTTAGTCTCATCACTACTTTCTTTTAATGGTGTCATAGCTGTTCTAAGAATATGTCAGCACTTGGACGTTTCTCTTTTTATTTAAATAGTACTGAATGCTTTCGTTTGAGAAACCCTTCAGGAAAGACGAGGTTAGAGCTATGTAAAACTGCCTTGAAGCACTCCAATCGGGCCCGCTTGCCGATTAAATTAAGTTTTTGACTCAAGGCAAAAATGACTAGAGAAAAAATGCAAATGGTTGCATCCTGTTCATTTGTAGATGGAATTGGGGAACCAAAGTCCAATGTCCATCAAAGGATAACACACATAACAATCCTTATTAGATGAATAAAAGGTGGTATTCGACAGTTTTGTCGGAAAATGTTTTCTCAAATAACCAAATAAGTCATTAGTACATGAAAAGGTATTGCGAAATTGATACAAAGATCTGTGTGAACACTCAAGGATAAATCCCCAATCGACATTGCAAACAGGAGTTTCCTATCCGAGCCACGCGGCAGAGATAGCTATTTTAAACCAAGTGCCCTTTTTCTCTTATAAAGTCAACCGGGCAATCCGTTCTGACGTCGATATCTATTTTTAGCAGAGACCACTATCGCGCTTTTCATAGAGCTGCAAAGACTGAACATTATAATATCTGTAAACATTTTGATAGGACCTTTTCTTATTTACCTATTTATAGTGATTAAAGTAAGGGTTTATGCAAAAAGTTTGACCAAATTCCCTAAAGCCGTGGTAATATAGTGTACGTGTATTTGATATAGGCAAATTGTCGGATACCGCCTTTAAATAAAAACAAAAATTACATGCACAGGGAGATTTTTACGTTAATATGTTATTCGTTAGAAGTCTGCATTGACAATAAAACTTAACCAGGGCAATTCGAAACTCAATATTTTACTGCGCTTACTCAAATAAAAGAATTCTTGCAGCAACAATTCCCGCGAATCTTTGTAACGTAATCATATATGAAATGTAACAGCAAAAATATTGTTAAATAAACGTTTATTTGTTTTGTATGAAGTTTGTCTATGAATCATCTAGTGTAGAAAGTCAACTTTATATTTGAAAGTAATTATTTACAAGCGATAAGCAATGGTTAGTCAATGTCCGCGAATTTTATTTTCATCAGCGTTTGTACTAAAAGAGGCAACATGTTCTTTAGACTACTCTTGTTAATGTATCAATATTTCGTCTTGGAACTGTTATAACTCTTACTTTTTAAGTTTGGGAAGCTTCGATATATAATTTTAAACACATCTGACAAGATTCTATCTGCCGAAATTATGCTGTAGTTGACTGTTTTTCTTTTGTTTGAATCTAGTTGCTGCTTATCAATTCTGTCATTTACATCAACCAGCGCCGACATTTTATGTTGTGGTTACGAGCACTCCAGTATTACTCTTTTCACTAAACTAACGTGTAAAGTCATCGTTGTTGTTTTTCACCCATTTAAAACAAGTTCGATTCATATCGTTCAACACACAGAGAAAATAAACTTTGTAAAAGAAGATAATAAGGGCTTTTTATCTTCTATGTAAACCCAATTTCTTTTACATGCGAGAACATTTTTACACGTCTCATTTATTTTCGACTGTTTTAAATAGGTAAAAAAGAAAAGGTCATATTAAAATTTCCACATATATTTAAATTTAAGTAGGACGATTAAAATGAGGAGTTTTTATAACGTAGTATGTTGCAATAACATTATATTAAGATAAAGAAGTCTTTTAAAATGACCTACATTCTAATAAAATAAGTATAAATTTTAAGTTAGGCTACAATTTATTACTTGATACCTTTCGTCTTTATGTGTGCACATAATACTCTATTTTAATCAGCATATCATAACGAAGTGCTTTATCCATATATGTTATAACACATGGGAATTCTAATCAAATTGTTTAATATCTTTTCAATCAGCTAAATTAAACAATCGTTTAATAATTGATTAAATGCTAACGATTAGGATTTGCAAAGCTTCAAATCCTAGAAGAACTGTAGCAATGTAAGAATTTAATTGAAACAATCTTCGAGTACATTATGATAAAAAGCTTTCTTTGTTATCAGTAATATTTTGTGGCTAAATAGAGGATCTGTCACGAGGGGCAATTAATACAAACATTTATTAAACGAGTTCAGAAAAAGTAGTTAGATTCCTTTTATCGCATGATTTAAGTCTCCAATATACGACTTCCCGAAATGTTAACAATACTTAGTGAAATAAGGGTATGAGGTGATCGCATTATGATGGCGTAGATGACGTCATCAATCAAAAAGATGTATTACACTAGTTTAATATAAGAAAATATGTATTGGGTGTTTTGAATGGAAAACAAGGGGAATCATGTGGTAAAACAAATAAAGATATAATACTTTTCATTTGTTGCATAAGGAAGCGATAATGTATATTATCACATATATAACATATCCTAAATTATCACGTATATAAGATTACCTAAGATATGTTTTCAGGTATATAATAAAATATATATACTAAGCTGCGTTATCACATATATCATATAAACTACGTCATCACGTATATAAGATAACCTAAGCACCCCAACAAGTTTGACATGAACTAATATAAATAAAGCCATATATAAATAATATTGAACATACAGCTTCCAATAAAATATTACCAATAGCCAATGTATCATATGCATCTGTGTTGTTAAATGGCCAGAGGAAACGCCACTATTTAGTAAGAGTACACGTTTATTAAATTAAAACATGTCTATTTTATCGCCGATTGTTCCAGTTAGCTTCCAATGGAAATCTTCGAATTATATTCTGTCATTGTATATGTTAAATACGATAAGTGGTGAGCTGCTTGAAACGGTTACTATTCTATTGTATTGATAAAATTATACATAAATCAATAGAAAGTAGTTTACCCAGCAAAATAATTCAATAATGAAAGACATTCGCATTAACACCAATTCCACAGAGTGCATCATGTATTTCCGTTCCGAGGCTATAATGAACATATAGGAGAAATTAACAAACATCTAGTCTACCGTTTATCAAAGTCAAATATTTAAAGATACAACGAGCAATGAATTGCTAATGGTATAAAGTTTAAAGAAAAAGGCATGAAAGGGAATATGAACGATTTATTTTTATAATGGCTTCCTTGTTCATACTTTATTTTATACCCGCGTTCTAATGCATTAATCATTAAATGAATCAAAAACCTAGGTAGTACCTTTTTAGTTCCAAAGTAAGAGCAATACAATACTTGCACATGCTGTCTAATGGCCTAATCCTATTTTGTTTTCTGCAATTTGCAATCTCGAACAATTTCTCCCTCTCATTTTAAAGCGAAAGCCGTATAAGAACCATTAGTTCATTGTAAATTAATAACTTTAAAATACAGATGCAATATGTAAACTGATAAAAATTCAGCACACATCTACGTGCACGAATATATGTATATAAAGTATCACACTTCCCATCAATGCATTTTTGCGCATTATCAACAGACATTGAAATAAATCAAATGAAGGCACCTTAACCATCCCATAACCCTTTGTTACTTTCTTGTATCATTATGTGATATTTGCAATTTGCTCTAGAAAAGTTACAATTGCTTATAAGCCTACGCGTAAAGAATGATCAACGATAAAAAATCATGTTTAGCTAAGTAGGAAAATAGTTTAAATTAAATATTATTATAGAATGATTATAAAAAGAAGGAAAATGTAATTGTGCGTTCCAGGTTGTGACTATATGTACTTGGAGTACGGGACCAAATCTAGCTGGAAGCTGGATCAATGAAAACGAATCACAATAGTCACAATGGGATTAAATCTTGTATTTAAGACAATGATAAAAAGAGTTTTCCTCCTCTAGCAAATGTGACACTTGTACGTTATATAATAAATATCAATTAAATTAAAAATATAGCCAAATATTAAGTAAACGCAATTTTAATTACGAATTTATCGCTTCGATAAACACATATGTTGATAAAAGAAACGATGCGGTAAAATGTGCGTTTATCTTTTTATTCTATAGAAAAGACATAATTCAAATTGGATTTATTTAATTGTTGTATCACCTGCTTTCCTCTGCATGTTTCCAGAAATACACATTATCCCGTATAAGTCATTGCAACACGCATTAGTTTATGCAATGCATTCGTATTAAAACAGGAACTATCAACTATTTAAGGATGACTTAAGGAAGCATTCCAGCTTGTCGATTCATTATTTTAAGCATCGCGGGATTCTTGTGCAACATTATTTAATAATCCTGTTGTAAGAAAGCGCATTCTTCCTTTGAGTAACTGATGAAGACTACAAGTTTCTTATAAGATTTTTATTATAGTTTCACAAGCTTGCATGTCAAAAAGAGAAATCGGGTTTAGGAGTGACGAGGTAGGCAGTGTGAGAGAATATCAAAGTGAAATGAGACACAAAACAAAAAAGACATAAAACAAGCTTTATTTTATTAGGCAATGCTCAATATAAATCGATAAGCCACAAAACACATTACAGCATTGCAAAAGTTGAACACCTTGCGTCGAGTCTCTTATCAGACATGATCCCATGATCATGTTCGCCATGAAGACTCTACGATTGCCTGTGATCCTAATAAGATTTAATATAATAATCAGATAATTGTTTTTGAATTGTCTAATAATCGATTAATTACTACATTATAAAATTTGTGACGAAAGTATCACATTGTTTAGCACGTTAACGGTTTTTATAAGTTTATGCCATATTTAGTAGTGATCCTTAGACAAAGGCCTGTTCCATGTTATGCTGGATGTTGCTGAAATTTTTATTAATTTAACTGTACAGTTTCTTATACCGATCAAAAAATTTAGTTGTAAAAACATTCTTGCAAACACCAAGGTGTATTTTTTTTGTTTTACAAAGTGTTAAACACATATTAACAACGTGACGTTTTAATATTCAGTAACACGACCCTGTCCACAGGTTTTAATACCATGTGTGTTGAAGCGATAATGTTTAGAAGTGATTATTTTAATCAAAAGAAATATACAAAATGTAAGGTCAGGCTGTAAGTCCTCGCTGTTTATATCCGCTCTTTAAATCCTCTTTTATTGTTCTTCTCTACAGCGGAGTTTAAGTTCTTGGCTTAATTATCTAAAAAACTAAATTTCAACCATTTTTTTGTTCATTCTGTTCCTTTGATTTTAATTTACTCCATGTTTTATACTTTGGTATGTTTCATTGAATGTGATTAATAAATATATAAAGATATAAAAAGGCGCATTAGTTTGTTTTAGTTGAAGCTGACTTTTGACACAAGTCCAGCCCGAATAAACATCAAAGCTATCATTAGTAAATATTCTGGATAATACCATAGACCGTATAAAACAGTATAAAATTCTTAAATTTATTGTAAATGTGATCACTGTTTTATTTTGATCTTGATTTGACCGTCTTTCCTACATGTTGCGTATAAATGACAGAATATACACTTAATTTGTCTTTTTAACCAAAATTGTAGTCGAAGTTTTAAATTGTGTATGACCTTATATAATAGAAAAAGAATTGTTAGGGATTGAGTGTTCTAATGTGAGCTGGAAAAAATAAGTACAATAATTTGCATTATAAAGTTCTCATGCAAACTTGTTATGACGTTTTCCGTTTTTCTTATACTTAAATTAATATGTATAATATAACTCTTTAAAATCATTACTGGATTTATTTTGAAGGTTAAAGGTAAAAGGTGTACAGGTTGAAATGTTTGATAAAACTATATAATATAAGCATATACAAAGACTTTGTTGTGCGGTTAGAACATCCCATGGACTACCATACAAGAGAACCCATGTCTTCTTACCAACGAACTATTTACCATTTATAGTAACCTTTTAAACATGTTATGGATAAGGTAAAACAACGTGCCTGTCAGTGGTATTGAGGCTTCCAAAGAAAATTGTCAGGTAAGCATTAAGCATGTATCTAAGTGAATTAAAAGAGCTATAGAAACGTAAATTTTAAGCATAATGAATAATGCTTAAGGAGATGCACACCATTTGAATGTGTCTCATAAATATATATATGAAGAATCACTTGATTTGATGGAATGAATCTGAAACTTTTATAGAATATAAATATACAGACATGGCGTAATATGACTTTGTCGATGGAACTGAAATTATCCATTAGCGTTTAGTAAAAAGTAACGTAGTTAACATCACTGTATTGACGACAGCAATTACAACTAATTAGGCTTGAACGTGTTTTAAACACCACTGAAATTTAAAGCCGTTTCTGACAATTTAGAGTTGTGTGTGCTATTCGCAGGCACAGACATGCCAGTCAAGTGTCAATTAGTTACAAAGCGATCTGCAAAGAAAATCCGATAAGCTAACTTTGTTTAAATTTAGGCACTAAACTCCAGGGGTATTTTAACACTATGTTGAAATGTAGGAGCATTTTATCGTCGGTATTTACTGCATTTAATAACAATGATAACCAGTGTACAAAATTGTTGCTTTTATGCTTAGCCCTTGTGTTAATAATAAAGACTTAACCATTTGTAAAGATTGTGTCTAGTTGATTATTTTCACAGATAAACAAAGCTGATATCTGTTTGAAAAAGTGAATACTGACATAAACTGTCACATGATATTACATTCTTGCCCATTATAACTGTACTATTTAAATGTGTGTGTGTGTGTGTGTGTGTGTGTGTGTGTGTGTGTGTGTGTGTGTGTGTGTGTGTGTGTGTGTGTGTGTGTGTGTGTGTGTGTGTCAAAGTCTATTTTATTGTTATCCTCTTACCTTCAAGTATTAAATAATATATAAAGGATCGAAAAATAAATAGGAGACAAAGAAAACTACAGAAATATTAGAGTCTTACTATTCAACTAACGGATTGGTAATTTTAAAATATTGTGACCAAAAACACAATAAACCAATAGTAGAATCGATTATATGAAATGATAAAACATAATAGTTTTATTGTCAGATTATGATTCATAACACTATGCTAATTTGATTTCATAGAACAAACCAGTTGTATCGTGGAAACGTTATAATTTACAAAAAATATGTTTGTTAATATTTGATAATTTAAATGAATTTGGAAATATTATAACGGAGATAAGATCTGTTATAGATGGAAATCAAATCGAAATGAGTTGCTATTAAGGTCTATGATTTTGGAAAGCTATTAAACCGCCTCCTTAATGCAGTTAGCTTAGCCAGATCAAACATGTCCTTATACATGTAAATGTATTTTGTATTAGCTCACACTAACATAAAAGAACAGTAGTCGAAGCAAATGCAATATATGTCAACGAATACCATTAACCAGATAGCCGTTAACACTATCCGGATACTATCAGGATGTAGACAACGCTATATAATGATAATTTCTTATGTTTTTACCTCATTGCGTTTGTGTTATACCGCTTAGATGATATAAATACAAAACACACTGACCAAAAAAGGTATAATTCTGTTCAATAATATTAATTTTTGAAAATAGAAATATAAAAAAATACTTAAAGGGACGATTGCTATATTGATTCTTTCCAAATGCTTATCACAGATGTTGAGGCACTGTAAACTAATGAAGAAATTATTGAAAACATAAATTACTTTTACTATTTATTTACCATTGTGGATCCAAGTTCTAACAATTACAGTGACAGAATAACAATTAAGGATAGAATTGAACATAGGGCATTTAAGAACTAATTATTATGACGATACACGCAGAGTGAAAAAATATTAAAACGTACTCAAATAATATATATATTGAAGAGAAAAGCGATATAAACAGACGCTCCCTAACACGATCTTAACTGCATATAAGGCACATGATGGAATGAAACAGTATAGTCTTGAGAAAGAAAGAACAAAGAAAATGAAAAACATGATGTAAAAAAGCTAAGGAACATTGGAAGAATTCTGAAAGATGCATCTTACAAAGCAAAACAAATCTTACACAAGATTTTAGGCAAATTTTTAAAGCAATAAATAAGCCAGTTGCAAACTTTCCTTAGCCAGATAAAGATGTCAACTTTTTTATGATATATATATATTGTATAAATTAGACACTCTTAAATAGACAAAGTATGCGAAGAAGTTCGAGGTCGAGAAAGTTGTTTAATGAGTAAATGAAATAATTATGTCTGTAAAAAATTAATACACTATCGGCCGAAGAATTAATACTCTGTTTATTGAGATATTTAAATTATGATATTTTCCAGAAAAGTGGAGTTATAGCATCACCCAAGTAGAGAAATGTTTACAATGTCGGGAAATATAGATAGGTAAATAAGAAAAGAAAAGAAAGGCAAACAAGGTAAATGTAAATGTGACAGAAACACAGACTAGACATAACACACATAAAAAAACCTTCAGTTACCGCATTGGAACGGTCAATCGGCAAAAGGGCCGACTGGGGTGCTTAATAGCTAAATAAGAAAAGGTCCTATCAAAATTTCCACCTATATTTAAATTTTATCTACCTGTAGACAAAGGCAAACAAGGTAGTTTTATTTCAAGTAAAATAAACCTAAGTCCAAGGTATGTCAAAAGAAAATATACGTAACAATCCTGATAGGATGATAGTCTCAACGACCTGCCCGGTCATCGTGTAATTTAAAAGCAATGCAAGTTCTTGACTGTAAAAGGGTCAATTGCAAGCAATGCAGTACATCGAAGGATTCCCAGGTTGTAACCGTCTGCAATACATTTTCTGATAAGTTTTGTAAAGTGGTCAGAAAAGTTATTGAGACCCTTGATTTTCTTCAACTTGTATGAAACATTTCCATAAAATGCAGGATGGCTAATGCCTGTCTGCATCAGTGTTTTCATACTGCTATTATACTTCGGAGCAATAAAACCATTTAAACCTGGTTTGTGAAGCGCTCCAACCTCGCTCTTCCTGAAGGTTTTTCTAGCAAACAAACAGTGTAAATAACAATATCCCGTCAAAGTGAAACAACTAACAGTAAGCAGAGGCATACCTAAACTGGTTGGAAAGTTGCTTACTCGGGTATTGGGTAATAGGCTAAATAAAAAGGACAGACAACTTAAATGTCTATGCGGAGGCATTAAGCCGACTTTCGTCAAATGAATACAACGGATAACATATCTGTATTTAATGTGCTCTTGTAAGCCATATGTTGAATATATATATACAAACTATTATACATGTACATGTATATAGCAATAGAAGATATCAGGCAGGCCAACGGTCTAGTGGTGAGAGACATGCATTAGTACAAATTAATAAAATACTGGGAAAGGGGCAAAATATTAAATATTATAAAATCTATGTACTTCCGTTGAAATCGACTAAAATACTAAAATATAAAAAAAACGAGCGAAGTGACAGCTGCTATTATCAATTTAGATTAACTCAAGTTGAATGCTTATATCATATTCCATATTCCCTGTACTAATTTGATTCAAAGCACTTGATTTATACGTGTTAAAATTATATGTATGACTGTATGCTGACGATATCAGTATTTTACAGAAAGTGAAAAGGGATTGCAAAAAAGCTTAGATAGTTTAAATAAATACTCTCAGACATCCGTGTTCACATTTAATGTTAGTAAAAGAAGATAATCATTTTGAAATACGGCGGATATAAACAAATACATAATTTAATACAACGGTAAACAATTAGATATTATGCCATTATTTAGATACCCTGAGGTTACAATATTGTCAGGCATGTACAATAATAGAAGGGAAAGCTTTAACGATAATATTTAATAAGAATATATGACAAAGTCCTATGAGCATTGCAACATATACCAAACTCCGAAAAAGGCTCAGAACAAAGGTATTTCACATGCAAGCCAAGCGAAAAGTGAAAAAGCAACTGGCTAAATTAAAATGTATAACAAAATGTGCACAAATATATAAGACAACGTCCTATGAACATTGCAACATATACAAAAATTGAAAAGACAAGGTATCTACATGCACACCAAATGTAAAAGTGAGAACAAATCTGTGATGAGTCATTTAACAATAAGAGCAAAACAAAACACATTTGTTTTTGGTGAGTTAGGCAGAATGCCCTTTGCAAAGCAAAGTGCTGTATGCATGATAAGATATTCAATAGAAGTGTTATAGAGTGTTGATATCAAACACATAATATATGCATATAGTCTTTTTTTAAATGCTATTGACCCTTTTTCCAAATAAGAATAGGTAAATAAGAAAAGGTACTATCAAAATTTTCACAGATATTTACAATTGTTTTATTTTACAGTTGGGCTATCGTTATAAGACAATGTTAAACAGCTTAGGTTTTACTGATGCTTGCCTAGATCAAAGTGGTAGAAGTATGAATATGTTCATGTCACTGTGAAAACAACGAGTTCATGAATACTATCTAGAAATATAGGTGGAGAAAAGTTCCCCAGTCCCTAGATCTAAGCAATTATTCTGTTAGCAGACATTTTAAATGGGTAACATTTTTATCGTTTACCTAATTCAAATATTTCATTTAATTAGAAATTTTGCATTTTTTACTGTACATGCCGATCGACAGATATTATTGCTCCACCCTTTTATATTTTATAGTTTCCGATTTATTCAATAACATTGTGTGCATTTATTTGACATCTGACAAAGCCATAGTTTAAAACGTCAAAAGTGTCTTGCTCTGTGCTGGATACCTGATGAGTGTTCTAAATGAGTGTCAATACTCCCCTTCAAAAGTAGTTGCGCTTTCTTTTAAATTTAAGGAAGAGTTTATATTCATTTAATAGGGTTTGGTCATATGAAACATATATATTGATAAAACGAAACTACATAATTAGTATGCAGACATAATCCTTAATATCATCACAATTACAATATTTTCTTGTAACTTAATTAGATTAAACTTTAACTAACAACGAGATGCGTCTTTTAACCTGTAAATATAAACAGTATCAGGGTGTAGGTAGAGAATAAATATATCTAGAATGATAAGAGGAACAAGATATGTGAACATATTCAATCCATTTCAACATATGCCGTCAAAATGCCAACGAAGTGCAAAGCAGACACGAGAATACATTTTATATTGGGTCTTGTAGCCCCGACAATGGGAATTTGATTCAAATTTAAACCTTGCATTCGAGAAAACAGCACTTTACGACCGTTATATTCACACGCTTAGTGATCTTAATAGCATTTTCAGACGATCAATTATTGATTCTAAATTAGGAAGCTCGGTTTTTGCATTAGCATAGCGTGAAGCTTGCTTTTATTGTTAGAATTTCAGTTCATTCTACAACACTGTACACAAATAGAAAGATATCCCTGCAATCTATAGAGAATTTTAATATGAATTTATTAAGTTAATATTTTGCCTGTGAATAGTAGAAATAATTGAAAGATTGGAAGTCCTTTAAAGCATTGGGACAAACTCCAAAGCGTGCTTCTTTGGAGATGTAAAGCCAGGCACCTCGCTATTTACACATGTTATTTACACATTAGTATATACATTGTTAAGTGACTTATAACACCTCGATTCCTTTTAATTGAAAAAGAACGACCATACACAGATTTCGAACAATTTCGATGAGCCCCCTATATTTTTTCCAAATATGTTATGTAGATAGGGCTGTACCTATTTATATCCTTCACTATTACAAATTACGTGGCAGCATGGAATGTCAGAAACAAAGTTATACTATATATTATTATAGTGACATTACATAACCAACGCAAGCCTATAAACAAAATTTTAAAAACAACAACAACAACTTGTAAGGGGGTGAATTTTTGAAAAAAATGGATGCTAAATGCAAAACATTTAGTTGCCTTTCTGCTTTGCACATTTCGAATCTTATTCCCACCAGCTCATTCACTTGCATGAAAATGGGGTAAAACAAACATACGACATCTTTTTTCCAGCATAATCTTGTAATTTCTCCGTGGCAAATGGAGTTTTTATTTAAATTATGACACGTGATTAAATATTTATTTCATGAATGATTGCTTCAGGTCTTATTTTTCTGTATTGGTTCGATAAATTCGTAATGAAAATCACAAACTTTTCTAACTCGTTGCAATTTTTAATGCATGTTAGTTCATAACCAAAACAACAAAATTAAAAAAAAATGTCTGGTTCATTTCCTTTTACGTATTTATTGGTTAAGCTAGCAAGTAGACTTCAGAGAAATAGGAAATAAAGAAAAAACGTTTTAAGATGCAAAGATCTTACTGACTTTGATTCGCAAATGAGTATGAACTGAAAACAAAACTGAACAAATGAGCACAATATAAGAGATACGGATCTTATTAACAGAAATACTCTTAAATTTATCTTACAGTGCATACCATATTAAAAGGATTGTAAAAGGATGAACATTAAATATAAATCGTAGAATTTATTTATAAAATGTGTTTATTTATTTATTATTATTATTATTTTTATTATTATTATTATTATTATTATTATTATTATTATTATTATTATTATTATTATTATTATTATTATTATTATTATTATTAAGGTGTCACCTTCGAATACTGGTCGTCCGGTCGAAGAAGTAATCTTACCCTGACTTCATGGTCGTCCAGTCGTAGAAGTTACATAAGCTTGACTTAATGGTCACCCCTTCGTACAAGAAACCTTACACTGGCGTCATGGTCGCCCAGTCGTACAAGAAACCTTACACTAACTTCATGGTTGTACAGTCGTAGAAGTTATATTAGCTTGACTTAATAGTCGCCCAGTCGTACAAGGAACCTTACACTGATTTCATGGTTGTACAGTCGTAGAATTAACTTTACCCTTACATCATGGTCGTCCAGTCCGGAAGTAACTGTACACTGACGTAATGGTCAGTCGGTCGTAGAATTAACCTTCCATCTGCTTAAGCGTTAATACTGGCGTAAGCTATACTACGGCCAATTGTAACCACTTTATTTTTTTAACCAGGAGGAACTATTAATCCTGTAAATCGTAATTTTAATGTTTATGAATGTCTGAGGATAATGTTCTTATATAATTATATTGGTACTACTTAAACTAACTTCAAATATCTTCAGCGCGTGTAAATTATGATTATCAAAGAAGACGAAAAAAACACACAAATCTTTGACTGTATAACCGTACCGTCCCTGCCAAAAACGGTTCACAAATAAAATTAACATTAAATATGAAAGCGTCTACCAATGCAGAGGCACTTTAGAGTTGAAAGAAAATGAGCAGTCATTTGGGATTTGGGACAACCAGTTTGCAGTTGATTGACGATTCATTGACGTTCATAAAGTTTTATGTGTAAAATACATTCGTCCAAAAATGTCAAATGGATTGTCAAGGGAAATAGTTGAAAAATCCAAACTCGGTTTTAAAGGACTTTGGACTGCGTTACTGTTTATCATGTATAGCAAGACAGCCACCATACGACCGAGTTGGTACAGTTACCTTACCCTGTATCCAACATTTTTGCGTTAGTCGAAACAAAGCAATTGTAATAATTTATCTTTAACTAGTAAGTATTTTATCTAACTGCACTAGAAACTTAAAATAAAAATCATATTTAAATAAATAAACATGATAATACCTTTTAAGTATTATATTGTTATGAGAAGAACTGTCCAGTTGCAATATGGATGATTTGCAAAAGTTCGTTCTAACACATCCAGTTTGATTTGTTTATACTGCTAAGTATGAAGTAGCTGCATAAAATACGTAAACATAATTATCACGTTATAACGTTACAGGTATCACGGGTAACGTTATATATTAAATATAATTCTAACTATAAAAAACTATATATTAGAACTGTAAGAACATGAATGTGATTTGTTCAATAAAAAAATAACAAGACAGTAACAGTAATGGAGATCGATGAAATTAGCCATTCTGGAAGAAAATACTTTAAATCCACTTCAGAGTTAACTTTAGCCTATATATATATATGCTACATTCGAGACGTAACCCCTATTCCATGGTTTTGCTACAGATCGTGCGAATATATTGTACACTGTTTTGGTCAATGAAAATGAATGATGTAACAGAATCTCAATGGCCAAACAGTCGTGTATTTATACACAGGTTAATTGAACATTATAAATATTAAAAATAACTATATTTATTCTACATAGCAGGAAAAACAAAACAATATTAACATGCTCTTTCAAGAATACAACTTAACATGTTTTCCTCTGCTAATAACAGCAAGACTCCGCTGTAATGATCCTTATTGTGTTTTGTCAGTAGGGTTTGCTTTAAAAAACGAGCAACACGTGCATATGTTCCATTGAGTACAAATTTAAACTGCAAGCTATAAATATACGTCAATAATAATTCAGAGTACCTGGTTAGATATCACATTATGTAAATATACCTCCTTTACAAACATTATGACAGTGTATTAATATCTAGAATACATAGAATACATAACCCTGGTTCCAGGTCATGCACTATGTGTTGTTGACGGAGCTGTTTATATGAATAACTTGTATAAATTAAGATGTATATAAATTAATTATTCCGGAGATAATGCTTGCTTCACATATATCAGTCTTATTTTTAAGTAGGCGTTTTTCTTTACATATTTGTTACGACTAAAGGCAGTTATTATATATTATACTGGACATGCTTTGCGTTTGAAAGGCATATTAAGGAGTTGCATAGAGCTTTAGGTTTAATGGGTTTTTTTTTGAAACGTTAATGAAAGGTATCGATTGTATTGCAACATTTAATGAGAGGATACCTTCTTATTATCACCGAGTTTATATATGATTTTCTTAACATTATTTGTCCGTATTTTGTCTCGTTGCTTATTGTAACTTATGATGGTGCCCTAATTGGGGAGTTTAGAATCAAGTTTGTTCTAACAAAACAGCCCACATTAATATATCGAATTACTTCAGAATTGACGTAATAAAATGTTCATGTTCTGAACAATAATCGAATTTCATTCCATTTGCTTCACACCCTTGAAGGTGTCAATGCATTTAAAATGTCACTAAACTTGCTACAATCCCAGATGCATATGCATCATATTTGCTAAAGCGCAATATTACACAATTTAAATGTGCATGATGACATCAATAAATAAATACCACAAGACAGTTCTCTACGAGCGTGGAAAGTAATGGTTTAGACGGACGTTGCATAAATAAACACAAGTTGTTAATAATGAAAACACGTTTCATTTTTCATGTATGAAGACGCTATTATGTTTAATAGCATTTATGAATATATCACTTACGCTGTTAAGTTTGTTAATCAACCAGTTTTTATTACAAGGCTTAAATAGAAACAATCTACCAGAGAATTATTAGAAATTTAATCTTTAAAGTATACATATATTTTGTCGTATGAGTTTGTTTTATATTTAAAAGGAAAATAAGAAACACTATCCTATAAAAATTACCACACAGACATACAGAGTACATGTAAAAGCAAAAACAACAGCAACACAGACTAGACATTACACACAAAATGAAAAAACTAACACTTACCACCTTGGAACGGTGAGTCGGCAAGAGGACCCACTGGGGTGCTTAAACCTCGGTTGTGCTGCCACCTCGCACTTCCTGAAGAGTTTTCCAACATACAAAGAGTGTACATCAACTCATACCATTAAAATGAGACAACTAACAGCAAGCACATTTAATCGTAAGTTGAAACTTATAAAAGGGATGGGATTGGGATTTGTCGGCATTTTTGCCGATACTGTGCAGCGACATTTCTATCATTATAGCACAGGGGCACTTATGAGGTGCCCAGGGACTGAACCCGGCCGGTCATTATACTGACACTGACGAGTCAGGCGTAATGCTGTTCCATTAGCCCCGAGCGTTAGGAGGGAAACCACTACTACTAACTTTCAAGTCTTTGGTTTGACCCGGCCGGGATTTGAACCCGCGACCTCCCGATCCGCAAGCCGCAGATAAACTGGTACACTATATAAGCAAATTAACTAAAATAATAACGAACAATCGATATATGAACAATATAAAAGCCTTGACAATATAAAAGTTAAAAACAATATAGTTGATTGAAATACAATAGTCCAATAAATAAAACAATGCAATGATTTCATATATCAAAATTTAAACGTGCAATTTAATAAGAAAACACAAGAAAAAAATCGAATTTTAGTAAGCAATCCAAACCAACAATACAAAACGTAGTTCTGTACAGTGCTTATAAGTTTTTTTAAAATCAAGTGTTACATTATAAGAAGCCGAGGATTCATCCGAAAATGGCATTAATAGGTAAACAAAATCCCGAAGTTATTAAAACGATGCAATCTCACGTACTGGACATATAGACTGCTCAAGTTGTTTCATCTATTTAGGGCACGATTTGAGAGATTAAGAGCCAAAATTTCAAAAGAAAATATATTTTACACAATTCTTTGGCAATCAAACATTTTGTTTGTTTGAATGGATAAAAAATCACAATCTACAACAGCACGAGCAAGATATAGACATTCATAAACTACACTTATAACTTTGTAGTTATTTTTAACGTTTTTGTTGCAAAACATAAAGCATTTCTTTAACTAAATTACCAATAGCCATTATTAAAGGATATATGTCTGAATAGAACCATGGGCGCACCAAAGGTCAGGTCAAAGAGTTCAAAATTTAAAGTTCTCGCCCCGATCAGAACTCGAACTCGTAATTTTAACAGATTCTTAGCATGACAAAAATGCATGAGTGTAAAGGGACTAAATACATTCTGACAAATGTCACGTAAGTTCAGTTTGGTAATATTCAAGATAAACATTTATTTAAATTTGTAAAATATATAACATCGGATGAACTAGTATGCTTTCGAGTATAACGTCTGTGTCCAAGAGCATTTGACAATGAAGAAAAACGATACGGATGCATGTAAAGTCTGCAAACAAATTAGCACCCATCTGAGATTTCTATTTCCAACTGATTGACATATTATTGAGACACAAAATATTTCATTTTAAAGTGTATCTTTGTTACGAAATTCGCATGGGAACGAGCAGTGGAAACCTGCCATCGATAATTGGTAGTAAAACGCGGGATCTGACAGATGTATTTCTTAAACTTTCTGTAAGAAACATGTATGAAATAGCTTTTATACAATGTGTTCAGGAGTAGTTACAAGCTAAAATATTCTTAAAAATATCTTATTTAAGGATGCTTTATACCAGTTTAACTTAACAAGCTTGTATACTGTGTGTTGACGGCACCGCATAAGAGTAGATATTTTGGATACAATTAAAGCCATTTTGGCTCATGTCAAATAATTTGAGCGATTAAAAACTACTCAAAAGAATATGTTTAGTTCACATAAACACAACAATAGCTGGACCCGGCATGAATTATAATAAAATGAAAACACATGTCGAAATACGTAACAATAGCTTTTGTTGAACACCGTGTAGAAGTATTGGAACAGACACAATGTAGAAATCATTTCTACATGCCTCCGTGTCGCACTACGTCGAGAAATGAACACCAAAACCAGGTATATATATATGTGTGTGTGTGTGTGTGTGTGTGTGTGTGTGTGTGTGTGTGTGTGTGTGTGTGTGTGTGTGTGTGTGTGAGTGTGTGTGTATGTCGACTCCTGTGTCTTGTGTCTGCACAACATCACCATATTGTTACCAAAATATACGTCGTTGAAGTGACTGTATTGTGGTTGCGTAACTTCCGTTAGATAAATAGCATGAAGAACGTTTTAATGTTTATTAGAATGGGATATAAATCCACGGAATTCTCCTGTGTGTGAGAAAATACCAGATAACAAATACAATTTATTTATTATTTATTTATTTGCCTTTTGCAAATAAGCTTATATTTTAAAGAATCTTCATAATTTAAGGGTTTTATTCTTCTTGTAAGTCTAGACTCCCTAAATTAGTAAGAACCGTGAACTTTTACGTGTAAATACATATACATTTATTTCATACTATCCTTTTTAACACTGATATGGGTTTAGTTTTTTATTTTACGTTTAAAATACTTTATTTCCTGAGCAAAAAAGTCTTTTTGTCTATATTGATGTTCTATGAAACATATGAATGAGAAATTTCCTTGTATCTAACCGCAGTACAACAACATATGAACACAAGCGTTCATTTAGCAATTACATTACACAACTATGCAGATGTCGATGATAAGTACCAAAACTAACTTTTACATTGATTACAGTGTTCAAATCAGGACTATTGCTGTTGCATATTTTTATCTTTTCAAAATATTCACAGTTAATATATTTCCAATATTATTGGAATGAAGCTTCCAAACATAGGCTTTAGATTCCCCTTTTTACTAAAAAGTCAGAATAAAATAGCAATAAAATAGTTTATTAAAGCTTTTTCGATCGATTATATAAACTATTAAAATCTAGCAAGAAATGTCAGCCTAAATTCCGTGGTAAAATTGATAAGTGTACATGTATGATGGTTTATATATTAACTTGCTTAGCTATTGTCATATGCTCATAATGGATCAGCACGCCAGAAAAACGACTGTTTGTCTTTGCTTAAACAAGTAACTATACATTATTTCCCTCTACTTTCTGTTCTTTAGTTCTTACGTAGACATTATGCTTAATTGCTAGACTTATGAACAATAAATTTATATCATATGCCATTTCATAATTTAAGGTATGGTATGATATCCTGATTAAACATTATATCCGAGTGACTATGGATGTGCTTTCATTAAACTAATCGTTGACTCGATCAGGTAATCGTTAGACTTATTTAGCTTAACACAAACATAAAACGTTATTTTAATTTCACAACTGTTAATATTTACTCATAATCTAAATTCTCTAAAATATAGTCACTTCTATTAAATAAGTATTGAAATGACATGGGGTTTATTTGGAAGGCAATTAACTTTTTCTACTTTCGTTAAACACTATCAGTGAACCACTGAAACGCCATTCATACATTAATTAATGTCTTTGTACAAAACTACCACTGTAGCAGTGGAAATAAATTAGTTCGAAGCACCTTTGTTTCAAAACATAGACATGCACACTGCTTAAGCTAATGCTGTTTTACAAGAACCACATTATGCAGTCTGAAACGTTTCATGAACTGTATTTAATGGATGTTAGTAATGTTATTTATTCATGATAATAAAAAAGATCTTCAAATATGCAATTATATGTTCCATTTTATAAAACGTAGCTGCTTGTATTAAAATGCAAACTATTTAAATTTAATGATTTTGCTTCTAAGCTATGCATTACACATTTTAAATGTTTACCAGTTAAGATTTTAATATGATTAAGCAAAAACAAAATAACCCATGTTAATCTTAACAAGTATTTATCACGATGCAAATGACGTTATTAAATAAAAATGTTAATCGGCATAGCGTACGTAATATCAACAATGTCGGTGTCCAGATCTAGTTTTCTACTTTCTAGATCTGCGAGCCTTGGGTACTATATATATTGCAGGGATTAAATATTACCAAGTAATTACCACAAGCTACTACTTTCAGGCAGTCGTATGCGATCATAGGTGACACATACATATTCCGTTTTTCTCTCACCATCTCACAAAAGATATCAAATGTCACATTTTGTAAAAGCAATCCATAAAAGAAAGTAGTTTTAAATAATTTAATTAATAGACAATCTATGTATACAAGTGTGTATGTATAAATGTAAAACATAGTTAAGACTATTATCAAAATAAAAGTAATTGTTCGGTAATGGTGCCTAAGAGCAGAATGCATTTAGTATTTATGTTATTAAGCGTCAAGTACATGTGCACTTTTTAAAGAAACATTCCCAGATAATGACATTGAAATAAAGATATTGGTATATTTTTAAAGTATTTTTAAAAAATTAACACAAAAAGCAAAAGCAATTGCATGGCTATTCTTCCGTTTGCAACCGAGGGTTTTTTAGGGTTAAACTATGTACTACCATTTTTGTAGTTTAAATATTCGCAAGTCAAGATATCGATTTTAAATTTCTCCAATGTGAATTCAATCGACCTATATTAAGACATTATTTGAATCGAACACACCATATGTTGTATACAAAATCCGAACCGTTCAGCTGTATAAACTTTAAGTATTTATGGATAAAAACAAGGTAGAAATAAACCGTAACCACGTTTTCCGAATTATTTACCAAGGTCGTTATTTATCCTTGTTTTTAGTTGTAACTATACATAATGCACGTTGAACATATATAGGCACTTTATATCTCTATACTAAGAGTGCGATAAGAACCTAATTTAAGATATTATGTATCATGTTGTATCGTATTTATCGTTCTGGCACATGTAATTTACTATTTAACATGTCTAGCGAACTGTAATTCTCCCTTTTCCCCATAGTTTTCATGTCAAGAAGGTGAAACCCTGTCAGAATTAACTAGCAGTTAACCATTTACTGTAAACCATTTTATTTTCCAGTTCTTCCGTTATAGAAAATTGTTATGTCTAAAATAGTTCATCTCATGGGCTCTACTCGGGATTGCTAGAAGGGATAGACGTGTAACATATCTTCCAAAGCTCCCTGTGATGATGTATTCTATGTGACGTGGCTTATATGATGTGTGCCCATCTGCATGCTCAACTTTAGGCATCTACTCAATATTTTCGGTCCAGAACAAAAGTGTATACTACTTCATTAGTTTATTTCAATTATTTTAACTTTCGGCTTTCGCGAACGATCTATAGAAATCTTATAGCAATGCTTTTGAGCAGTAAGCAATACATTTTCAGGAAACACTTAGTTTAGTTTTACGCCTACCAAGACTCATAACAGATTTCTTCTTACTTTTACATTTGGCTTGCATGTAAATACCTTGGTCGTGTGCCTTTTCAACTTTGTCATATATATTCTTACTGAATGTAGGACAAGCGTAAAATTAGGAAAGGAATATAGAAAAGTGTCAAAATTGTATTTTCTAAAAGACATGAAAGAATGCACATATTTAAATATATACAATGGAATGAAAATAAATTATTCCATTTCTATATCTTCAAACCTTTGCATTCTTTTTTGTTTTTATAATCCAACTAAATAATAACCCTTGACAATTAACGACGAATAAACTAATACAACTAAATAGATCTCTTTTTAAGATCACAAAACGGCTGTATGATATCAGCCGTTTCCTAACTTCTTTAACTATACAGAACATTTCTATATGTGATGTTTTACAAAATAAATAAGTTACACATCTTAAATGGGTATGTTGTTTCAGATATTATTAAAGAAAAGCTAACACGTAGTTAACTTTAAATAGTTTTCCTTTAAATGTGTTATGTCTCGCCTCTGTGTTTTTGTTACTTTTACATTTACCCTGTTTGCCTTTGTCTAGAGGTTGTTGAGATTTAATTACCTGTAGTAATTCTTACAGGACATTTTCCTATTTACCTAGTCACACATTGAAAAAGCAGAGCAGATAGATACGTAACACCACACGTATCACCATTAATTAGAAGTCGATTATTGTATATGACAACATAAAAACATAATATGGTTAAATATTCATAAATGAGACTCGGCGGAAAGAGCCAATTAAGTGTTTCTATTTATTTCCACATAAAATGGCCTGATGTAAATTATTAAAAATATCAAGTTCTGGTGCTAAATTTTATGTTAACTATTTTCTAAAACTCTGTATCTTTTTAGCAATCAATTATAAGTGAATGCTTTTGTTGTATTTTCAATTTCGTTATATAATAGACGAGTTGTGTATCTGATTGAAAGAATATATAATTAAGTACACATATCATGTTATTTCAAAAAATATATTTCGTATTCAAAGTATAAATCTAAGTTTCTTTACAGAGTTCACAATGCGATAAGCAATGGCAAGGCCCTATGAGTATTGAAACATACATAAACAAACGAAAAGGCAAAATAGTACTCACATGCCAGTCGAATTTAAAAGCAACAGGAAAATATCTCATAAAACATTGGTCACAGAACCCAACAGTTACGACATTGAAACGGTCAGTCAGCAAAAAAGCCGACTACATGTCCATCAAATTGCATGTATCTTTAGAAATTAATAAACTGTAAAACTTTTTTTATATAACATTTTACTAAATTGCATTCTTGTTTTTCTTAAATTTTCAAATGAACAATACGCAGCTGTTAGTTTACTTAAAATCATCGTCTTTTTTAACCGAGGACAGAATTGTAGTTATGTTATACGTAAAAACGACAAGAACAATACCGATCTTGTGTTTATACACAAGTACTACTTTGCAGTACCTGATCAGCTTCACTTTCCAATTACTTAGACGGATTCACATTTTCATTTTGTTTGTAGAATTTTAAAATAAATTTGAAAATAATTACAATAATAAAATGATTAATTATGTTTTTTCCTTGATTTTGGAAGCTTATTTTGGATTTGTGAGTATTGTAAGAAAAATGGTTTTAAATAACGATTGTTTTCCATTTTAAAAAAAATCATAAATATTAAATACAGATTTTTTTAGAAAATACGTTTTGTCCCGCTTTAGACTTTTTGTGCATATTGTAACGTAATTAACGAACTATATAAACAATGAAGGGTTGTACACGGCATCAATCTGATATATTTGTGTGAAAAATTCTTAATCCTAGACCTTAAGCAATACTATCAGCTTCTTTGTATTCAACGAATGAAAAAAGTAAATAGCAACACTTATAACAAAACAAATAACGGCAGCTTTTGCTTTATGACGCCATTAATTCAAGAAAATGAAATCACATAAAGCATAATTAAATAAACCGACAAACCATTCTATTCATTGCAGTCAAGGAAACGTGTTGGAATGACAAGAGATTTCGATTTTGCGTTGAATGTATATTACAATGCACGGTGTTTTGATAAGATGCTTTCAATCAATTACCCAGGCATATACCTACGAATATATACGTAACTCGGTGCAATATTCTGCGATATTTCACTCATAACGGAATTCTACTGCCTAAAGTTATGTTAAGAGAGACGACTCAATATGCCACAACACTTATTGTAACTTTGAACATTATGCTGATCTACCATAATGTATCATTAGTCAAAAAGACCATCATAAATGAGATTTATTTACTAATTTAAGTGTTCGCTATGAATAAGTAAAGCAGATAAACTTTTTTATTTATATGTATTCCACATGCTGCTTACTTTAGTGGTACTGCTTTAATATTAAATTAAATTTTTAGTGTATCGCTACATTATTTTTTCAATCGCCCTTGTTATTGATTTAGAAGCGAAATGTTACATTATAAAGTAATGTGTGCATATATTAACTATAATTATTAAACGTCTGCTGTCATTAAACTGAACGAACGTTGTCATTATATTTAAATTAGAGTAGCAAACAATTAATCATTAAACGTCTGCTCTTATTAAACTCAACCAACATTATATTTAAATTAGACTAGCAAGCAATAAAATCATATTTCCATTGTATCATGGCACAATATATTAAGAAATAAAATAAAAACCATTTTACCCTAAAGACGAAGCATTGCAGTGAAAATAACCCCATTAAAACTTAGCAGACGTATTTTATTACGTTATACCACCAAACAGAGTATAAATTGAGTTCACTGTTACTGGGAATCACAAACAGCAACAAGAGAGTCGATAAATATATCTGGCCTTACATAAGACGAGATTGGAGTTTTTCTGTGTGTTTTGTCACTTTTACATTTCCCATATACAGTATCACAAAAATATTAACAAATAAGATATATACATGTAATAATACCAACAAATAATTTTAACAATAAGCTAATCTACCTAATGGCATCATTTTCCGTCTGATGTATTTTGCAGCTATAAACATGCACTATTTACCATTAAACGTTTATTGTGTTTAAATAATTGTTAATTAATAATTAACAATTAATTATAATTTAATAATAACAATAATTAAATTAGTAATTTATTAAAAGGTGTACCTAGTCATAGACCGAGTTGGAATTGGCACTTTACGATTAAAGAAAATAGTTTCGTCTTTTTTCCTTTATATAATATAGATTGTCAAAAAAGAAGTATGGACTGTTTTAGTGTTCATGGCTTGTGAGTTATGTTTCTGTTATTGCATAACACTAGCTAGCTAACAGTACATATGAATTAAGATATACCTTCATTGTATTTATGACTTGAGACATTATTTAGAATACAAGTATGTTCAATAAATCTGATACGTCTTTGTATAGACATTATATAAGAAGGACTGCTAGGTATCGACTAAAATATTCTAATAATGATACCTAGAACCATTTGTTTGTATTATTAATTAATATTTTGAAAATACTTTGCCTTTACAAGCGACATTGTATCAAATATTGTTGTATGTTTATGCTTTTTATTTAGATAAAATCTGAACACATTTAAACTTAAAATGAAATAGACTAAACATATGCTTTAAAGACGACTTCTATGCCAATGTATACAAGGTAATGTTTGTTTCAATTCTCGTGATTATATAATTAAGAAAGACATTTAAACATAGGACAGATCTGTTGTAATGTATGTTAACAGTTATTTGTATATGTAGTTGGTCAGTCAATCATTACATAATTAATAGTAAGGAAAGGGATCAGCATATAGGGTCATTGTGAAAATATGACAATACTTCATTTTTATATCATAACCACTCAATATAAATATTATCCCGTAAGTTAAAAGATGCGTTTAGAATCATTTGTTTTGTGAATTATACAATGTGCTTCTCATGAGATGGAAAAAATAGCCGAAGAATATTAAGATATATTTGAACACATTCAAACTGTATTGTGTAACAAAAGAAAGTACACTGTATAATTTATAATTTAAATAAAAACATAATCTTATAATAACAAAAAAATACTGTTTCAATATGCAGGAAAAGCAACAAAAAGGTATTTTGCAGCACACGCATTTACACACACGAAGATGCTTTTTTTCTTACAGCTAAAAGAGAAACGTATAATTTAAAAATGTATTAAAAGGCGGTTATTTTTTAATTAGAACTATTAGTTTATTTTTTTTATACTTTAAAAAGCATACAGAAAGTACTTGAAGTTTTATCCAAGAATGACATCTTCTGTTTTATGGCGTCAACAGAATATTTTTTTTTCTCAAAAAAGATGATACAACAAAAACAAATTTAGTAACCATACAATTAAACATTGTTTTAATAAAAATATATGACAATGTCCTATGAGCATTGCAACATATACCAAACTCCGAAAAGGCACAGAACAAAGGTATTTCACATGCAAGCCAAGCGAAGAGCAAGAACAAATTTGTGATGAGTCATTTAACGAAAAGAGCAAACCCGACAGTTACCGCCTTATAACGGTCAGTCGGCAATATCGATCGACTGGGGCGCTTAAACCGGTTTTACAGAGCTCTAACCTCGCACTTCCTGACGAGTTTCTCAAATGCAAGCAATGAAAAGAAAAACAATCTATTTGAATACAAAATATCCTAGCGCTGATATTTTCTATAAGTTATGACGAAAGTAGTGAAGCCATTGAAAAATAATGTCCACATATCATTTAGAAAAGAATATGGTATTATTTCGATATGAAAAACTACACAAAAATGGTTGACTATAAATAAAACTGACTTTCTGAATCATGAGCAAACATGATCAGAGACGATAAATGGTTGTAGCATCCTGTTCATGTGGAGATGGAATTGAAGAACAAAAGTCCAATGTCCATCAAAGGAAATACACGTAACAATCCTTATAAGATTAATTAAATGACAACATAGATTACATGCACGGGGAGAATTTTTACGACCGCCACACTGCACAAGTGACATTGTTGTGATCATTAATAAGAATATATGACAAAGTCCTATAAGCACTGCAACATGTACCAAGCTTCGAAAAGGCACAGAACAAAGTATTTCACATACAAGTCAAGCGAAAAGCAAGAACAAATTTAAAACGTACTAGGAAAATAAATAAATAAAATACTAGATATTTCAACGGTTAAACGGATAACCATATCGGACACGTGTATCTGATCCGGATAGCGATTTGCTGTCTGGATAGGCGTACCCAATTAGCAAAACGTTGAAATAAACATTGTCAAACGTGTGCGTTAACTTAATTTGCTCTTTGATTCCAATCACTTTGTAGTATTATACCACCGCCCATAGTAACTTCGCCCCCACCCCGTCCTCCCATTGACACTGTCACGTCTTTGGAGCAAGCAGCTGTCGGCTGGTGAAAACATGTATGTAGGACATCAGCCGTTTATTAAACGGAGTGGACCGGTCATATAACTGAACAGTTGCCTTTCTGTGAACCTGCTTATTGTGCAGGTGACATTGACTATATATACTATACTACATTACCGCACCAGGCAATGTATCACACTTGTTAAAACACAAGGAACACCTCAAATCTGGTAAACAGTAGACATTAAAATAAAAATTTATTACATAAAAATGAACGACTTACTGGGGTACACTTAATATTTTATATAATACATTTTTCGCGG
This sequence comes from Sinonovacula constricta, assembly GCA_007844125.1. Classification (NCBI taxonomy): domain Eukaryota; kingdom Metazoa; phylum Mollusca; class Bivalvia; order Cardiida; family Solecurtidae; genus Sinonovacula; species Sinonovacula constricta. The sequence continues at coordinate 68,044,327 of CM017559.1, forward strand.
AGTAAATTTTATATTAAATAGCTTCTTGTTACCAACGTAATGGCACGAGTGTTCTGCCATTGTCCCTCAGTTAGAATTGACGCTCGCCGACCTGCCGCTAGCCTGTCGATTAATAAAGTAGCGCATGCGGCGCACGCCAACCAGCGTTATCGGAGCATTAACGAAGCTAAACAAGTGATGGGCCGGTTTGAGATTATGTCAAACGGCATGCGCCGGCATGTGTGCATGTGATCTCATTGTGTCTGTCAACTGTTGAAGCAATCAATGAGTTTGTCCAGTTAAGAGTGTGTGTGTGTGTGAGTGTGGGTGTGTGTATGTATTTGTGTGTGAATATTTAACTATGCGTACTGCTTTAAAACAGTTAATCAGAACTGGTGCTGTTTTCGGATTTCTCAGTTTGATAAAACCTTAAGATATATTTTTTTTCTCAATATTCTTCATTATTCCCACACAAACTGTAAATGGGTGCATTCATTATTTTCGTACTTGCGATATCGATCCTACACGACATCTATCTGACATCGTGATTATGCCCAACGCGATTGTTTTCCGAACCGATATTTTCGCCATACATTGGAAAGTTTTGAGTTTGTTAATTGTTGGTTTTGTTTGACTAATTTTTGCTTGTTTATTATATATGTTCTAAGAGTTGTAAACGTGTCTGTGATTTGTGTCATTCTGCTGAAAGAGATAATTTCTATCCCCAAGAACGGCTTCAATTTCCTCTGACGCCACGTCTTTTTTTTCAGAAATAACTGATCAAAATGTAGGTAAATAAATGTTAAATATGAAATCCCCGCGCGGTATTTTCGTTCACTTTGTACACAAGTCGTTTCATTGAAATCTGTTTATTTATTTGTATTATTAAACTTTTATATCCAGAAATTATGTTTTAATTTAATATGTTTGAAATTTGAATAACAAGGATATCGCTCAAATTTTATTCAATCTATCTGCGTAATTATTCCATCAATACGTCTTCGTTTAAATATGATACTGTCTTTTCATCATGATAAAGTAAGTCTCTACATAGGGATGAAATGAATCACTTGTATCATATTACGTAACTGCCAACAACGTATATTGATCTGAATTTAATACCATTGCAAACTATTAAGATAATGACGCTCCTCTGCATATGTGCTGCAAATTCTATTTATATTTCTCCAATGCTCACTAGAATAAATATATAACAACACTTTATTGGCGGCCTTCCCACAGGTTCGTGATTCATCAGAATACTGAGAACAATAAATATTCCTTTTTGGCGGCATAACTTAATGAAACGTGTCTGCTACATTTCAATGTAGTTAATTGCCATTGCAGTGCTTCGTCTGGATGGTAAAGAAATGAAGAAGTTCGTGCCGATAAATGGAAAAGAAAGGTAGCGTGAATAGGGTCAGAAGTGCGATAATTACTTTACAACAAAACGTAATTTAAAACTAAAAACACGAATAAAAGCTTCCTTAAAATAAAAAAAAATATCCTTTTAGTAAACTTTCATATTTTTCATGAAAAAATGGATAAACATTTTTCGGATAACAAATGTATATGATAATACTTTAAGTCACCCGCAGAATTTGACGTTTTAAACATTTCATTATACAATTACAACGCAATGTGAACATAGCCATTCACAAAATTGTTTCAATTTTTTGTTTGATGACTTGATGTATCATTAGGGAGTAAATTAATTTGAGCAAAATTGGTGTAGCACACATATATTTATGGGTTGCAGAAGTGCATTTACTTCCTTTTATAATGCTTCATACCATAGTTGTTTTCGAGCCAGCCTACGCTGACTCACTGTATTCAAAGACATTTAACACATGACAAGGTTCCATGAGATATTGAAATCAGACAATGCACGAGACACAGGTGTACGCATGGCAAATAAGCGCGAAAATGACAAAGCTTCCAGATGTTACATAACAAAAAATAGACAAACACCAATAGTTATCGCTTTCAAACAGTCAGTCAGCGAAAGATCCTACAAGGGTGTATAATCCAGTTAAGCATATCTCTAACTTCGTAGTTCCTAAGTTCTGCAATCAACGTTTGTGTCTCAAATACAAAGAGTGAACTGTAAACATACACATTTGAAACAAAACAGCTTACAGCAAGGCTAAAACAACAAAAATATAAATAAAATGAGGCAATTTCAAACTATAAAAACGTCCACGTTGTATCAGATAAAGAGGAGTAGTTATCCTGCAATTAGCTAAACAAATGTCCTGAATACTAGATCGTGAAGTAATTACTTATTTGAATAAGAAATAAAAAAAACCTGAGGAGGAGAAGGGAGACAATACCACTGTCCAATATGTAAGAAAGAAAATAAACACAACAATCCTGATAAGATGACTTAAACGACAGCATAGGTTACAGCACCGGAAGAATGATTACAAATACATGTATCACACAGCACACTTACATTGTTGTAACAAGAAATATAGAAAGATAACAAGTGTTCTAACCGCGAATATAGATGACAAGTTCCTATGAGTATTGCAACATTTTTACAATCCGACAATGAACTATACATATGCCGGCGGAGATACATGTAACAGCACTTTGAGACGAGATTATAGGATATAGAAACCTCAGCAGTTACCGCCTACACAGTTAGTAGGCAAACATCCGACTGCGGTGCTTATACTGCGAAATTAAAAAACGGGGATGTTTTCGTGTGTTTCTTTCAGAATATCCAGACAGTTCAGCACATGAAATGAATATATTCTTTATAAATGGTGTATTTTGTGTGTTAACATAATACCAACATTGATACTCAAGCAAGGGCCAGTACACATTGACTAATATAAAATGCAAATGCATATTATAAAACCATGTGTCTGTCAAACATTTGCTAACATAATTACAATTTATTTTAGAATTATTTTGTAAACGTTTAGCCTTAACTATAATAGCAAGAAAACACTCATTTTAACAAACTCATACTTGACGTTGACTGGTGTTGGTTTCCATAATATTTAGTTATGGACATGCTGTTCAGTAAATTGTCATAGGACGTTAGTTTCTAAATGAACTATGACCTTTATTATAGGTTTTTTGTATATAAAATTACAATCAAGAGTAACTTTTGGGAAAATTATTTTGAAAACATAGTTCTGTCATCGGGCATCATTTTTCTATTTTTTTATGTTTGACACAGGGTTTTCAATGATGACAGTAAGTTGCAATATCCTACTGAATAACGTCTCCCTGAACAATATTCGTCAGAATGTTCCTGTTTGTACTTATGATCATTCATTAGACGGAGACTTTAAATCAAATTTGTTCTTGCAGCAATAACCAACATTAGTGTATCGAATTATTTAAAGTATGGTATAATAAACTACCCATCTTCTGTGCAATAATCGAATATCATTCCATTTGTTTCACGCCCTTAAAGATTTCAATAACATTAACATGTCACTTAACTTCTGCTATTTGATTTTCCCGAAACATATGCATCAAAATGCTCTCATGGGGTCACTTATAAATACACATGCCTGTGGATAACAAACTATGATATGCACAAATACAGTTTGAAACACACCAATGTGCGCTTGAAGCTTAATTTTAAAACGTTCACTAAACAATTCTTATTCAATTCTTGACATATGTGTTTTGCTTGATTGCCTACTTTAACCGTTTATCATTCCCCAAACAAAATTGTCTATGGTTTGATGAAATCATATTTCCACGGTGTTCAACCTTGAGGAAAGAGTTATAGCATTAATTGCTAATCCAGTAAATATTGCGCTGAGTTTTTGTGCGTAAAATAACTTGTCTCAGTGTTTTGCCACTTTTTCATCAACTTGTGTTTGCTATTGTCTGGTAATAGGTAAATCAGTTAAGGCAATTCCCCCTTTTCAAATTTTCCTAAAGATCACGCCACAAAATGTGACCTCAATTTATTTAATGAGTACAATACCGATAGCGAGAACAAAATTTAAAATATGAGGTGTATAGCACGTTCTATAAGGCTATAAAATACATGGCTTTGCTAAGTTTGTATATTCATAATAAAACGATATATAATACAGGATAATATATAATAAAGTGGTTGTTTGTTTTTAAGACATCCTTGCTAAATGTTTAAACAAATAGAATTGAAATAAACAATTAAAAACAGGCCTTTTCGTTCGTTGAAAAAGCCTTTGACATGTTAATAAATAGCTCTAATCTATTTGATTTGTTATATTAAATTATATTAAAATATAACCGTATCTCCATATTAGTACTCGTGCTGCATTTCTATTTCAAGCGGCTGAGAATAAAAATGATCTGAAAGCAATGAGGAAAGACTTTTTATTATAATGACGACTCCTAGTTTATGATTAAGTATATAGGTTATATCTACACGAATGTTATGAAAGGACACGATCGACAGCAAAGTCTTAGGTTAGTCATATAAGCATGAAAGTAAGCAAATACGTTTGTACAGCACAATAACAACAATATCTTGTTATATTTAAACCGTACTCACTTACAGAAAAGAAAATGACATAAACATTAGGACAAGGGAAATATCTAGATATAAATAGAAACTTTTAAAATTAATAACCATAGTAACGTGCTTAAAAAGGAACCTACTCATATGTAACTAACGATTGATTCAATAATTGCTTCAAGTCAAGCTAAACAAGGTAGATAAATGAAAAATATATTGAGTCAATTTCAGAATCATTTACATTATCACATTATATTGTAAAAAAAAAAGATAATCAATATTTGCCATGCAAGAGGTATTCATGTAATGTGTAAGGTTTAGTTGTTGTATATTCTTCAAATGTCAATATGCTTCACGAAGAACTAAAAACAATTTCCGGTTATTTTGCTCTTCCGAGCATTTTTTAAAGGAAGACATTTGTAAAATTTGTAAAATTCTTTGTTCTAATCTATTGTATCTTACGTATTTAAATAATAAATCATTCGATGAAAAGGTCTGTATCAGATCTCGCATGCATTATTTTAAGCATAACGTTAATTAAAAATGTGACAATCAATACATCTTCTCGTTAATTTGGACACTTGCATGGTGAAAATAAACAGTTTCTGATAACACTTTCTCTGGAATGCGAATTCAGTCCTTACGACCGGAAGTTCCAGGTAGGTATCTACTGGTCGACTTCAAGGACCCTGTCTCGTTGAGGCACAAACGTGTGACCTTAAAAAGTCATGTATAACACCCGGGGACACTTCCTATGGTCGAAGTGATCTAGTGAAAATCATGCTAGGCAGAGAATACGAAGAAATATCATCACAAAACGAAAAATTACTATAATGAGGTGGAAGAAGACTAGGAGGAATCGAGCTACTGGTAACCTAGATCTAGTTTACTTTTCTATTAAAATGTATTTCTATTTTTAACACCACTATCTGATATACGAAGACATAAGTGCGCAATAAAATCTAATGAACACTAAAACACATAATGTACAAACATACGTAGGCGGGTCCACGTACTGTTCTGTAAAATATTGTAATCATTATGTGGCCATATGACCGATGTATTAGCACAGTGGGTTTGAGTCTTACATAAACTTATTTAACTAGACACAAATACAGAAAATATAGTTTTTAAGTTAAATTCTGTCATCTATTAAATACTCGTGCTGGAGGACATTGATGCCGTCAGTCGGAAACGTATAGTGTTCAATGAGCGTCTGGAGGACATTGATGCCGTCAGTCGGAAACGTATAGTGTTCAAAGAGCGTCTGGAGGACATTGATGCCGTCAGTCGGAAACGTATAGTGTTCAATGAACGTCAATACACTTTTCAAAAAAACAATTGTCGGAAACAATGTGTGAAGCCGTTTAGTATAAAAATAAAATTGATTTAAGCATCTCTTTGGCAATTTTCATAATTATGTGTACAGTGGTGAAGAAGTCATACAAATGTTGTATTGATGTAGAGAACTATTCTATTTATTTATCCAGCCAGAGTCTTTTGAAGAGATTTAACATCATAATAAAAAGGTAGTAAATGTTATTTTAACACATTACTTGACCTACCGATGTGCAAAGACTGACTCAATTTTTGATTGGTCACACGCAAGAGAAGGGATGTCAAGACCAACGGTTAATCGAGTATCAATGTACACAATTTAATCGTTTGTTTGTATGAGGGCAAAGCACAGAAATGTTACTGAGACGTTTTCGTTTAAAAGTTACACGATTCTGAGAAAGGGACATTGCTGGCTTATTAATGTATTGTTGTTATGTACTCATAACAAAACAGAATGGTTGAAAACCACCCACTGAAAATAAGATGTCGTTAAACAGTTATGAATCCTTTGAGACTCTCCTTCACTCCTTATATTTACATTCCATTAGCTAACCGCTTCAATAACATTTACGAAGAAAATATTAACCAAATAACCATAAGTTGAGTGGGTGCATAAATTGCAAGTTAGCGCACAATAACGTTATATAATTTATTATTTAATGTAACATGACAATCGGAACGGCTATGCAACTTACATTACAAAAATTACAAAGAACGCTAGCAGACGTACATTGCCGAATACTATATAATTTAAATAAGTAAGGGTTCAAAACGACCTTCTAAATGATGAGATCAAATCAAAATGCCTAACCATTTTTATATACAACATTACTCACCGCTTTGTATAACCGGTTTTGTAATTCTCTGTTTCTCAAAAAGAAAAAAAACAGGTTTTAAACATAATATTGTCTATAACTCGGTACACTTTGTTTTAAACCGTGGATTGTCTATAACTCGGTATACTCTGTTTTAAACCGTGGGTTGTCTATAACTCGCTATACTCTGGTTTAAACCGTGGGTTGTCTATAACTCGCTATACTCTATTTTAAACCGTGGATTGTCTATAACTCGGTATAATCTGTTTTAAACCATGGATTGTCTATGACTTGGTGAATTCTGTTTTATACCGTGGATTGTCTATAACTCGGTATACTCTGTTTTAAACCGTGGGTTGTCTATAACTCGGTATACTCTATTTTAAACCGTGGATTGTCTATAACTCGGTTTACCCTGTTTTAAACCGTGGATTGTCTATAACTTGGTATACTCTGTTTTAAACCATGGATTGTCTATAACTTGGTATACTCTGTTTTAAACCATGGATTGTCAATAACTTGGTATACTCTGTTTTATACCGTGGATTGTCTATAACTCGGTATACTCTGTTTTATACCGTGGGTTGTCTATAACTCGCTATACTCTATTTTAAACCGTGGGTTGTCTATAACTCGCTATACTCTATTTTAAACCGTGGATTGTCTATAACTCGGTATACTCTATTTTAAACCGTGGATTGTCTATAACTTGGTATACTCTGTTTTATACCGTGGATTGTCTATAACTCGGTATACTCTGTTTTAAACCATGGATTGTCAATAACTTGGTATACTCTGTTTTATACCGTGGATTGTCTAAAACTCGGTATACTCTGTTTTATACCGTGGGTTGTCTATAACTCGCTATACTCTATTTTAAACCGTGGGTTGTCTATAACTCGCTATACTCTATTTTAAACCGTGAATTGTCTATAACTCGATATACTCTATTTTAAACCGTGGATTGTCTATAACTTGGTATACTCTGTTTTAAACCATGGATTGTCAATAACTTGGTATACTCTGTTTTATACCGTGGATTGTCTATAACTCGCTATACTCTATTTTAAACCGTGGGTTGTCTATAACTCGCTATACTCTATTTTAAACCGTGGATTGTCTATAACTCGGTATACTCTATTTTAAATCGTGGGTTGTCTATAACTCGGTATACTTTGTTTTAAACCGTGGGTTGTCTATAACTCGGTATACTCTATTTTAAACCGTGGATTGTCTATAACTCGGTATACTCTGTTTTAAACCGTGGGTTGTCTATAACTCGGTATACTTTGTTTTAAACCGTGGGTTGTCTATAACTCGGTATACTCTATTTTAAACCGTGAATTGTCTATAACTCGCTATACTCTATTTTAAACCGTGGGTTGTCTATAACTAGCTATACTCTATTTTAAACCGTGGATTGTCTATAACTCGGTATACTCTATTTTAAATCGTGGGTTGTCTATAACTCGGTATACTTTGTTTTAAACCGTGGGTTGTCTATAACTCGGTATACTCTATTTCAAACCGTGGGTTGTCTATAACTCGGTATACTCTGTTTTAAACCGTGGGTTGTCTATAACTCGCTATACTCTATTTTTAACCGTGGATTGTCTATAACTCGGTATACTCTGTTTTAAACCGTGGATTGTAAAGCAAGCATTCCCATTGTTATCTAGCAAAGAAGTTGCGCACAAATACTATTGACAACGGTATAAATTTGGAGGATTTTGTCGAATTAAACGAATATCTTAGTTATGTTTCGTTACTCAACTGATTTGTACTTATCTACCCGTTACCTATGTCTTTTGGCTATTACTTCTTTGCATTATTTAACACATAGTATTCTAGTTATGTGTCGATATTTATTCATCGCATCCACCCACGGCAGACATCCTTTTCATTAAATTGACTTAGTTACTAATAATTTATAGCGTATGCCAATTATTCCTCGTCTTTGAAGAATGTTTTATGTTCCTTCAAATAAATTGATATCACAATTCAGCCTTACCACTAAAATTCCATAAATAATATACTCAATATCTTTGTGCAAAACCGCGACCATATTGGTTGGGAACATTATTGTGGATCAAGACATGCACACCTGCCTTTACTGATGATAGTGTCTTATTCGGTCATGATTATATTAATACTATTTTTAATTCCCCGCAAGCGTGTTATCTTAAATGCGTAGTAAAATATTACACAAAGAAACAGAATCATTCAAGATAAGGATCTCAAAAATATTAAACAAATACTGTTTAGACTTTTACTAACATATTAAAGTTCGCATTTATAAGTAAATTATTTTATAATACCATTTAACTATAGTTCAATAATTTACCAAACTACGCCTACTACTTGATTAACATAATCACTCAGTTTTACCAAAATATAATTAATTTCGTGTAGAATGCAACTTGAATTGTACCGCGAGACAGGTATTTACCGCATAGAAGTGTGAGGTTATTTATACGTGCTTAATGAACAAATCATGCGTATTTTCCATATTTCCAAAGTACCATATAATTGCAACTGCGTTACTTTTTGGTGTTGACACATCCGCAGTTAAATTCGATCCAAGGTACGCGGCTAAAGGATCAAGTATGCAATTATTGATAAATGTTTTAGCTGGTCAAATACCTGCTATCAATTTTAAATTTCGTCATGATTTCGGAACGTCTTAACTTGACGAGGATTGTATTAAAGTCAGTTCTATTATCAACAGTATTCTAGTCTCTAATTAGTTTGCTAACATCCTTTTAAATAGACAAATAAATGTTTTGACATGACCCTTTCATTTGTTAACATTTCCTAAGATAACAACTGAGGAAAAAAAGTAATATCTATTTAAATAATTAGTCCGAAAGCTAGTCTATATTTGTTTTTATATATTACGAATATGGCATTTAAAGTATGAACCGTTGAGAGAGATATATATTATGCACAAAGCGCAAACAAACTGCTGGTTTTATGCATTACGTTTAGCTATTGTTGTAGTGGGAGGCCTTCAGTTAAATGTGCCATGTTATCTCAGACCAGCAATTTCGACGGACCGGTGTCTAATTGAGGTCGTAAACAATGATTTGACAAAAAATGCATGACAATGCCATATTTACGTTCAGACGAAAAGTGATCAGAATTCGCATTTCGTTCGAAACAACATCACAATAAAAATAGCTTTTACATTGTATGAAGCACAAGTTAGCACAAACATTTAGACTATGATATTAAAGTTTGTTTATTGGCAGTAGAGTATTTTCACCATGAGATCTAGTGAGTTTAAAATGAAAAGCCGAAGTACATTCATCATCTTCCACAGCGAATTTCTGTGTTAATTTTGAGTTTTAAGCTATACCGTCTGGCAACGTTACGTTAAATCAAAAGGTTCGATAAGGTCCTGTATTTTCAGTCAAACGATAACTATGACGTCATTGACAGGAAGTTCTTGCCCAAGAGCGTTTAATACATGTATATAAATACACTTTGAACTGTTTTCACTTCTTTATTAATTACTTTATTAATTAATCTTAATTAGTGAGCTGCATTAGATAGTTGTCAATATTGATCACAATTTCAACAACACTTTTTCTTATAATATTTAAAAAAAGTTAATTGTCTGATGAAATATTCTGCTTACGACGTCATACTGTCAGTTATTTTACTCTTTTGGCATTGGAAGTTTCCAAAAGACATTTAAGGAATTATTCTTACATATATCACAACTTCAGGCTCTGTAAATTGAAAGTAATAACAACTTTCCACAAGATATGCCGAAATGCGTAGTTCTTAAAATAAAAACAACACAAGTGACAACACTATATAGACTTTCTAAAACGATTCTTTTTAATTCTCTCAAGCACACGCACGCACACACACACACACGCACGCACGAACGCGCGCGCGCGCACGCACGCACACACACTCGCACACATTACACACACATTACACATTACACACACACACACACACACACACACACACACACACACACACACACACACACACACACACACACACACACACACACATTATTCTTATTAAAAATGTTAAAGTGTTTATGCTATAAAACGCAAATTCGCTCAAATATTAATCGAATTAAACTTTTAAATTAAGACGGAATGCTGCAAACTCACACTTTATGAAACTGTTATTATTATTATAAATCCGTGCTTACTTTTTACAAGAACAAACTTATACCAAATATATCAGAAATTAAAATTTCATCTAGTATAATAATGTATACTCAACTGAAACTTTAGCAGTAAGAAATAAAAATTTAACTTTATTTAATATTTTTACCTTTAAAATCATCAATATGCCAAGCGTTCGTAAATGACACACAGATATTTGGAAAAAAATATGAACCACAAACAACATATATTGCACACTCTTCTTCTGATTTTTCTGATATTTCTTCTATGAAAAACTGTTAAAATTGGCTGGGGTGACAACATTGAAGATCATACCAGATATAAGCATTCTTTTTAAATCGAAAGCAACAACTTCTCTGCTACAAATTATCACCGGATGATTTGTGATGAAAGATTTAGCAAACAAGCCTGTAATGAAAACGAATTGTAAAGTTTTAACGAGTTGAACATTCAAAAGATATATGTGACTGCAACAATTTTACATCATAGTTTTTATATCCACCTGTCCTTTTAAATGAATAGTATACTAATTATTTATTAGAATTTATTGCAAAAGTACAAATGCCATTAAACACCAGGACACTCCTCAAAGTTTGAAACTTTATTCCTATTACTATCGAGACGTTTTATCGCGTAATTGAGTTGCTTTGTGCCGTTTGAATCATAAAGTTGTGTTAATCTTAGCAAAAGCGTTCAATTTACTTTACTTCTTTATTTTAAAAACTCTTATTATAAAAGCACATTAAATAACTCCAGAAATTATAAATGAAATAATTGAAAATGCAATACAATTTACAAATGTTAGGTGAATTTTTGATCACTTCGTCGTTTGATACTTTTAACATGACAGTCATAGTAACAATATGAACAAACTTGTTTTATTTTGTGTGTTCAAGAGATAACATTACTGCTTTGACAAATGATCAGCGATTCAGTCCAATCAGAAGACTATTGCAAGCATATTCCAGTACCAGGAGGTAATATACCTCAAGCGTATTCAATGGACCAAAAGAATATATGGTATAGTTCTAATGTAGTAATGTACATTTAACTGTGGTAACTGGGAACATGTGTATGCAGCCATTTAACTAGAATTGGATCAGTACAAATTGTGTGATGCTTACAGTTGGGTCGTGATAGAATTAACCTATAATTAATTCCAATTTATGCTGAAGTATATACATTAAGTTTTGCAATTTTGGATTGGTGTTAACCAGGTTGGAAAAATGTTAATGCACATATATTAATGCCAATACTGTAACACAAAGAAATGCAAGCGACAAGCACTATAAAATAAACTTTGTATAACAAACATAAGTGTGTAGACTTACAAATAAAACAATACACCATCTTTCTTTAATAAATCCACAACATATCCATTCCTTATATGTCAACTCTCTTAATCAAAGTACTTTTCAAGTCCTCTGCGATATGTAAAGTTAAAAAATAATAAAATATAATCCAATGAACAGCCATCACTCTATAGTACTTTAAAACACTGGTTATTATATACATTATAAGAAGGTCCTAATTGAAATATTAATTCTTATTGTACCTCTTTATATGTTCCTATTGAGTTTGTGCTAGTAGAAATGTTCTAGAAGCTAAATTCGAAAGTAATATCGTACGGATAACACAAGAAATCTCCCCAGTCATTTAGAAAACGAAAAGAAGAAGGAAAATTTATAAAATGAAAATAAAGATCCAGTAGTGCTTTGCGTGGTAAGGGTCAGTAGGGCCAGAAGTCATTTTGTTTAAATGTTTTTGATCATGATATATGTGTATTTTAACACAGTCCAATAGAAATGAACGGACATTAATTGTTCTCATTTCGTGTAATGTAATTATTGAAAGGAGAATGCAATCAGGAAATCATATTCGTCTTCCTTTTAAATATATATAGCTCATTAAGTTTAAACACAATTTAATAACTATTTATTTCTACTACCCTAAAACTGATTAAATATAAGCATAATAACATTAAAATATGTTATCAATTTACTTGTAAAGCTAACTGTTTTAAAAGCTTAAATAAGAATATATGACAAAGTCCTATAAGCCAAGCGAAAAGTAAGAACAAATTTTTGATGAGTCATTTAAGGAAAAGAGCAAACCCGACAGTTACCGCCTTGGAACGGTCAGTCGGCAATATGGACCGACTGGGGTGCTTAAACCGGTTTTACAGAGCTCTAACCTCGCACTTCCTGACGAGTTTCTCAAATGCAAGCAGCGAAAAGAAAAACGATCTATTTAAAAACAAAATGTCCATGCGCTGATATTTTCTATACGTTATGACGAAAGTAGTGACGTCATCGAAAAATAATGTCCACATCGTGTTCAGAAAAGGAATATGGTATTATTTCGATTTGAAAAAAAAAAACACAAAAATGGTTGACCACAAATAAAATTAACTTTCTGAATCATGAACAAACATGACCAGAGACGAATAAATGGTTGTAGCATCCTGTTCATGTGAAGATAGAATTGAAGAACCAAAGTTCAATGTCCATCAAAGTAAATACACGTAACAATCCTTATAGGATGAATTAAATGACAACATCGATTACATGCACGGGGAGATTTTTTTACGACCGCCACAATGCACAAGTAACATTGTTGTGATCATGAATAAGAATATATGACAAAGTCCTATGAGTATTGCAACATATACCAAACTACGAAAAGGCACAGAACAAAGGTATTTCACATGCAAGCCAAGCGAAAAGTAAGAACAAATTTTTGATGAGTCATTTAAGGAAAAGAGCAAACCCGACAGTTACCGCCTTGGAACGGTAAGTCGGCAATATGGACCGACTGGGGTGCTTAAACCGGTTTTACAGAGCTCTAACCTCGCACTTCCTGACGAGTTTCTCAAATGCAAGCAGCGAAAAGAAAAACGATCTATTTAAAAACAAAATGTCCATGCGCTGATATTTTCTATACGTTATGACGAAAGTAGTGACGTCATCGAAAAATAATGTCCACATCGTGTTCAGAAAAGGAATATGGTATTATTTCGATTTGAAAAAAAAAACATGACCAGAGACGAAAAAAATGGTTGTAGCATCCTGTTCATGCGAAGATGGAATTGAAGAACCAAAGTCCAATGTCTATCAAAGAAAATACACGTAACAATCCTTATAGGATGAATTAAATGACAACATAGATTACATGCACGGGGAGATTTTTTACGACCGCAACACTGCACAAGTAACATTGTTGTGATCATGAATAAGAATATATAACAAAGTCCTATAAGCATTGCAACATATACCAAACTCCAAAAAGGCACAGTTTTATTTTCTGTGTTCAAGAGATAACATTACTGCTTTGACAAATGATCAGCGATTCAGTCCAATCAGAAGACTATTGCAAGCATATTCCAGTACCAGGAGGCAATATACCTCAAGCGTATTCAATGGACCATAAGAATATATGGTATACTTCTAATGTAGTAATGCACATTTAACTGTGGTAACTGGGAACATTTTTATGTGTATGCAGCCATATAACTAGAATAGGATCAGTACAAACTGTGTGGTGCTTACAGATAAGTCGTAATAGAATTAACCTATAATTAATGCCAATGTATGCTGAAGTATATACATTAAGTTTTGCAATTTTGGATTGGTGTTAACCAGGTTGGAAAAATGTTAATGCACATATATTAATGCCAATACTGTAACACAAAGAAATGCAAGCGACAAGCACTATAAAATAAACTTTGTATAACAAACATAAGTGTGTAGACTTACAAATAAAACAATACATCATCTTTCTTTAATAAATCCACAACATATCCATTCCTTATATGTCAACTCTCTTAAAGTACTTTTCAAGTCCTCTGCGATATGTAAAGTTAAAAAATAATAAAATATAATCCAATGAACAGCCATCACTCTATAGTACTTTAAAACACTGGTTATTATATACATTGTAAGAAGGTCCTAATTGAACTATTAATTCTCATTGTACCTCTTTATATGTTCCTATTGAGTTTGTGCTAGTAAAAATGTTCTAGAAGCTAAATTCGAAAGTAATATCGTACGGATAACACAAGAAATCTCCCCAGTCATTTAGAAAACGAAAAGAAGAAGGAAAATTTATAAAATGAAAATAAAGATCCAGTAGTGCTTTGCGTGGTAAGGGTCAGTAGGGCCAGAAGTCATTTTGTTTAAATGTTTTTGATCATGATATATGTGTATTTTAACACAGTCCAATAGAAATGAACGGACATTAATTGTTCTCATTTCGTGTAATGTAATTATTGAAAGGAGAATGCAATCAGGAAATCATATTCGTCTTCCTTTTAAATATATATAGCTCATTAAGTTTAAACACAATTTAATAACTATTTATTTCTACTACCCTAAAACTGATTAAATATAAGCATAATAACATTAAAATATGTTATCAATTTACTTGTAAAGCTAACTGTTTTAAAAGCTTAAATAAGAATATATGACAAAGTCCTATAAGCATTGCAACATATACCAAACTCCGAAAAGGCACAGAAAAAGGTATTTCACATGCAAGCTAAGCGAAAAGTAAGAACAAATTTGTGATGAGTCATTAAACGAAAAAGAAAAACCCCGACAGTTACCGCCTTGGAACGGTCAGTCGGCAATATGGACCGACTGGGGTGCCTAAACCGGTTTTACAGAGCTCTAACCTCGCACTTCCTTACGAGTTTCTCAAATGCAAACAATTAAAAAAAGGGTCTATTTGAATACAAAATGTCCAAGCGCTGATATTTTCTTTAAGATATGACGAAATTAGTGACGTCATTGAAAAATAATGTCTACATAGTGTTTAGAAAAGAATATGGTATTATTTCGATTTGAAAAACTACACAAAAATGGTTGACTATAACAGAAAATAACTTTCTGAATCATGAACAAACATGACCAGAGACGAAAAAAATGGTTGTAGCATCCTGTTCATGCGAAGATGGAATTGAAGAACCAAAGTCCAATGTCTATCAAAGAAAATACACGTAACAATCCTTATAGGATGAATTAAATGACAACATAGATTACATGCACGGGGAGATTTTTTACGACCGCAACACTGCACAAGTAACATTGTTGTGATCATGAATAAGAATATATAACAAAGACCTATAAGCATTGCAACATATACCAAACTCCAAAAAGGCACAGAAAAAGGTATTTCACATTGCAAGCCAAGCGAAAAGTAAGAACAAATTTGTGATGAGTCATTAAACGAAAAAGAAAAAAAAACCCCGACAGTTACCGCCTTGGAACGGTCAGTCGGCAATATGGACTGACTGGGGTGCTTAAACCGGTTTTACAGAGCTCTAACCTCGCACTTCCTTACGAGTTTCTCAAATGCAAACAATTAAAAAAAAGGGTCTATTTGAATACAAAATGTCCAAGCGCTGATATTTTCTTTAAGATATGACGAAATTAGTGACGTCATTGAAAAATAATGTCTACATAGTGTTTAGAAAAGAATATGGTATTATTTCGATTTGAAAAACTACACAAAAATGGTTGACTATAACAGAAATTAACTTTCTGAATCATGAACAAACATGACCAGAGACGAAAAAAATGGTTGTAGCATCCTGTTCATGCGAAGATGGAATTGAAGAACCAAAGTCCAATGTCTATCAAAGAAAATACACGTAACAATCCTTATAGGATGAATTAAATGACAATATAAAGTCAACCTTTCGCTATTAAGCTGTTTGCATGACCACACTGTCTTACTGACCCAAAAATGTTAAATGAAACAAGATGCACATTTTCTAAATATTTGAGGATATGGGTACCCATTTCATCAACGATGTTGTTTAGTCTGATATATACAGAACAATGCATATTTATCATAGATAGGTACACGGTGCGTTTCATTTCTGATTTTCCTACTCTTTTGACAATAAGACCATTTAACAGACTTACCTAGATGGCTGTACTTATCATTTTGGTGTAGTTGATCTCCCATTTAACATGTCTGGCGAACTGCAGTTATCTTGTTTTCTTAGCTATCATGTCAAACAGGCGATTGATTGTGTACCATCATTTTCCGATGTATCATATCTTTACAGTCATGTTCAAACAATTTCCCTCTCATGGCGTAAGCTTAATTTGAAGGATTGCTAGAAAGATATATCCCTTTTCTTATTTGCCTATTTATATAACGTATGTTCATGTGAACACTCTTTCCCAGAAGGTATTACACGTTTGATACACGTTATCAAATTATAAAATCTAATAAGTTGACGGGAAATGGTGATATTTATTAAAACACACATGATATTTTTGACATACATTTTAATTTGTTTTATGACTTACCTTGAATGGAGAACTAATATATGAATATAGGAATCGTTATCATGTAAAATAAATAACCGTGACAACATATTCAAGACATGTTTACCTTCTTTGTTTACATATCAGTGGAAGAACTCACATAGTTCACCTCACTGGTTATTTGCTCCTTGCTCCTTGTCAAGCGAATTCGCAATATCAGTGTTTACAATTTTATTGTTTTAATATGACACTTCCTCCGAAGTTTTTGCCAACCAGTTTGAACTTTTTAGCCATAATTTCGCCTAGAATCTATGCTTGATTTTTACAACATGACCAAATGGCGTTTATATTATTAAAAACATACAAAAACATATTACATAATAATGATATATATTTATTCGTCTGCACATAGTAGTGTTGCCAGATACATAACATTAACCATTCACTAATTGCTTGCTGTTAGTAATTTAATTATAAAGAAGACGAGAAAATAAATTACTAAAATTCTATATTTTCAAGAGAACATCTTTAATTTAAGAGTTTGGTGTAACTGAAGAAGATGAGGTAATTAACACTTTTGCGTCTTTGCTGTAAATAAAGCTCTGGCATAATAAATACAATGTATTTCTTTTATCCAGTCTGAGATCATTTTCTAGTGTATCTCTTGGCAAGAAAACGTCTCACTTTACTTGTAAAAAAACAAGTTTTCTGGCCACTTTCGAAACTGAACCTATAGAATTTCAGAAAAATTTCTTTAATCAGTTCATGACAAAATTGCTTATTTCGATGACAATACGATAACATTTAAATATATATGACATAAACTTACAATATTACTAGCATGAATAAAACATGATCCTAATACAGTTCATAAAAAATAAAACGTGAAATTATACGTTATATTTTACAAGCACTTTAAACATGAGACGTTAACGTAGTAACGAATACAATATTCACATTAAAAAAAGTTCTGTTATCGCATTGTTCTAACTGATTTCTCTCGTCATTTTTAAACTTACATCTCATGACCGTCACGTGACTAAAGGAACAAAACCCGTTCTAAGAAGACATGGCAACAATTGTAAAAACCAAAACAAATATTTCTGCATTTAGATATGTAAAGATCCATAGGAAAGTTGGTGGGAAACGGTGAGTCTATGATACTTTCCCGATTCTCATATGTTTGTTTTTCGGTCATAAACTGTGACCTTTGTGCTTTTAATTTGTACTATTATTAATGATATATATTAAACAGTATGCCTTTTCTTTTTGTTAAAATGACAAAAGTGTTAAAATTAGTAAATTCAGGTCACTTGGTGTTGCTGTAAAATACATTTCAAAAACAAGATTTGAAATATGTAAGCAAACAATTTACCTCTCTTCAGCAAGTAAAACAAACTACAAATGTTAAGTTTCCCTAATTTAAGGTATGCTTTTAGGACAAACATTTTCATAGTCAAAAGTCATTTAGAAAATGGTTTGCTATCTGCCGCACATCAAGGCATAGGGCCTACTTTACTCACAACCGATTACTTATTATGTATGTATTCTTATAAGTACGCAAATCATTCAAAGATGTTACCATATTTCCATTGTCTAACTAGAGGTCTTCGTTTTTGAATGTTTGTACCTTGTGACATTGTTAATGCGGTTTATTTCTCAGTTGCTTCTGACGTTTTTCATTTTTGGTGTTTAACAACATAAAGGACCAGCTGTGTGGTTTAAATGAAGAGTGCAAAAGATCTAGGAAGGCGACCTATGCATGGCTATTAAATGTGCACTGAGCCACTGATTTTAAACATCGTTACTTGGATTACTCCAATTGATCACTGTATGACATAAAACGTTTTGTTATTTAAATGCTAACCTTAGCCAAAGCCTCTTATAAATATTAAAGCAACATAACTACTTTGTCTGAAAAGAAAAAACAAAAACAAATAAAACATGGTGGAGTTTTTTCAAAGTAAAGCAGTATTGAAAATTGTAGAAAATAGTCAATTCGTATCATGTTTTTACAAGGTTTATCTCGTTATATGTGTATTGATGTCCTTATAAATAAGGAAACACATTGCTTTTTATGTAAACAGGTATAAAATATGCCAAACATAAATCCAGACAAGAAGCCGTAGCTAGAACCTTTCGCGCGTTGTTTCGTATTTCTTATAAATAGCGATAACTTTTGTCAATCATTTTTATATATATAAAAGTCGCCGTGTTAGTTGTTTTAATACTGTGCGGTTAATCTTTCGTATGTGACTTTGAACCAGCCGATTTCTCCTCCATGATGTTATATTCGCTAGACATTTAATAGTAATTAGACACTATGCATCTGAAACAATAATTTTTTAAAATGGTAAAATTCAGTAGATTAGAAGTTTCATTCGTGTTTTACTTTCGGGTGTCTTATTTGATGCTTACACAAGTGCGGTGTTTACATGCTTCAATAAATGCTGAACCAACAAAGATGATTCTTGCTTAAATAATTTAATACACTCTTCCAAGCTAAATATGGCATAGGAATTGCATATTAATAACAAACTTAACAGAAAAATCTTAATCTGCTTTTGATGTGTTTACCATTGACCACATGTTCGATTAACATATGCCGGCATTTACACATTCATCTTTACTGACAATCAATCAGAGATAAAACCGAATCCGTTTGCTTTCAATATTGACAAAAGGCTTAAAATGTCAAATGCTCTCATAACATTATCCTAGATCAACATTTAAATACCAGTGATTGACACTGTTGCTTCTATTTACAGAATGAGGGTGGAAAAACGAGATTCATATTGATATCTAATACCAGTTTTATTGTGTTTATACTCACCTTTATAGGTGACATAGTTAGACATTTAGTTTTGCAAATGACCAAACGTTATCGGCATACATAAGATAGCCTTAAGAGTAGTATCCGTCACTAAAGGATGTAAAATTAAACAGCATAACATACACAAAAGCCATAATAATTACGCTGCTCTACCAAATGTTTTATATCTTAATTCCCCAATTTTAATTTTCTTATAAATTATTGCTACATGTACAATTGAAATTCAATCGATTTTGGTCAATGAAATTGTTATTGTATCGTATACAAGAATTATCTCTATTAAAGGCGTGCTGCTTGGCAGGACTTTTTAACATTAGAGCGTTTGTCACTGTGAGGAATAATGACCAAAATTTTAATAAGCATTAAGTTTTTTACTATGTTACTTTTTTTTTAAAAAAAGCAAGCTTTTTATGAACTAAAAAGTAAAAGATTATGCAAGTAAAGTATAAGATTTAAAGTAAAAAACAATTATAATAGTTTACATCTTTTACTGCCAAATTACTGAGGTCATTTGGTATCCACTTTCGTAAACTTTAGAAGAAAGACAATACCATGCATTAGGCAGTTAAAACATACGGACACAGAAATTTGCATGTGATTTCTTGCAGAGTGCCGGATAGCACCTATAATGCACATGAAACGTCGGTGGCTATAGTTTTATATACATGCATCGTGAATTCATAAATTATCGGATTCAACATCAAGTTCAGTTCAAAGTCCGGCAACAATCCAAACAGTATTTAGTAGATGAAACAGTAATCTCCCGGAAGGTCGATTTTAAGACAGACATAACTATAACTCGTGAAAAGTGTTAAGATTCACGGTGAAATTGAACTGCAAGGCTACCAGGTTCATTTCCAGCAGTTACAGCTTCTGCCAATTCCAGAGAACGGGGTAACATGATCCACCCTGGAGAGTTGAATCATTGCCTCATTAGCACCACCGGGAAAAATGAACATTTTAGGAAACGATTGAAACAAATGTCAGCGTTAAACCATGTGGCGTTTGCATGAATCCCCCTGAAGTCATTCAATTGATAAAAAATGTGATCTGTACTACTTTAAAAATGCCTTATTAAGTATTTATTTTATATGTGAAACCATAGACTTGTGTTTCACAAGTTTATAATAATCAAAGTAAGTCATTGTGTTAAAACACAATTATGCAGCAGTTTGTGCAATGGAACAAAGTTTCAAATGCTGCAACAGCTATTACGTGATCTGTGTATATACATCGTCAGGAATAGTATACATAAGTCGATTTAGACAGTTAAAAATTTATGTTTTGTAAGTATTTGTTTAAGTAAAACATACCACTTGTCAATCTTATCTATGTATATTGCCAGTGCAGTTGAAGGGGACATCATTAGCATGCTTTGTTAAACCCGTGGAAATGGGAGCATTTCACTGCCGAGGGCTGCTGTAGTATATGTCTATCAGATAACTTGACCGTCCTAGCAAATGATTCGATCGGTGCCAAACAAACATGACTAATATTAGTCGTAATTCGATAATGAAACACACAAAACTTGTGTATCAGTTACACCACAGCGTGCCCACTACCCGCCTCTACATTCAATTTAGCCTCAACATCGCGATAACTGTCCGATATTGCCATTCCCAGTTTGCGTACTTAAAATAATTTTAAGGAAAGAAAAGTCAATCCTCTTATTTTAAATATGTTAAGGGAATAAACAATCGTGCTATTATGTAACTTGAATGTGCCCTTTAAACAAGAACCAAGAAAAGGGAATTCTTACACTATTTAATATTGGTTTTTTATAATAAAATGAGATGACGTTTATTTTAAAGGTACATTTTTAATGCAAAACATTCTTTGTTAAATAAACCAAATACACGCATATAACATTCATTATTATGCTTAGACACTGTGGTCACAATAAGTAACCTGTTCATTGTTATTTCTTTCTTTTGTTAAATCCCACTGGAGTAGAGAGAATTTTACTGTCAAAACTAGTATAAAACAATAGTAGAAAAATATAGGCAAAACATTTTTGATGTGATGTCATATCAATTTCAGAAATTAACATATAAAAAAGGAAAACTTTTGTTAGCGAAGTTGTTTACATCTTTATTATTAATAAAACTCTTATTTGTGTTTAAATATTAATGCTTTTATCCAGCATAGCCATGCCATCTGCCGCCCTGAATTACCGCGATCGGTGACTTCCGAATTGTTGACTTGATACGGTGTATTGTTGACCAGAGAATTCAAAACGTCAACTATATCCGCCCAATTTATATTTTATCAATATTTGATGTTTATATTTTTCACCTCCCGTCAACGCTTAATAGAGGTTCACGAAGGCAGGCAGAAAGTAAACAGCAGCAAATCCTTTGGTTAAACATTATATATCAATGTTAGATATAACATTGATTAACTGTTATGGTTAAGAATACTACAAACGTTTGGAGAGCAGCAACTGCCTTTGATTGTTGTAATGAATTATAAAATAAAAATATGACTTAATAATGTTTCAATATTGTAACGTTAAATTGAATAACTTTGTGATATGTCTTAGGGTAGGATGGGGTTGTAAACACAGTCACGCTCAGAGCTGTATTAAATTTAAAAGGAACAATCAATGGTGCACAGTTTGTTCCGATAGCAGTACTAAATACTTGTCTAAATATGGTGTTATAAAAATGCTATTAAGTCGGAAAGACGAAGAGTGCAATGGAAGATGGACAATTAACTCACGAAAATTGTCTTAGACTTCTAAAGATTTTCTATATTCCAGAAAAAGTCCTAATTGTTCACATTATATAATACTGAGACAACGAAATGCAGCAAGATGTAATGATCAGCTAGGGTATTCATTCGAGCCTGATATTGAATATGTTTATGACTCTCAACAAACGTTTGAATAGTAACATTGGTTTTTATTACAGAACTGGAGGTAGACAACTCAGCACCCAATACGCATTTGTAAAGCACGCATCAAACAAATAATATTGGTTCTACCCAGACATTTATCTGGGGTTTCTCCATCGGTAAAATTGGGTGATTGCATATATAACTGTTCGACGCATTACAAAATAAATTTTATACCTTTTTTATAATTGATTTTTGAGATGGGCATTAATAAATTTTCTCTAGTCGTATATCACATCCAAAAAATGTCTTATTGTTTTACAGCACATCTGTTGTTATAGGTAAAACCTCACTAACACACTAACTATACATGCCTGCTTGAATAAATATCTAAATAATGGTTTTCAAAGAAACCAGAAAACATTTGAGGTAGATACTTACAAAAAACGTGTAATACTTTAAAATAAATCGATACCACATGAAAGCGCACTTGTTCTGACTAATTACTTATATGTTGAAATTGTTTTTAAAGAAAATACTATACAGTTGTAATGTTTAAAATTGGCGGTCAGTAGTTTATCTCAATTAAGGTATTTTGTTCCTTTTATAAGCACCATAGCTGGTCTTATTTGCTGACAGATTGTTTGGAGTTAGGAAATGTTTGTTCTCTACGTTATAAAGGTATCACCACAGTTTTGGTCACCATTTGGCAATGAGTATTATACTTGTCATCTAGTGCTAGTTTAAATTTAATATATGTTGTACGTTTAACAGAACCAGGGTATATTTCTGTTAGATTTAGCACATATTTCCCAAAGAAACACTGAGCCGAGTCATTATTCCTCGTGATAATGCGATTCGTGTTTTCTTTATTGTATTGTACGTTAGTAGGGTTTCTTTCAATTTACATTTTGCACAAACGGAGAATCCTTTAAAAGAAAAATGTTGCTTGGTAACCATTGGAAAAATCATAAACATTCTTCAATGTATTTTATTTATCCACGAAAAATGGATAATTTCATATAATATGTGTTTTGTAAACCCTTCGTTCTGTGATATGTTATGTTAATATAACAGGCCATGCAAAAATAGCCAAGTTAAAATTTAAAATAAGTATTCAAATATAAAAACATTGCAAAAATATACAAATACACAAGGGATTTAAATTTCCCTGTACTGATTCTCCGAGAATAATTGAATTCCCCCTTAGTCACAACCTAATCCAAAGGCTGCCCTGTCGATTGGCAGTCAACTTCCTGTAAACTATCAGGAGTTGAACCGACCATTACTTTCGATATAAAGAATAAAGACAAACATTTTAAAAAAGATATAAACCAATCGGAGTTATTGATCATTATTATTAACTTATAACTTTTTTTGTTGCTGATGTTTTTTTTGCGTACAAATTGACATACACTAATAGCTGTGTTAGAGCTCTTCCAGTTCATAACATGTTACAGTTTGAGGACAGTGTAATTTAAATATTGGAGAACATTTTCATGTTATCTTTTTTGTTAAATGCATAATTAGATTTATCTTAAAATATTTGATAAGGTCGTATATTTCGTTAAAACCTTTGTAGTAAACCACGCAATGACCTGTCTTTAAAATACTGCAATGAATTATATCATTTTTTCAGTTTGTTGTTTTGCTATTGCTATTTTGGACCGTATATATCAGAGTTGATTTTAAACCTAATTAAGTAGAATTTTATTAGAACATGGGTCAGCTGGGAAATTTTTTTTTTTATAAAGTAAGTTTTGTTGGTTTATTATTTCAGTTGTGCCACTGGGTTGTTGCAATTTTTGTTTAAACTTAAGTCATAAATTTGTGTTTAGAAATATGTCATTCTTTCAGTAGTAAAGCCATAAGATTATATAACATTTGATTTTACTTTTGTACAACAGCCGACTCAGACTTGAACTTGTTTCCCAATTTCAAAAAATCTAGTATTAAACCAAGAAAATTGCAGTTTAATTCATAGTTTTATTAGTTTAGTAACGATGACAGTGTTTTAGTGATATGATTATAGATTGGTAGAATGGAGTGTACGAAGGAGTGTAGTTTAGCGATTTCAGTGATATAAATAAAGATTGGAGTTTACGAAAGGAATGAAAGGCCATTTTAAATAATGTGAGAAAAAATACGCACACAGAGTAAAAAGATAGGGAGCAAGAATTCTAACAAAAGTTGAGTTTGCAAAAAACAAAGACCATTTATTTGATGTCAGCTCATGCTTGTTGAAAAGGTTTAACACTGTATCCGATCTGATGTTAAATCATTTCTTGATGAAAAACAATTTAAAAACTTTACAGGACGCAGCCTGTCTCGCTGGTACTCGCTGGTGAACAAGCCAGGCAAGCACCTTGTCAAACAGGTAGTTCTCAATCAATTCTTTAAGCAATTTGCATGGCATTTATTATTATTCGTAGACAATGGATGGGTTCAAAGTTTGATAAATATCGCATGGCGCGCGATTATTTAAATTATTTAAAAAGAATGTTGATACTTTCAATTTCAAAGGAATGTGGACATTATTGTTTAATACGTCAGTACTTTTTTACTGTATAACGTCAAGACTGCCGCCAATAATAGAATTGATTTCGTTTAAATTGATCGGTTTTCTTACACTGTTTGTGTTTTAGGAACGCCTCAGGATGGGTAGGTTAATTTCTCTGTAAACCTGCTTCATCACCGTATTTATACATGCATGTTGCTATACTTAGAGCCTTGTGAGTTTAGTCATTACGTGAAAGGATAATCATATCAAGTTAACAGTTGTTGCTGAAATTGTCAAGAACATAGACAGGTGACATATTTTATTTACATTGTAGCAGTTGCATATTCTGTGCCGTATAGTTTATGTGTCTGCTGAGTCGTTTTTAAGCCAAGGAGAACGACTAGTTGTCTTATTTGTGTCAGCCTCACGCTTTTATGGCATCTTTCATGCAGTGTTGCGGTCGTAAAAATCTCCCCGTGCATTTAATCTATGTTGTCATTTAATTCATCCTACATGGATTATTATGTGTATTTTCTTTTGATGGACATCGGACTTTGGTTCCTAATCTTCACATGAACAGGATGCTACTATTTACCGCTCTCCGGTAATTTTTTTCTTGATTAAAAAAGTTGATTTCATTTACTATCAACAATTTTGTTTAGTTCTTCTTATCGAAATAATACCTATCTCTCTTCTAAACATTATGTGGACATTGTTTTTCAATGACGTCACTTCTTTAATCATAACTATCAAACAAAACGTCAGCGCTTGGACATATATTCAAATGGATCGATTTTCTTTTCATTGCTTACATTTGAGAAACCCATCAGGAAGTGCGAGGTTAGAGCTCTGTAAAACCGGTTTAAGCACCACAGTCGGTCCATATTGCCGACTGACCGTTTCAATTCGGTAACTGTCGTGTTCGCTCTTTTCGTTAAATAACTCATCACAGATTTGTTATTACTTCTACCTTTGACTTGCATGTGACAATACCTTTGTAATGTGCCTTTTCAATTTTGTGTATATGTTGCAATGATCATAGGACTTTGTCATATTTTATGATTCCTCATATTTCCTTATTCTAACAGTTATTTGTTTTGTGACTTTAATTTGAAAAAGCTCAAATAATGGTTCACGATGTTAGCCTTTTGAATAGTCCATACCATTGACCATGAGGAGGTGTCAATATAAAATGTTATTCAACAAAGTTGCTAAGTTGTAGGATTCATTCCCGCGACCTCTTCCATGACAGTCCAGGACACTATTTACGGAGCCACCGAATTACGATCGAAACTTTGTTTACATTGAAAATTCAACGTAACCTATCAGGGATCATCCTAGGGAGAAATTTTAGGGAGAAGTGACTTCTCCCTTCATGGCAATTAGGGAGAAGTGGAAGAATTTAGGGAGAAGAGTACTGCGTTTTACATTAACTTACCATACCATGTGTAGTTGTTGGTGTGTTTTAAGTTGTTTATATATCTTTATTAGTTTAATTAAAGGTGTATGTGTCGTTTTGTTGCATTTGTTGTCTTTACTTATCCAAGGAAACAACAATATGCCATTTAATATGTACATCCATTTAATATGTACATCTTTCTTCATGCTAAACTCATCTTTAGTTTAATCTAATTCTGTTGATTTGTAGCCAGCTAGTTGCTTTGCCATTCCAATATTCATTCCCCTTTCACATGTTTTTACATATTTATATGAACTGACTTCACTACAACAACAAAACAACATCTGAACAGTTTGGGAACTTTAATATAACATTTTTACCCCATCCAACAAAAAAATGCACTTATTCACTTGATAATTTACTTACATGCTGCATGACGATCATGATTTGTTGTTTTGGCTGGTGTATATAATTATTATTGTATATACAATTATATCATCGACGACCACATTTTGTATAAATAAGCCTTGATGGGAATTATTGATATTTCTAAGAGTTTGCTTGGGACAAGTAAATAAACAGAATATTGCTAAATAGTGTTTTTTCTGCATCTCAGTTATGACAATCAAATTAAAAAAATAAAACATATCAATTAACATTGTTAAATTGTCACCGTTAAAATAATATTGCTTCTCAAAACTGACGTCACTCCAAAACCTATTATAAACGTAAGAGTCGACGATCTTGGCCACTCAATAACGCATATTTCCCAACTAAATATATCTAAAGGCACCATCAGGCAAGACAACAAGAACCTGGTTTATAGTACAAAATGTACTGTTTCAAAGTGTAGCATGTGCCCAAAACTAATTTTGAAATACCAAAACAAGCTTTTTTTAGCCATAATTTCAACCATTCCAGTAACAAGTACATCTTTCGTAGATACAATCAATCAATTTGCCGTATTAGTGTGCATGGTTCTAAATCGCTGTCAAATTAAATAATACTCGGACGCACAGCTTCGCTCCTTTGCGGAAATCACGCCTTTTGGTGGCCCAATCAAGTAATTATACAATGCCTACAGTAATTGCTTTCGATGCATCAGGATGCTACAAACATGTTTTAAGAGTAAACAGATGCCGATCAATTAAGATTTATTACTTTTCTACACCTCTGTCAAAACACCATATTGACCATTTCGAAATTACGAAATCTCGCGCAAATCTCGCTCCGCGAGATTGAGGTCAGGGGGGTTCCGTTTATGTGCTCGCGTGTAAACATAGAACAGCTGACTTACTTTCGTTTCTTCTTCACACACAAAAAGAGGGACAAAGTGAATAAAAATGATACACCAAAATCAGAACTTGTATTTGTATGTTTTAAATGAATTTTACTCGCTTAGATAATTTTATTTTGCTATGGGACAGAACGATTTCTGCTGTGCTGAAGGTTGTAACCACGAGAGATCTCGAGGTGCCACATGAAATTTTTACAAGATTCCTAACGATAAAAAGCTCAGACCTGCGTGGCTGACTAATTGGAGAAATGGATACGTTGTCATTTAGCCTTTAGTTCCAATCAAAATTTAAATTATCTTCCAAATTATGTCATTTTGAAGACCACCCCCCTTCCCCCCCACCGCCAAGTCAAGGAAAAAATGATTTAAAGTGCCAAGTATATTTTCCCATAGACAAGCAGTAAGAAAGGCCTCAAGATGACAAAAGAAAACATAAAAACTATGCCCGGTAAGCTAATCGTTTTTGATTAGCACCCCCTTCCCCACCCAACAGGCAAAAACCAACCAGAAAACCTTCTTTTATTAAGGTTATTTTGATTTCAAATAAAGTGAATTGTTTACATGAAACTCTCTAATAAAAATTCTGTTTGTGGTTGAAGAAGAAAAAATGTTTATATTTATATATTCCTTGAGTAATCTGATATCATTTGTGTTTAACTAAAAAACTCCAGGGATACATACTTGAACGTTCTATGCCAAAATGTGGTCTAAAGTGGGCCCAACAGGGTACTCAATTTAATTGAAATTAGCCGCGCGCACGAGCAAACGTGTCATCGGCAGAATTAGAGCACCTGTTTCCTATTAATTATGCAGGCTCCGCCTACTGTATTGTTTTTCTCCTAGCAGAAGGTAATCGATGCGCGAGCGCGTGTGTGTTTGTGTGTGCATGTCTGAATCTGTTCTCATTAATATGCAGAGTCCGCCCGTTGTCGTCTTTTTTCGCTTCTGATGAAGCTGTAGGCGATTTTGACCGACGCACGGGTAGAAATGACCCCCACCGCTTTATTGATGTGCGTCAGTTAGGGGTATTTCCGAATTGTCGTGCGTCAAAACCTCGGGTCAACCGAACACCCGGTGTGTACAATCAAAATTGAAGGCGATTTCGATTTCGCTTTTATGTATGAAATTGGCGAAGTGAGCGACTGCAGGGCGACGATTTCGCCCGAATCGCCCGGTAGGATGATCCCTGCCTATGTTTTTCTATATCCATTTTTGACCAATCAATGGAGACGATTTGTACCACGTGATCACCCTGTACATAGCCGTATTAAACAGTACATCGTCCAAATATATGACGCTGTTGGACAGTTATCTTAACGCGTTCCATTGTAAGCGTATATAAAAATCCCCGTCAGCATGCTACTAAATGTGGTTAGTCATTGGCCTTGTAATAATCGTTTCTATACATGCTTATTTGCCGCTAAAACAATTCAAGCGACTACTTTTTAAAATGTGATAATCAATCCATGCTTTTAAATACTCTGTGGTTGGAATAGGAATAATGTAAATTCTTAACACATGTTTGCCATGAAAAATCAAAATATTACGTAAATTATATTTAAAAAATGCGTTATAAAACATTTTAGTAAACCCCCAACGAAAACAACAACAACAAACAAACAACAACACAAAAACCATACCAGAACCAAAAACAACAGCAACAACGACAACAGCCAATATTTGTATTTTGTTTTTTGGGATTTACGGCAAACCGACACTTGATAGGTCAAACGGCGCCGAATACATTAAAGTTTAACGACATTAGAATATAATCAGGTTAGAACTAAAATACGTAAGTAGAAATAAAAATCTATCATGTTAAAAATGTGAATTATAAGTGAAAACAGGTTAACATTTTAAACAGTTAAAATATATAACGTCAGCATAATATAACGTTTAAAAATTTATAACTTGTTCAGAATGCCAATCTCGTTCAGGAAGAAAACAAGCTTGGAGTCGGACACTGTTTTAAATAGCTCGTATATGTTATTGACATTAAAATATTTAGACCGAATATGGCCTGTGTCAATACAATGTAATTTCCTGGCAAGGAATTCAGGTTGAGGTTCTCTTTTTAAGAGATATAAATGAGTTAATCTAGTATGTCCAATGCGACAGCGGGTAAGAGCTTCGTCTTCCCGCCTATTTTCTCTGCAAGTAGAGATATTGGTACCGACGGTAGGTTTAATTGCGTGTAACTTGTTATAAAATGTATTGTCCCAACTTGTGTGCCATTTTGTTAAAATATATCGATTGATAAGTGGTTTAAAATCTGTGAAGGGATGCAAAAAATCTGTCTCAGCAAGGGCTGAGGCAGATGTTTCAATCTTATCTGCATCCTCGTTTCCTCGGATGCTTACATGACTAGGTAGCCAACAGTGAGGGTTGGAAAAATTGAGGTTTTTAATGGACTGTAACACTGACAAAGAGTCGGTAAACATTACAAACTTATCGCCAGATGATTTGAAATGAAGTCAAGAAAAAGGTTAACAGCCTGGATTTCGGCTGTAAAGATGAACGATTCGCGGGGGGGGGGGGGGGGGGGGGGGTTAATTTTTGTTTAAAACAATAAATTTTGCTTACGGAAGCACAGCCGACAAATGAATCTGCTTCTGCTTTTGAGCCATCAGTATATATTTCGAACTAGTTAGAGTATTTCTTGTCGTACAGTTCGATAAAATTTAAGCGAAGTACGAGAGGGTCTGTTTTTGACTTGTTATTTGTACAAAGAGTTAAATCAATATTGGGAGTTTTAAACTGCCATAGTGAAGATTCCAATACATTATTTTTGGTAATTTGTTTTAAATTCAGATGTGAAGATTGTATAATTTCTAGCATTCGCAAACCAAAAGGTTTAATTGCCTTTGCTTTACGTTCGTACACGTATTCATATTTAGGATTGAAGATAACACTATATGCTGGATGTTTAGGATTAGACTTAACTTTTGTTATGAACTGAAGCGCAAGTTTCTCTCGTCTGGAGATATGATTTCCTCGCAGAGCCGTAAACAAATCTACCATAATGTAATTTCGATCTTACTAAGGATCTGTAGAGTTGTAATAAAACTTTTCTATCAGCTCCCCAGTCGGTATGGGATAAAAATTTCAACAGGTTAAGTGATTTAAGACATTTAGATTTTACATATTGAATATGCGGTATAAAAGATAATTTACTGTCAAATACGACACCAAGAAATTTAGTTTCCTTGACAACAGGAATACGAATGTTATTAAGAAATAATTCAGAATCATTGTGCAAAGTTCTTTTCTGACAGAAATGTATGCAGTTTGTTTTGGTGGGTGAAAATTTAAAACCATTGTTGTTACTCCAACTTTGTAATTTGAGACATTGTTGTAATTTCCTTTCTATCGTTTTCATATTTTTAAAATGATAACATATAAGAAAATCGTCCACATATAGTGAACAATCTACTCCATTATTTAGGGTTCTTACAATGTTTTTTATTTTGATGTTAAAGAGAGTAACTGAAATTTTACTACCCTGAGGGACACCTTGTTCCTGTTTATGAACAGAAGACAAGGCAGACCCAATTTTAACTTGAAAATTTCTGTCAGAATGAAAACTGTTAATAAATGTGGGTAAACGACCCTTGAGACCAAGGTCCCCGCAATCTTTTAAAATCCCATGTTTCCAGGTTGTATCGTATGTCTTTTCAAGGTCAAAGAACAACAAGGTGTTCTTTCTTGAGAAAGGCATCTCTTATCAACGTTTCAAATCGAACGAGATGATCAAGTGTACTGCGTTGGTTTCTGAATACACTTTGAAATTCTGTTAGTAAATTATTTGATTCAAGATACCAAATGAGTCTATTATTTATAATTCGTTCTAAAGTTTTACAACCGTCTCCAGATAACTAAAATACTGTTGGTGGAACGATAAACCCAATAAACAAACAAGCAAACAAAGTTTTACAAATACAACTAGTCAAAGCAATAGGTCTGTCTGTAACTTGAAGGATCTGTTGGATCCTTTCCCTGTTTAGGTATAGGAATGACAAATGCATTTTCTACGAATTTGGAACTTGTCCGGAAAACCAAATTTCATTATAAATAGACAAAAGCAAATTTAACGATGTATGCGGCAGGTGTTTTAAAAATTGATAAGGAATATCATCAGGTCCAGCAGCGGTATCATGAGATTTATTCAGCGCTTCTCTAAGTTCTCTTAAAGAAAACGGCTGGTTGTAATTTTCATTATTGTTTGAATTAAAGTTGATTTTACTTTTCTCAACTCGTTTCTTACATTTTGAAATTCTTTCGAGTAATTTTCCGAAGATGAATTTTTAGCAAAACTTTTTGAAAGGGTGTCTAAAATTCTTTTTATTTGTAATTATTGAGTCATTAGATTTTAAATGATTTACTGTGTTGCTGAGGAAGTTTTACCGCTAATTTTCCTAATGGCTGTCCAAACATTTTTAACGAACGTTTTACTGGTTATACCAGAAACAAATTTCTGCCCAGATGTTCTTTTTGGCTTGTTTAATGATTCGCCTCCTCTTTGCCCTTTCAATTTTGACATTATTTAAATTTCTTAAGTGCCGCTCTACGTTTTCTAATGGATGTTTTGCAGTCATCATTAAACCAAGGTTTGTTACGCTTTTACTTGTCGAGGTCTTAGGTATACACTTTTCTGCTATACTATGAAGAATTGTTGAGAATGAATGTATTTTATCATCAGCATTCTCAAATGTTGAAGTAGTCAATTCTTCATTGCAGAATATTGAGAATATTTCCCGATTTGCTCTGTTCATTCTCCGATAAGAATAAGTGTCATTTAAGTTGACAGATTCGTTGCTTAATATTACAGGAAAATGGTCCCTTCCACATAAATCGTCATGTACATCGAAAGCTGAATAATGCCCTGAAGCAGGATGTAAGTAAGTTGCCTTTTTATTATTCATTAGGCATATATCATTTTGGGCAATAAAGTCCTCTAACGTTTTACCCATATTGTTATAATCAGAACATCCCCATAATTGGCTATGTCCATTAAAATCCCCTATAGGAATAAAAGGGGACGTAACTGGTTTATTAAGTCATCTAATTTTGATTTTGGACTATCTGAGTTACGTGGAAGATAAACAGAGCAAACTGTAATGACTTTATGGACTGTTACTCGAACGGTAACAGCCTGTAATTTAGTATTAAGGTTAATCTTTGAGTGTGGCAGTTTGGAGTTGACAATTATTGTCGATCCTCCAGACGTCCTATCACACCATGTGTGAATGTGATTAAAAAAAATAACCATTTAAATCTATGTTACCAGTTTCCTTCAAGAAAGCCTCTTGGAGGCATAGCACGACAGGGTTTAAAGAGGTCAATAAAAGTTGAATTTCATTAAAATTGGCTCTAAGACCCCGACAATTCCAATTTACTATTTTGCTGTTCATGTGATTATATTAAATTGTATTTAAATGAATTATCTTGGCGCTTTAACTGGTAACCTTGATGGTTTGTCTTTATCTGGTGGAAAATGCGTCTCCATCAGGCAATCGAATCTATTTAGAGAGTTGGACCGGCCAACTCTCTTCTCTCGGGTATTGGGAGAACTATGTCCTCTTGTTTTTCCGGATCGGCTTGTAGCTTCTCTTGAAGCTTTTTCCTTTGTGGCAGCTTTTCTTTCTCCCTTCGTCTGTTTTAAAGTAGTTTCTGAAGGTTGGATAGAGGAGGGTTTGGAAGCTTGGGTAGAGGAAGATTTTCACTGCATCGTCCGCAGATGATATCATTTGTACAATTAGACTCATGGTGATCAAATTTCTGACAATCAAAACAACGTAATGGATTTGGAATGAAGACTTGAATTTGGACCAGAAGATAGCCAATTTTGATTGTTTATGGAAGTTTTGGGTTGTTGAATATTAAAACTAGTATGTTGGTGGGGATCCTTCGGCCTTTCTTGGAGAAGGAAATCCTCCTGACGCCACTCACACCTTGTGGTGTAAGTTCTGTCAGGATTTCCTCCTCCGAAAGTCCAGAAAGATCAGGGCAACGGATGACACCTTTTGAAAAATTGAGGGAATTGTGCGGGAAAGTTTTGACTTTAAGTGAACAAAATTCATTAAGTTTCAAAATTTTATCGGAAATAGGTTTTCTATAAGTTTCAATATGGGGGCAGTCGTTTTTAATTTTCTTGACAGAGTAAACAGTTCAAATTAAGCCTTTAATTGACTTTTCTATAACAAAAGGTGAAATTTGGATAATTGGAGTTATTTCGAGTTACTGGATAACAAGAAAATGTGCAAAATTTGAATTTGCTGATGAAGATTCGTTATCAGAGTCTTCTGAAGACATTGTTTGAATAGGATCATAACATTTGAGAATTGAATTTAAAATTTCGGCACTCTGAGTCACCACCCGCCTCGGAGCCTAACAAGGGGACGTTGACATGGAGTAGGTATCCGAACTCTCAACGTCAGTGATATCAGAGTGCTACACTCTGACATTTGGAATTTTTAGGTTGCCGAGGCTTTTATCTACTGTACATACTGTATATATGTTGTTAGTTAATTTTATTACTAGTGGTTATGTATGTACATACGTTCATTATATCTGTTTTAACTCCCGATGCAGGAGCTAACTGTTAGTTGTTTCATCACTTTGACGAGATATTTTTATTTACACTGTTTGTTTGATAGAAAAATCTTCAGGAAGTGCGAGGGTAGAGCGCTCCACAAACCAGGTTTAAGCACCCCAGTTGGCCCTTTTATCGACTGACCGTTCAAAGGCTGTAACTGATGGTTTTCTTTTTATGTGTTATGTCTCGTCTCTGTGTTTTGTCACATTTACATTTACTTTGTTTGCATTTGTCTACAGGTAGATACAATTTAAATATCTGTGAAAATTTTGATAGGACCTTTTCTTATTTACCTATGAAATACAAAATGTAAATGATGCCAGATTGATCCGTATAGCCGGCTGTCCACTAGATTATAAGTAAAAGGAGATAATAAGAGGGAGGGGGTTGCATTACTCGGTATACAATAAAGGAAAAGACAGAAATTAGAGTGGAAAGTAGGGGGACTAAGTAAGCGTATACAATAGGGAAATAGAAGTAATCCATGAACAACGCGGCCAGCCGATTGGTTATACCGGATCAATATAACCGCCCGTATACCCCGCAACTAAGGGCCAAAGTAGTGTGTTGGCCAGTGCTGACTTATATGTCATATCCTGACAAGCCAGCAAAGACCTCATCCACCAGGATCCCCTCATCACAGAGATACAGGGTTGCCGCCCACGGCAAACAGGTGGGCTAACTTTGGAGGGTTTTTACCCCGCTACAGGTAGCGGCAGCCGGAGAATTCTATGCCCCCATATTACGTATAGCATGTTTGAAAGCATTAGGTAGGCATGTATGCGTCAATTAGATTTTTTTTACATATTCATTTTTTTCCAAGGATCAATTGAAACTTCTACTCTACTCACTCGATTTAGGTATCTGAGCCTGAACCTCTGCACCACAAAACGCAAATCGTTTATTGCATCTTTATTTGTTTTAAATGTATTTAAAATGGGAGCATAAATGCGTTATTTAACGCATTGTAAACATGATATTGTACCGACAAAAGGTAATTAGAGTATAAATGAATAATGTTATCAATGCCCTTTCTGAATATAGCAACATAATCGATAAAAACAGTCATTGTAAGCACTTCCTGTCGATACCTTAAACAATGTTTACCATTAAATATACGCACAATAATCAACATATTCTGAGGACGAATGTGATTGCTCTTAAACTTTGTTTGCATTGTGTTTTTATCAATTATATTAAACGCCCCTGTTAAAATGCTAAGTATATAGAACCAGTGATAATATTAAAACAAAGGGAGGGGAATGAATTGGCTACGTTTCGGTAAATACAGGTTGCACCTATGTTAATAATAACTCTCATGGTATTATTGTGTTGTCTTTTTATTATAATGATCGTTGTGTAGATTTTAGATCTCTAATAAATATATTGAAATGTTTTAAAATGAAAAAAGGCGTTCTCTAGTGAAGAGACAAAGACAAGTCTAAGCAAGGTTCATTTGTCTGCAAACAATTTATTTAGTAAGCTGGGTTGTGTGCATATTGAATAGAATTAAGAAATTCTATACTGACAGAAACAGCACTTATAGACGTATAAGTCACAACCGATGAAATATGACAGGCTGTACCCATTCCGATGACTTCTAAATATACGTGTCTCTTACTGGTAAAATTTATTCTAACGACTGGAATTGTTACTTCTGTATACAGTGTCTTATAACTCCGCTCGTTTATAATTGGTAATATATTTTGACAGCAATCAGCTGAGGTCTGTGATAAAATCATCCATCAAAATACATACTGCAAAAAGAAATAAAAAGACCTGTCATACCAAAAATATAATGAAATGGTGCGTTGAAAAAATGGAACCATCTACAGAATAACATAACATGACTCAACGTATTGCAAATACAAATGAAATATTTAACAGAAACACTCAATAAACGTGCAAAAAGTGAAATACCTATTGCAAACAAATGCAAATCTAGGTAAAATTTAACGAATCTATGACACAGACTTTTAAAACCATTAAATACTAGAATACAAGTTCATGTGTTTATTTTAAGTCACTTTTAGTTTAAGGTCACCCTAACTCAAAAACACCAATGAATTCACTTTTAAAGGAACCTGCTTAAGCAAAACAAATTAATTATGAAGTTAGAGCGATTCAAGAGACATATGTGTTTCATTTATTAAAAACACTACATACATGTAATCCTTTTATTGATTCGCTCATGTCTTAATCTCAAATCTTTTGTTTAATGGACTGAATTCAAACAACTTTAATAAACAAAAGTAATGAGCTGCGTGTAGATTTTAACATTTTGTATACAAAATATACTGATCTAATTTTTTTTAATCATATCTTCATTTCAATTTGACAAAATGTATGGTTTTCAGCGGTATTAAAACAAAAATGAAAGTTGGTTCACGTCCTTTTCGAATTTCGATGATGTCTATGGAACCATATCGTTTCAACCTCAGCAAATCCGACTGTCCAGGTAAAATACATCACACTGCTAGCATCTGTCTGGAATATAATGCGATTCAATACAATCATTATAATTAATACATAAAAGAGCATCACACATGGAGCACATGACACTTTATCTATATACCAATTTGCAAAATAAGAGAGATAATTAAAACTATAAGACATGGTAATTTAAATACAATCAACAAACTTCCTCAACTTATGGTGTAAACAATCACCTAAGATACATGTAAAAAATCAACATTTTAGTCAAAACATCGACCTTGTCTACAGATAAAAAAATACATGAATTATCTCATAATTCGCTGAACCCAGAAAAGTAGCAAAACAAGCTGCCTGCTTATAACATGCCTGGTAATTTAAACCAGCGCTACCACAATCTGACACATTGTAAAACGTAACAAAAAAAATTCTGAATCGAATAAAGGGGTTCGATCTTAGGTGCTTACCGCTGTTGTATCCTACAATTCGATTATCGAGTTGTTGGGGGCAATTTTCATGTGTGTTTTTTTCCGGATCAGTGTTATATTTAGTTATGACTCCAGCTAACGGCAACTATGTGTGATGCATGAAATTTGAATTGAGGTTTTTTGGAACAACCGTTTTAAATCTTTTTCAATCCCCCAAAATGCAGTAACAGCTACATTCATGATAATCTAAGTCACTGTCTGACAATTGTCGACGACTTTCCAAAGGTAAGTAAATTAAAACCATTGTTGATTTTTAATGCCACAATTTGAACATTTTACGTTGCAAACGTCAAGCTTTTCTTGATTCCATTCATTAGCCCACAAACGCATTTTCATACAACGTGGTCCCTTGTGTTATGATATACAACATCATTTATCCAAGCATGCACCTCGGAATTGCGTTAATTAATAGTGAGAAACAACGTTGTAGTGTTGTACATGTTATAATCCGAAATCAGAAAATTTCTTGTTATTTGATGTCAATTTGGAACGTGGTTTATGACAAGGAAATTTATTCCCTTGCTGCCGCGTCTAAAGTCCGGGCAGCCAATTATCATGATAGAATGCCGTGTCGCACAGATCTGTTAGCTGACTTCCAGAGCTTAAGGCTTTCATAAAAATAACTGCCACCAAATCATGAGCCTCAATTAAAATAATAGGAGGACAATGTACATGTCTGTCAATACCAGTTGTACATATTATACTCTATCATTATTATTTTTGTATTGTGTGGTTTGAGCATTCGTCGCACCAATCGTTCTATTTGTTAATGCATGTACAATGTCCAGACACTGTATTTGTAAATAATAAGTATGTTCAGTTTAACATTAAACATAAAACACATACATGTCCTCTTTTTCTGAAACCAATTTCGTACACATAATTTATCTGATATCTAATCAAAAGATCACATTAAGTCCTCTGTGCCAGGATTTATATTGAATGTATACCTTGTACCAGAGCAAATTAATGCAGAGAATCAAAGTCGCCGGAAAATAATGCCATAATAAAATATTGTAAACAGAGCATTCAACAAAAGAAAATGCGCAACCCAGTTGCATATGTGAGCCTTAACAATCTTACACCTCGGACCAACATTTACATTATTAATTAACAGAACAACTCATTTAGTATATATACAGTTCCTGTTAAAATAAATAAATCATCATCCAAATCAACCATGATATTTAGTGCAGTCTGTCCTTGCATACGAATAAGTACAGTCATGGTATATAAAAACAAGAATCAACAATTGACATAAGTAAGGTTTTAGTTGTGTTTTTGTCACATTTCTTACGTTTATCGTTTTTAGCTTAAGTGGTTGTTGTTTTAGAAACTAAAGAAACCGAACACAATAAAAGATACATAATATAGTCATTTTACTGCTGAAATAAAATAAACATAATTGTTAAAAAATATCACTTCTCAAAGCTGTGACGTCACCCCATAGACAATTCCAAAACCAATTATAAATGGTTCTCGGCGACCCAATAATTAGAGAGGAAAAATGACACAGTGGTTCTCTAAGTCCGTGTAATTAACAACCTTTCTAGACCGCTTATTTTGCACATGATAGTTATATCCTTCTTTATTTCATAGTTTGTTTTTGTCGACACTATTTTAAATTGCTCATTTAACATTAAAGTATAGCCGACTCCATTAAACACAATGTTTTTATTTTTCAATGATAGAACAAATAATGTAGTCCTACGCTTGTATGTATCCGGTCAATAGAGTAATTATAGTAACAGAATTATTAATACTTTCTTTTTAAGTAGTTACAAATTGTTACCTGTCACTATGCTGCTTAATGTAGCTTCAGCTTATTTGTTTATTCTAACTCGGACTATCCCAGCATTTACAACAACGCCGTGTATTTCAATTGATTTACAATTGTCTCAACAATCCTAATAATGTTTCATTTAGTTATTGTGTTTAGTGTAGGTATGTATGCAGTGAAAAACATTGTTTATAGTCAGATTATATTAGAATTTGACAATAACTACTTTAAGCACATGATTCGTTGATAATTTATTGGCAGTTTCTCTGTACCTTGATAGAAAGATTACAAGAAATAGAAATCTCACAGTTTAATCTAATAAAAATGATCAGGTTTTATTTTAATTTAAGTGGAGAACATTACATTAGGCCTAATTATGAAGGTTAATATCATATGTAGAAAGTACTAGTACATGCAATTTATAAATTAAACGTGCTAAACAGTTTTAATATCTTATTAGATTGTACATAAGCACAAATGTAAGACGAAGTTAAGACATCATTAATATATCTTCAAAGTTAAACTTAAAGTTTGTTAATCGTCTACAACCTAATAATTGCTTATAGCATTTTAAGCAGAATATAAAATCAAAATTAAAAAGAAACATCACAAAAAGTCGCTCGATGAATATAGTGCAAATCTTTTTTATTAATTAACTTGACTAATCATACATCAGAATTTATTTAAACATTTTACCAAAAATTCGATTTATAATGTTGGCATTTATTTGACTTTGTACATACATTTCATGTTTTATACGTATGTCGTTAGAATAACAAAGCAAATTTCCAAACCGCCTGACGTTTCTTACACATACATCCCAAACTCCAGCTTTTTGCGCTACATTTAGTTGAAGCCAAGTCAAGAAGTAACCGCCATAACATTTTATACAATTATTGCAAACGTATATAAATGGATAGAAATTATAGAACGGTGGTATGTTGCTTTATATAAGGTGATATCAACAATATTTTGTCACGGCTTAGGACTACTTGTCCATACAACATGAACATCATGCTATAAATGCTTTTCCTGACTTAAGTTTGGCCTTTAATGTCATAACCTAAAACAACATGAACATCATGCTATAAATGCTATTTCTATCTGATGTTTGTCTCTTTAATGGCACAATCTATAACAACATGAACATCATGCTATACATGCTGTTTCTATCTGATGTTTGTCTCTTTAATGGCACAATCTATAACAACATAAACATCATGCTATAAATGTTATTCCTGGCTAATGTTTGTGTCTTTAAAGGTGGTATTTGACAGTTTGGACCAAACATGTTTTCATTAAAGATCATAATAAGAATATATGACAATGTCCTATGAGCATTGCAACATATACCAAACTCCGAAAAAGCACAGAACAAAGGTATTTCATATGCAAGCCAAGCGAAAAGTAAGAGCAACTTTGTGATGAGCCAGTAGAAAGTAGCAAACCCGACAGTTACCGCCTTGGAATGATCAGTCGGCAATATGGACCTACTGGGGTGTTTAAACTGGTTTTACAGAGCTCTAACCTCGCACATCTTAACGAGTTTCTCACATGCAAGCAATGATAAGAAAATCGATCTATTTGAATACAAAATGTC
This sequence comes from Sinonovacula constricta, assembly GCA_007844125.1. NCBI lineage: Eukaryota > Metazoa > Mollusca > Bivalvia > Cardiida > Solecurtidae > Sinonovacula > Sinonovacula constricta. The sequence goes on from CM017559.1 coordinate 68,085,128, forward strand.
CAAGCGCTGATATTTTCTATAATAAGTTATGACGAAAGCAGTGACGTCATTGAAAAATAATGTCCACATAGTGTTTAGAAAAGAATATGGTATAATTTGGATTTGAAAAACTAGAAAAAATGGTTGACTATCAAGAAATTAACTTTCTGAATCATGAACAAACATGACCAGAGACGAATAAATGGTTGTAGCATCCTGTTCATGTGAAGATGGAATTGAAGAACCAAAGTCCAATGTCCATCAAAGGAAATACACGTAACAATCCTTATAGGGTGAATTAAGTCATTTTTACCTGCACAGATAGCGCAAAATGATGTTTATTGATGTTCTACACCTGTCTGAAAGTGAACGATAATGTTACAATCGTCATTTCAAACATGTATTTCCTATCCTCTTTAATACCACAAGCTATAACAGCATGAGCAAAATTAAAACGCTATTCTCTATTTACGAGGAGACTAAAGAATATAGTCTGAACATGAATTCGATCGATCGCAATGTTTGTTTACACTGTATTTAATAATTAATGTTACACAATAAGGTTCAATTGCAGGATAAATACACATATAAAATGAGATTAATAAGGTAATAAATGATAGTGGTTAGAAATGACAGACTAAATGAGGTAGAAATGAGACTCTTCAATTCGCCCGACTAAACTGTGTAATGTATTTCTTTAATAAAGATAGGGCTAGCTTACTATGTTAAGGAGGCATATAGATCAATTAAACTCGCTAAATTCATGTCTTCTGTAACAAGGCAACTTTCACGATATAACTTGGACCATCAGAAAACAATTTTCAGTCCATTCAAGTTGACCATACGTTGTCTGCAGTTTCTGTGATGAATGTTTTGTCCCAACGTGTCGGGTACCGCCTTAAAAAGGTCTACGGCGACCTTGGCATTTGCTCCTCGTGTAATGTGGATGATCTGCCTGAAACATTGGTTGAACGTCAACCTTGCTAATGAACGATTGTTTAAATACTGGCCTGATCTGGTTTCTTCCATCCCACTTTATTTTTCTTTCAAACCTTTCCCATATTATACGAACATTAAAGGCATGTCACCTAAATGCACATATTACACGTGTGTTTGTTCGTAAAGATAAACTTATACCACAGTGTTTACAACGTTGATTTCACAACACTAATAACACCGAATGCTTCGAACTGTTATAGAGATGTACAGTTTACACAAACGATAAAGGTATTTGTAATTTATGGGCTATTTCATGTAAATGTCGACAAGAATGCTTCAAATCAAATAAAAGGTAAACTAGTTTTTCACCCCAGTCGGTCCTTTCTTTAATATAATGTCTCGTCTCGGTGCTTCTGGTCTTTTCATATATAGCTAGAAACTGAAACTGAAACTTATTTGATTAAACGCCTATTTTTATACAATATCATATTCAATGGCGTTGTACAATAACTTATAAAAAAAATTTATTAGTTATTTTTTATTAGTTATATAGCTAGCATATCTGTACCTTTGCTTTTGCTTGTTGAAATGTTAATGTACTGTGTTATTCCTGTAGGACCTTGTCATATTTTCCTTTACATTTGATCAAACATAAATAAGAGTAAAAGGAATTCGAAATGCCAAAACTCTATCAATATGTTGATAAACAGTGTTCAGCTAATGGTGTTTTTAGATAAAATATCCATGTTATCATAACATAAGGACAGATTGGCAATTAACACCACATGGTACATTGTTATGTGTAAAGCATCGCATATCTGGTGGGTTAAGTGCATGTTCATTCTTCTGATAAGCGGTATACTTCTTGTGTCTAAGAAATTTTCAGGTATATGTCTCTTGTCTGTTTTAAAAAATACAGTGGTTGCAAGAAATGAACACAACAGTCTATAGTTTCATGTTTTAACGATATTTTGACATTTGTGTGTTATTTTATGTGCATATGCTGAACAGAAAGGCGCAACAAACTTACTTCATGTTAGAAAAGGCAATTTTGTACGGTTTCCTCTACGTTCTGGAGAGAAAAAAGAGAGAGAAAGAGAGAGAGAGAGAGAGAGAGGAAAAGAGAGGAGAGAAAGAGAAATCAGTCGATACTCAAGTGTGCTAATAACTGTAATAACTGGCATCGTAAAAGTACAGCTTTTAGATCTTTTCTCCCGTATGTCTTTTCTTTCATTGTGTATATAAACATTAAGAAGAAGAGAGAGAGAGAGAGAGAGAGAGAGAGAGTGAGAGAGAGAGGGGGGGAGGGTGAGAAAGAGAGAGTAAAATAAAGACAGAGAGAAAGGGAGAGAGACCCTACAAGCAAATGTAGTTATCATATATTTTATCCTTTCTAAATAACTTTTGATTCATTAGGTAGTCGTTTTGATCATTCCTTTCTCGATAATCAGAAAGGCTTGGTTGAATAAGTGAACGGCGTTTAAAACGAGCCCCAGAAATTAATAAGCATATATTAAATAGCCGGTAAAATATAAGAAAATATATCCGTGATTTCAGCGGTTTTAGCGAGAAACCTGATTATCTAATGATCACAACAATGTTACTTGTGCAGTGTGGCGGTCGAAAAAAATCTCCCCGTGCATGTAATCTATGTTGTCATTTAATTCATCCTATAAGGATTGTTACGTGTATTTCTTTTGATGGACATTGAACTTTGGTTCTTCAATTCCATCTTCACATGAACAGGATGCTTCAACCATTTATTCGTTTCTGGTCATGTTTGTTCGTGATTCAGAAAGTTAATTTTATTTATGGTCAACCATTTTTGTGTTGTTTTTCAAATCAAAATAATACCAAATTCCTTTTCTGAACACTATGTGGACATTATTTTTCGATAAAGTCACTACTTTCGCCATAACGTATAGAAAATATCAGCACATGGACATTTTGTTTTCAAATAGATCGGTTTTCTCTTCGTTGCTTGCATTTGAGAAACTTGTCAGGAAGTGCGAGGTTAGAGCTCTGCAAAACCGGTTTAAGCACCCCAGTAGGTCCATATTGCCGACTGACCGTTCCAAGGCGGTAACTGTCGGGTGTGCTCTTTTCCTTAAATGACTCATCACAAATTTGTTCTTACTTTTCGCTTGGCTTGCATGTGATATACCTTTGTTCTGTGCCTTATCGGAGTTTGGTATATGTTGCAATACTCATAGGACTTTGTCATATATTCTTATCTAAAATTTGGTTTAAATAAATTGTTGTCATGTTTGAATTAGCAAAAGTAAATATGTAAAAATGTAAAAAAATGTTGAAAATATAACAAGTTTGAAATAAATACTCACAAATGTATACATGTTTAGATAATGATACAATACTCTACGTCACTTTTATGAAACTGAATTGGGCCGAGCGTTAGAGACGCCGATTTATGATTCATCGGACTCCTTAGTCTATCGCCGCATGGGTTCGAGTCCCTGTACGGGCGAATGATTGAATGTGGTATTGTCTTCCAGGTAAACTAGATAGACGTCGCTTAAATGACCATAACTGTATCGTCGCTGCGATGGCTTTCAAATCTTCCAAAAAAAACAACACATTTAGACTGATTTCCCAAGATGAGCACTCACTGCATTTCCTCCGTTTGGATGCCTGATATAAAATGTCTCGTTAGTTGACAAGCAATTTCCTGAAACATATTTTGGATCAAAACATTATGTACGTGCGATGGGGGACGTTAACGGTAGACACTGTCACAAGTGACTTTAGAAAAACTGAAAACTGTAGTACTAAGTGTAAATAAGTACAACTTACAAATAAAGTCATTACGTTAATAGACACTTTATTAACATTTATAAAATGGGTCTACGTTCATTGTATGCAATATAGAAACAGTTTACTAAATTATCAATTGTAAACTGTGTTCAATTTTACAAAAGTAACACTTTGAAAACAATTAGGAATACAAAGTCTACAAATGTGACGCTATGTGATAGTCTACATTTAGAAATATTGAGTTACTAAATGTTCTCCGAGAAAGCAGACCTAGAGAGGGTATTAAATGACACCAAATACATATGTCATATCGTGTAATGAGGCTTTATGTCTATGATCTCTTTGAAATATGCCTTCAACATAAACAAACCGCCATCAGTCATCAAACAATGCCTGGACATGAATAAACCAGTTGCAGAAGTAAATATTTGCTGCTGATATCATCAAGTCCATAGACATAGGACATGTTTCATATAAAAGACAATAAGTCTATATTCTTAAAGTTCCAGACTTTGTACTGATAAGGATCACAGTTCTCTAGTCTCATTTCTGAATACATCAATATGTTTTAAAATTGGTTATGAAAATGACGACGATAATGATGATGATGTTGATGGTGGTGGTGATGCAGCAGCTGCAGCTGCTGACAATAATTAGCATCAACTTTTGTCAGCATAACGCTTCTGCTTTTGACTTTTTCGCCAACGAGAATGTTTGCTCAACACTTGCTGCGAATATGCAGTATAATGCAGACAAGTCACTTGTTCAGTTTTGATGGCCTAACTAGTAAATTTTGTTTTAGGGGATGGCGATAACGCCAACAAACAATGTACAAGTCAAATTGTGTACTAGAAACATTGTAAGAATGTTTATGTTTATGTCATCAGAAATATGTCACACCTGACGACTATTTAAGCAATAGTTAGGATTTCAGTCCGAGTAAATAGAGTCAACAACAGAGTAAATATTTTATGTTGTGTTGTTAAGTAGAGATTACAGTTAAGTGTTTAGAGATCTATCATCATTATGTCGCCATTTTGTTGTTGTTGTTATCTTTTCCTAATGGCGAAACAATAAACAATAACAAGAAATTCTGTCGTACATACTTTATTATCGATAAGCGTATATATATATATATATATATATATATATCTTCGTATGTGTAAATTAGTTCAATTCACTACTGTCTTCATAACGCTGTTGAAAACAGATAAACAATAAAAAGATAAATTAGCATTGTTAAACGTAGCATTGTTTATAAGTTATGGAACCTCAAATACCTTTAACTGACCAATCGTAAATAAATAGAGTTGTAATACGGTCACAAAACATTGTGGAAGCTTTGTAAGTAGGTGCTCTCTGTATTGTGTGAATTTTGACTGGGATAACTAACAAAGATTAACAACATGTAATATGATGTATTTTTCGAAGTAAAAGTTTGTTATATCTTTTATTCAGAATCCAGACATATACCCCAGGAAACAAGATATACATATGTGTATAGACGTGAATATTGCATAGAATACTGTTTAGGGTTTTATGAAAGCCAATGTACCGATGCGTATAATGACAGAATGTATTCAATCTACAAAGGTGTTAAAATGATACATAAACAAAAATAATCAATGCATATAAACATGCGGCAATCACTACGAATTATAGCAAAACAAACAACATGATTAGATAACATTCATGCTGCCTGTAAGCACAATCTCTAAAGGTCAGCATCGGATCGGAACTACACTTCGTCAGACCTCCAGACATGGCAGTATATAAACATTATTATGTCATACACCGAGCACAAAAGCTAAATTGTGTGACTAGAAAATAATATTGGAATCTAGTATATTACATTTCATAAACTGTTCTTTCCAGTTTCCTTGCCATTATCAAATATATAAAATAGATTTATATAAAAAACACGTCTTTATGTGTTTGTAAACAAGGTTACCTTCGAATAATTACTTCCATTCTCCAGTCAAATAATCAAGCTGATTCTTGATAGAAGTAAGGTATCCTATGAAATATATGCCACAGGCAGTTTAAGAGCCACACCTGACATTTTATATCACTTATTATTATGTAAATTGAGATTAATCGAGACACAACGGTAATGTTGTCTTTCAGTTTGTTTGTTGGTGCGAATTGCAATGGGCTTTTGACTTCATTATGGGTAATATGATCACAGTAGTATAATAATGGTTAAGATAAATCGCAGCTACACAGTTATGGACTATAATGTCACAGCGACACAAAAGGGATATTAATGTCACAGTGACATAATTATGGATATTATAATCGCTATTACTTGATTATCGATGATAAAGTCTCATCGACACATTTATGGATAATATAGTAGCACAAACACAGTCTTGGATAATATAGTGGCACTGACACAATTATGGATGTAGTGGCACAGACACAATTATGGATATAGTGGCAGAGACACAATAATGGATATAGTGGCAGAGACACAATTATGGAAATAGTGGCAGAGACACAATTATGGATATAGTGGCAGAGACACAATTATGGATAATCTAGTGGCACAGACACAATTATGGATATAATGGCACAGACACAATTATGGATGTAGTGGCACAGACACAATTATGGATATAGTGGCAGAGACACAATTATGGATAATCTAGTGGCACAGACACAATTATGGATATAGTGGCACAGACACAATTATGAATATAGTGGCAGAGACACAATAATGGATATAGTGGCACAGACACAATTATGGATATAGTGGCACAGACACAATTATGGATGTAGTGGCACATACACAATTATGGATATAGTGGCACAGACACAATTATGGATGTAGTGGCACAGACACAATTATGGATGTAGTGGCACAGACACAATTATGGATATAGTGGCAGAGACACAATTATGGATAATCTAGTGGCACAGACACAATTATGGATATAGTGGCAGAGACACAATTATGGATAATCTAGTGGCACAGACACAATTATGGATATAGTGGCACAGACACAATTATGGATGTAGTGGCACAGACACAATTATGGATGTAGTGGCACAGACACAATTATGGATATAGTGGCAGAGACACAATTATGGATAATCTAGTGGCACAGACACAATTATGGATGTAGTGGCACAGACACAATTATGGATGTAGTGGCACAGACACAATTATGGATATAGTGGCACAGACACAATTATGAATATAGTGGCAGAGACACAATAATGGATATAGTGGCACAGACACAATTATGGATGTAGTGGCACAGACACAATTATGGATATAGTGGCACAGACACAATTATGAATATAGTGGCAGAGACACAATAATGGATATAGTGGCACAGACACAATTATGGATATAGTGGCACAGACACAATTATGGATGTAGTGGCACAGACACAATTATGGATATAGTGGCACAGACACAATTATGGATGTAGTGGCACAGACACAATTATGGATGTAGTGGCACAGACACAATTATGGATATAGTGGCAGAGACACAATAATGGATATAGTGGCAGAGACACAATTATGGAAATAGTGGCAGAGACACAATTATGGATATAGTGGCAGAGACACAATTATGGATAATCTAGTGGCACAGACACAATTATGGATATAGTGGCACAGACACAATTATGAATATAGTGGCAGAGACACAATAATGGATATAGTGGCACAGACACAATTATGGATATAGTGGCAGAGACACAATTATGGATATAGTGGCAGAGACACAGTTATGGATATAGTGGCAGAGACACAATTATGGATATAGTGGCAGAGACACAATTATGGATATAGTGACAGAGACACAATTATAGATAATCTAGTGGCACAGACACAAATATGGATATAGTTGCACAGACACAATTATGGATATAGTGGCACAGACACAATTATGGATAATATAGTGTCAGAGACACAATTATGGATATAGTGGCACAGACACAATTATGGAAAATATAATGGCACAGACACAATTATGGATAATATAGTGGCATAGACACAATTATGGATATAGTGGCAGAGACACAATTATGGATATAGTGGCAGAGACACAGTTATGGATATAGTGGCAGAGACACAATTATGGATATAGTGGCAGAGACACAATTATGGATAATCTAGTGGCACAGACACAATTATGGATATAGTTGCACAGACACAATTATGGATAATATAGTGTCAGAGACACAATTATGGATATAGTGGCACAGACACAATTATGGAAAATATAATGGCACAGACACAATAATGGATAATATAGTGGCATAGACACAATTATGGATAATATAGTCGCAGTTACACAATAAGCTATGATATAGTGGCACAGACATAATTATAGATAATATAGTGGCAGAGACACAATTATGGATAATATAGTGGCAGAGACACAATTATGGATGTAGTGGCAGAGACACAATTATGGATATAGTGGCACAGACACAATTATGGATATAGTGGCAGAGAAACAATTATGGATATAGTGGCACAGACACAATTATGGATATAGTGGCAGAGACACAATCATGGATGATATTGTGGCACAGACACAATTATGGATAATATAGTGGCAGAGACACAATTATGGATGTAGTGGCAGAGACACAATTATGGATATAGTGGCACAGACACAATTATGGATATAGTGGCAGAGAAACAATTATGGATATAGTGGCACAGACACAATTATGGATATAGTGGCACAGACACAATCATGGATAATATTGTGGCACAGACACAATTATGGATAATATAGTGGCACAGACACAATTATAAAAAAATATAGTTGCACAGACACAATTATAGATAATATAGTGACACAGACACAATTATGGATAATACAGTGGCACAGACACAATTATGGATAATATAGTGGCACAGACACAATTATGGATAATATAGTGGCACAGACACAATTATAGATAATATAGTGACACAGACACAATTATGGATAATACAGTGGCTCAGACACAATTATAGATAATATAGTGGCACAGACACAATTATGGATAATATAGTGGCACAGACACAATTATGGATAATACAGTGACACAGACACAATTATGGATAATACAGTGGCACTGACACAATTATAGATAATATAGTGGCACAGACACAATTATGGATAATATAGTGGCAAAGACACAATTATGGATATAGCTGCACAGACACAATTATGAATAATATAGTGGCACAGACACAATTATGGATACTATAGTGGCACAGACACAATTATGGATAATATAGCTGCACAGACACAAATATGGATAATATAGTGGCACAGACATAATTATGGATACAATAATTCCTGAGACACAGTTAGGGATAATATAGCTGCAGCCAAACAATATTGGAGATTACGGGCACTTCCAACTATAATTAGTGGTGGAGGATCCCAGGCCAATATCTGGGTAGTGCCTGCGGCATATCGCAAGGGAGCAAGGAGACTAACCCACATCAATGTTTTGGTTGTATGTAACGGTGATTTGGTGTAACGTATGGTAAACGTCAATGAAAGCAGAAAACGAATTCAAAGCTATAGTCTATTGATAACCGACAACCTTGTAATGGCGTTTTAAGATAATATTCTCTTGATTTCTTTACAAAACGACAGATTGACAATTAACACTACCATGTGGTATCATTTGTACATTTTCACTTATCAATAGCGTGAAGTGTATGTCAACCTTACAGATAAAATAACACTAAGGTATGGTCCCTTTTCTTTCGACGGAAGTACGTGAATCGCAGTATAATGTAGTCAATGTAGTTATTTATAAAACGAACAGGGAAATGTGTGTTGCAGAAAGTTTATCAAATTGTTAAAAAGTGCTGCTTAAGCCGTGTAAATTTTCCCTTGTTTGCAAAAAATGGTCACGACATTATGCAGTGGTAGATCAATCGAACATGGGAAAGCAGGCAACTCTTAGCTGCAAAACATCTACCTTTTCTGAATATAGATTATACATTGAGACAAAAATTACAACACATTCACTAGCATCCTATTATAGAACATTTATATTAAACATACAGAACTTTCCATATGATTGTATTTCAACTACAATGAGGTCTAGAATAAAATAACTGCTCATAAGAAATCCCGGACGCGACCGAAACATTACACCCCTGTGATCTAATTCTAAATCTCGATTGCAGATCTGATAGAAGGTAACTATTTGGCCTAGTATACAAAGTTTAGCCAGTGGAACACGCTTTCTAATAACATTTTCCCCTTCCTTTTGTTACTTGAGTCACTGTATGATCTTCTTGTTCCATATCGTTTATTCAGTAATCTTCCTGCTCCACTCCACATTGTTCATTCAGTGATATTCCTGTTCAACATTGTCCATTCACTGATATTTCTGCTCCGCATTGTTCCTTCAGTGATATTCCTGCTCCCCATTGCTCATTCAACGACTTTCCTCTCCACATTGTTCATTAAATGATATTCCTACTCCATATTGTTCATTCAGTGGTATTCCTGCTCAATATTGTTTATTTAGTGATATTCCTGCTCCCCATTGCTTCTTCAACGATGTTCCTGATCCACATTGTTCATTCAGTGATATTTCTGCTCCTCACTGTTCATTAAGCGATATTTCTGATCCACATTGTTCATTCAGTGATATTTCTGCTCCTCACTGTTCATTAAGCGATATTTCTGATCCACATTGTTCATTCAGTGGTATTCCTGCTCCACATTGTTCATTCAGTGATATTCCTTCTCCACATTGTTCATTCAGAGATATTCCTGCTCCACATTGTCCATTCAGTGATATTCCTGCTCCACATTGTTCATTCAGTGATATTCCTGCTCCACATTGTTCATTCAGTGATATTCCTTCTCCACATTGTTCATTTAGTGATATTCATGCTCCACATTGTCCATTTAGTGATATTCCTGCTCCACATTGTTCATTCAGTGATATTCCTGCTCCACATTGTTCATTCAGTGATATTCATGCTTCACATTGTCCATTTAGTGATATTCCTGTTCCACATTGTTCATTTAGTGATATTCCTGCTCCACATTGTTCATTCAGTGATATTCCGGCTCCACATTTTTTCAGCGATATTCCTTCTCCACATTGTTCATTCAGTGATATTCCTGCTTCGCACTGTTAATTCAGTGATATTCGAGCTTCGTATTGTCCATTCGGTGATATTCATGCTCCACATTGTTCATTCATAAATCTGCATTTCATGTATATCTGCATTGCGTAATATAATCACATGAACATCTAGTTAAAACAGATTACATCATTAATGTTATCAATTTAAACAGTTGCCACGTCTAGTCTACAGACCGGCCGTAATAGCTCAGGTGGTAGAGCGTCGGCTTGCGGATCGGGAGGTCGCGGATTCAAAACCCGGCCGGGTCAATCCAAAGACTCTAAAGTTGGTAGTAGTGGCTTCCCTCCTAACGCTCGGGGCTACGGGGACAGCATTACGCCTGACTTGTCGGTGTCAGTATAATGGACCGGCCGGGTTCAGTCCTTGGGCACCTCATAAGTGCCCCTGTGCTATAATGATAGAAATGTCGCCGCACAATATCGGCAAAAATGCCGGCAAATTCCAATCCTATCCCATCTAGTCTCCTTCGACAAACATATTTGTTTTTATACATCCACTACTTTCCCCCAAGGCATTTACTGACCGTATGAAGCCACCGTTGTACAAGGTCAATCTTTGGGGTTTCCTAAATTTAGCTTTGTCGTAACTCTTGACGCTGTCGCAAAAGACGCCGCTCAAAATCGTCTTTATGTCTCTGTCTGTCTGTCTGCCTGCCTGTCTATATACTAGTATTTCTGTAAGTATGTTTGTCTGTCTGCTGTCTGTCTGCGAGCCTGCCTGACTCTTGGCTTACCCTGTCTGTCTGATACTGTACAATTCTTTTTAATGTCTTAAAAAAGGTATTCTTTCTAATACTGGCACCTGTACCGCACGCATTTCTGCCATAATAGAATCAATCTGCAAGGCATGGTTGTCTGTCTAACAATATAACAAGCAATTTCATGTACCATGATATTAAGTATATTTAATTGTTCAGTACTAATCGAATAAAGCGCTCGTGTATACGTTTCTTAAAAATCAGTGTTCGCAGACATTGATTTGAATTGCAATTACGGTCACTTCAGAAATAAGAAATGTATACGATATTGAAAGATTATTTATTAATATAGAGACATTTGTAGACAATGTTCTTGTTCAACCGTATTAACAATTTGTTACTCTCGGCATAAATAGTCTGTATTGTTAGATAATTTAAACTGACATGTGCCATGCATTATCGCTTATCATAGAATCTATACTAGCTCAAGTTGTTGAAGATTTCCAGCTGGAAATATATATTGATAGGATATTAAGTTGAATATGTGTTGTTATTAACCGACGATGGAACCGAGAGGAGAATATTTTTTGTCGTTGTCCGTACGTCCGTCTGATTTCCCGGCCCCGGGGAACTGTACTTTAGCAGCTTACTGGATGTCAACGAAACTTTATGGGAACCATCAATGCCATAAGGTTAGGGGCATATCATTCGCATGTTCCGGTTTGACCACTTAACATAGAGTTATAGCCCCTGAATAGTATTTTGTTTCCACACTATTTATGATCTATTACTGAGAAATTTTGTGGGAACTTTCAATACCAAAAGGAGCTGGGCGAATTCTTGGCATTTTAAGGTTGGGTACTTCAACACACAGTTATGGCCCTTGATTGGTGATGCAGTATGTCTACAGAGTAATATTTGTTTCTGTGCTATTTTTGCAACGCTTACTGGATTTCAACGAAACTTTATGGAAACCATCAATACCTAAATAAGATGCGCATGCCATTGGCATGTTATAGATGTACAGAGTTATGGCCCTTGAATAATATTTCGTTTCCGCGTTATTTCTCGGCAACTACTGAAGCATTTATATTGTAATTCATACAACGTTGAAACGTAAAAGCCTGCGATTTATTCCTTATATGATGCTGAATCATATTGTTACCACTGAACTGACCAACCAACGTGAACTACAGCACATATCGTCACTTTTTGCGAGTGCACAACTTTTTCCAAGAAGATAACCACAAAGTTATTTATTAAAAAAATAATTACTGAATTCTTCCCATTTTCTTAATATGCAAATTCTGATTTTGCACTTTCTCCAAACAAGTACCGATCGGTGGTAAACTGTCTGTAACAGAGTCTTGTTTGCCGTTAGTTATGGGGTGGGACTATCATATAAAACTAAAGTAGACCTGTAAACAACACACAAATCTCTAATTCCATAAGCATGTGCTTTACAATATCTATTATAACATTATAATTCTGGCTTTGTACTTAATAATGGATGTTTTAAACATTATCATCAGTACCTGTATTACGACAATATTTTCATGGGCTCTCAGTGATATGTCTAATATATTAATACTAATAAAATATATAAGCTGTATTTCTACCTTGCTGTAGTTGCATGTGTATAATTCAAAACACCCAGTATCTGTCGGTTTACACTGACCGTGAGACTATTATGTGATGAGATGTCGGTCATTTTGTCGGTCGTGTACCGTTTTGCAAATTTACTATTTTGGTACCAAAATAAAGAGTGACAATGAATTGAATGCAGTTAATTTTAGTTTATAAAAAGATAACCCCTTTTTGCTTTTAACAATATTATAGAACTTACACTTAAAAAGTAAACATATCTTAAACACATGCATTATTAACACCACCCTTTGTTCGAAAATGCTCTAAAAGGCTAAAGTATTCGGTAACTTGCTTCAGTTATTTTTCTATTGGTATATGACCCCTAGGACGAAACGATCGACATTTTATATGTATTTAAATCTATCAAATTAGCGTTACGTTTACGACACATGAGGAATATTGCCTCATTTGGTAAATATGCTTGATCTTTGAGCTTACAGCATCTGAAAATTGAAAAGCATCGCGATGCTTTTGAATCGCTTACCATAAAGACAGCACACAACTTTGAAGGACAACATGTTCACATATAATCGAGTGATCAGATGTATTCCTGTAGTTACTTATTGATTGAGGTCCATCATTTCTAGTGATAGGTAATATTGTATATGTTATACCTTATTCATTGAGGTGATCAGAGGAACTATTGCACTTACTTAAGCATTGAGGTGCATCATTTCTAGTGATCAGAGAAACTATTGCACTTACTTACTCATGAGGTGCACTATATCTAGTGGTCAGAGGAAGTACTGCACTTACTTAAGCATTGAGGTGCATCATATCTAGTGATCAGAGGAACTATTGCACTTACTTAATCATTGAGGTTCATCATATCTAGTGATCAGAGGAACTATTGCACTATCTTAATCATGAGGTGCACTATATCTAGTGTTCAGAGGAAGTATTGCACTTACTTAAGCATTGAGGTGCATCATATCTAGTTATCAGAGGAACTATTGCACTTACTTTATCATTGAGGTGCATCATTTCTAGTGATCAGAGGAACTATTGCACTTACTTAATCATGAGGTGCACTATATCTAGTGTTCAGAGGAAGTACTGCACTTACTTAATCATTGAGGTGCATCATATCTAGTGTTCAGAGGAACTATTGCACTTACTTAATCATTGAGGTGCATCATATCCTGTGATCAGAGGAACTATTTCACTTACTTAATCATTGAGGTGCATCATATCTAGTGATCAGAGGAACTTTTGCACTTACTTAAGCATTGAGGTTCATCATTTCTAGTGATCAGAGGAACTATTGCACTTACTTAATCATTGAGGTCCATCATATCTAGTGATCAGAGGAACTATTGCACTTACTTAATCATTGAGGTGCATCATATCTAGTGATCAGAGGAACTATTGCACTTACTTAATCATTGAGGTGCATCATTTCTAGTGATCAGAGGAACTATTGCACTTACTTAATCATTGAGGTGCATCATTTCTAGTGATCAGAGGAACCATTGCATTGCACTTACTTAATTATTGAGGTGCATCATATCTAGTGATCAGAGGAACTATTGCACTTACTTAATTATTGAGGTGCATCATATCTAGTGATCAGAGGAACTATTTCACTTACTTAATCATTGAGGTGCATCATATCTAGTGATCAGAGAAACTATTGCACTGACTTATTTAATGAGGTGCATCATATCTAGTGATCAGAGGAACTATTTCACTTACTTAATCATTGAGGTGCATCATTTCTAGTGATCAGATGAACCATTGCACTGACTTAATCATTGAGGTGCATCATATCTAGTGATCAGAGGGACTATTTGACTTACTTAATCATTGAGGTTCATCATATCTGGTGTTCAGAGGAAGTACTGCACTTACTTAAGCATTGAGGTGCATCATATCTAGTGATCAGAGGAACTATTGCACTTACTTATTCAATGAGGTTCATCATATCTAGTGATCAGAGGAACTATTGCACTTACTTATTCAATGAGGTTCATCATATCTAGTGATCAGAGGAACTATTGCACTTACTTATTCAATGAGGTTCATCATATCTAGTGATTAGAGGAACTATTGCACTTACTTATTCAATGAGGTTCATTATATCTAGTGATCAGAGGAACTATTGCACTTACTTATTCAATGAGGTTCATCAAAGCTTTTTCGAACAAAATTTGAAAACGTGCAAGCATCAGTGGTGATTAAGTCGTTTTAAATTCAGATAGTAAAATCTATTTACGTGACAATGTGTCAGAATCCATTGTAAACAGAGCTTCAACTTCGCCTTTTTCCTTTCTTTGGATTTGTGCATAATGCAACATTATTATTGGATGTTTGGTGTTGCATTGTACTGCTGTTTTCTAGACATTGTTTTATGTTTATTAAAGCCCATTTGAAATCATTGGTGTATCCACGATATCCATGCAACAGACAGCTCGTGTATATGTTTTTCTGAAAACGCTGCAGCAAAGTACTAGCGTACAAATAAAGAAATATTACACGAACAACACAATCATGTATGCACATTTCCAATTAGATCTATGCCGCCCATCTTTCCTTGCACATACACATTCTTTTATGTTTCAAGTAAACATGCACGGCTTGTGGTGATTCTTAAATATGAGATATAAAGATGTTATTTTATTTACATTGCGGTGATTAAGAAAAAGTAAGCAGAACACAGTTATATGTGAATCATTACTGTTGTTGTAAAATGACTGATTAAAGTGCAGTATATGCGCAATCCATGTAGATCTTTCGCCCTTATAAAAGGAACTATTTCGTGTTCACCAGTATAAATTGTCTTCCGAAATTACAATTCACTTACAATATTTGTATTTTTATCAGACCAGAAAACTGATCACACACAACTAATACATGGATTCCACGTGTCTATGTCTTGATAGCAATTAACTGCTGTGAAAGAATTGTTCGCGCAATCGGCAATATAAATACTTTACCTATATACTCTGTAGACTACCGAGGGTCGCCATGATTTGTGTTTGCTTGACCCCATCACATAGTAAACAGGAGAAGGATTTTCGGACAACGAGATACTAGGTACGTGCTTTGGTCTTCCTACATTGTAGGTAGTTCCTGCACATTTGCAGTAATTTGCTTTGAAATAGACCAGGTTTGACTCTACAGCAAAGCGTAAGTGTTCAGCTCAAATCGGGGCTACAATACATGAATCGGTACGGTAATGTCCGTGCGGTTTTTTAAAAAAGCATTTAAGCCATTGTCTCTAAGACATGCACACAGGTACAATATCTTAATGTGTATCATATGGACTGTGTATATCGTGTTTTAACTAAAGTAACACAAATTAGGCTTACATGTAAATAAAAGTTGCAGAATTTTATATAATTTCTTCGTAAATCTCTGCCAAGAAATAATATGAAGATGTCTCTCTTTTTTACTAAAAGTGATAGTGTGGTTGTGAAAGTTTGAGTAAGGGTGATAGTGTGGTTGTGAAAGTATGAGTAAGGATGATAGTGTGGTTGTCAAGGTATGAGTAAGGATGATAGTATGATTGTAAAAGTATGAGTAAGGGTAATTGTGTGATTGTGAAGGCATGAGTAAGGGTGATACTGTAGTTGTGAAAGTATGAGTAAGGGTGATAGTGTGGTTGTAAAAGTATGGGTAAGGGTGATAGTGTGGTTGTAAATGTATGAGTAAGGGTGATACTGTAGTTGTGAAAGTATGAGTAAGGGTGATAGTGTGGTTGTAAAGGCATGAGTAAGGGTGATACTGTAGTTGTGAAAGTTTGAGTAAAGCTGATAGTGTGGTTGTAAAAGTATGAGTAAGGATGATAGTGTGGTTGTAAAGGTATGAGTAAGGGTGATAGTATGATTGTAAAGGTATGAGTAAGGGTGATACTGTAGTTGTGAAAGTATGAGTAAAGGTGATAGTGTGGTTGTAAAAGTATGAGTAAGGATGATAGTGTAGTTGTTAAAGTTTGAGTAAGGGTGAAAGTGTGGTTGTGAAAGTATGAGTAAGGATGATAGTGTGGTTGTGAAAGTATGAGTAAGGATGATAGTGTGGTTGTGAAAGTATGAGTAAGGATGATAGTGTGGTTGTGAAAGTATGAGTAAGGGTGATAGTGTGGTTGTGAAAGTATGAGTAAGGGTGATAGTGTAGTTGTGAAGGTATGAGTAAGGGTGATAGTGTGTTTGTAAAGGTATGAGTAAGTGTGATAGTATGATTGTAAAGGTATGAGTGAGGGTGATAGTGTAGTTGAGAAAGCATGAGTAAGGGTGATAGTGTGTTTGTCAAGGTATGAGTAAGGGTGATAGTGTGGTTGTAAAGGTATGAGTAAGGGTGATAGTATGATTGTAAAGGTATGAGTAAGGGTGATACTGTAGTTGTGAAAGCATGAGTGAAAGGATGGGAGATGTTAAATTAATAATTATTTCAAATTAAAAATACTCAGTTATTGTAATTTTACAAAAAAATAATTGTTATGTAGATCTAAAATAAGCAAATAAAATACATGTTAACGAAAGTTCTGTAGTGGATACGCACATGTACTCACTTTTAGGCCTTTATTTTCTAAAAAAAAATAAGTAAACAGATTTATTTCAGAAACAATCATTAAAAGTATAGCAAATGACACCAATGAACGTATGAAGACAAATTTTGTCAAAGAGTTCTTAGTCAAAACAAACATACCGACACCAATAATCAAACAACTCCCGTTCATCAATGAACCCAGTTGGAGCAGTAAATATTTGCTGTTCTATTATCACATTAAGACACGCGGACCATATTTTATAGAAATCCCGACTTCAGAAAACACATTATTAAAAATGCGTTTGATATAATGGTACTGGCATTGCTCATCAGATCGTTATTATTTGTGTAAACGTTTTTCTCTCATACTAGAAATGAAAAGATGAAAATGTCATAAAAATGTCAAGATTTACAAGATGGATTTTTGTGACAATGACATTTAAGTTTTATAATTCTACGCCCAAATAGTAAATATTAGGTTACATACTCAACATTGAACAAAATGGGAGATATCTTACTAAGCGAATCATACATGCCATTTTTATATAAATAAACGCACAAAATATGGCATATTTTAAACAGCACATCACGGTCACAAATCAACGAACAATTCCTAAAAATCAACATAAGCCAAAGAGTCATGAAGCCTTACTTTCAATATTATTTAAACTGCATTTTGAAAGGTTCTTTGACTCTTCAACATAAATCAGTTTTACAGATTGTCGTCATTGAATTAAGATGCTTTGCTTATGCGTTTTTCTCCCAAAATGACATTTTATGATATAAATGTAGTGTTTTAATTAATGTATTTTTCATTTAGTTCAGGCTATCGCAAATACAGAAAAATATGAAGAAAGGTAAAATCTTACTAAAATATATTTATGTGATTAAGTGGCTACATAAAAATAGTAACAAAGGGCGTTTATAACGTGGGTTGGTAACACCACGGGGACATTTTCATGGGCTGCCATTGTTAAATAAAAATACATTATTATATAAAATATTATATCAGTATCCACAAACCAGGTTTAAGCAACCCAGTTGGCCCTTTTGCCGACTGACCGTTCCAAGGCGGTAACTGCTTTTTTTTCTTTTTGTGTGTTATGTCTCGTCTCTGTGTTTTTGTCACATTTACATTTACCTTGTTTGCCTTTGTCTACAGGTAGATAAAATTTAAATATATGTGGAAATTTTGATAGGACCTTTTCTTATTTACCTATCCATAGAACAAGATTTCTTAAAAATAGAATAGAAAATCTTTTTACCTGCGTTCACTATGTATAAACAATCTAAGGCAATGTAGTAAATAACTTTTTTTCAAAACATTACAATATATATTTTGACGAAGGCTGCTTTTATATAAAAAGAAAAAAAGAGAATGAAGAACATATAAGCTGTTTATTACTCCAAGAGCTTGTAACATAGCAGTAGTTTACTTTGAAGCAGCTTAATGTAAGTGCTCTGGAAGTCCGATAGTAGATTTCTGATCTGTGCGACACGGCAATCCTTTATGATAATTGGCTATCAGGATTTAAGACGTGGCAGCATGGACATGTGGTCAAAAACTGAGCACAAAACTGATATTGTGTGGCTATCACGAAGTTATCCTAAATTTAATATTCAACGTTTACACACGCACGTGCGAGCACACACACACACACACACACACACACACACACACACACACACACACACACACATACACACACTCACACACACACACTCACACACACTCACACACACACACACATACACACTCACACACACTCTCACACACACACTCACACACACACACTCACACACATACACACACACTCACACACACTCACACACACACTCACACACACACACACTCACACACACACACACACACTCACACACACACACTCACACACACACACAGACACACACACACGCGCGCGCGCACGCACACACACTCACACACACACACTCACACACACTCAAACACACTCACACACACTCACACACACACACTCACACACACACACACACACACTCACACACACACACTCACACACACACACACACACACACGCGCACGCACACTCACACACACACACACGCGCACGCACACACACACACACACACACACACACACACAAACTTCTGCAGTTCGATATATATATTTTATATTCAATTGCCTCGCAGCACACGTTTTTATGCGATAGACTTTTAGTTTATATTTGAAAGACTCCTGGCGTTCATAACTTATTATTAGGCACTTCAATGTATCTGTGCTAAACAATACAATACCCTCAGTGAGATATTAACAACGATTAAAAAACCCTCAAGTAAATAAAAAATGAATATAAAAATAATTTAATTTGTTTTGTTAAATTCTTAAAATATATATATTAAATTCTTGAAAAGTGAAATGATGCTCTGTTAGTAAGCCCCCTAAAGGACTAATCGTATGCATTGTTTCTTCAATGATGTCAAATTCTATTTTTTCTTTTTCATATATTAGGTATTTCAAATATGTTATTGTAACATTAAATGTCATGAAGTGTGTATTTCCCAACGTGGTTATAAATTTGTATTTTATCGCAACATACAAATTCTTGAAAATGTTAACTGCTTACTAAAATATTTTGTTTTGCTCATGATAACAATAAACCGAATGTATCGAGATGAGAAGAAAGACAACTTAACTAAATACCAAGAACACCTGTCTTGCATAATAAGCTGTGTTCGTGGTATTTAGTTACACGGCTGTATAGCTGAGATATGTTGGTGGCTTTCACTCGGAACTCCTCTGGTAATTCCGTCCTCTACGTAATCGCCATATTGACGAACTACATCCAAAATAGCAATCGTACCTACTCGGCGATCTCCGGCAAGCTTCGGATATAGACATCACCGAAGCGTGATCCGAGTGCATGCAGGGTAATAACTGGTATATTACACTTTTACCAAATCCTGATTGTAATATACATACAGTATCAACTAAGTTAAAAATATTCTTTAACTAATCAATCTGCTCTTCTTTCAATGAATGTTGAATCTCCATCATATCTAAAGTGTACTGCATGCACTTTTAAAAGTCAGCCATCTTTGTTTACATAATGCAATGAGAAGTTATTCGCCGGGGCAAATCATCAACAGGTGTATTCCTACAATTACATACGAGGTGATATATCCGAAGTTTGCCGGAGATCGCCGAGTAGGTACGATTGGGTGGATTTAAGCATTTAGATGAGTCATATACAGTCAGGCTTAATGGAAGACATGGCTGACAATGTGTTTTGTCAGTCACGAGGTTCGCCCTTCGCAAGTTTTACTTAACAAGTTAATAGCAACATATGGAATTGCATGATTGAAAATCATTTTAAATAAATGACATGCCATTATCTATGAAAAGGTTGCTTAAGTCGAGAAATTAGTTATTTCTAAAAATATTATTGTTGCTTATTTTTTTTATTTTAAATAATTATTTAAAAAAAGGGAAATAGTATAACTTTTTCATCCTACCAAGTTGAAAGAAAGATGTACATTTTACAATAGTTCATTGAGACAACAACACTATACTCCGGTGACTTTATTTTTAAATCTAATTTCCCACGAAAAGCAATAACTGAATTTCCTCTAGTTTGATACTTGATCCAGAAATGTCTCGTTAGTTGACAGCCAATTTCCTGAAAAGAATATTTGGGATCGAAAAGTATTCCTCGTGCGATTGAAATCTTATATACCAGACACTATAAGTTACTTAAAAATTTAGAAAAGTAGAGATTAAAAACTGATAAGAATATAATTAACCTTTGCAAGTAGAAATTTAACAAATCTAAATAACCTTCTCATTAATGTAATTAAGTTTAACGACGCAAACAATCGTTCAATATGAATACTTTTATTCCAGAGCTCGTCTTGGTTTCTTGTAACTGATAAAGATGACAATGTTCCCTTAAAGCCTGGCTTGTCGAAAAAACAGCGAATAAACTTTATACGCATAATAATAAAAGTACAAAGAAGATCTCATATTTTAATAGTTTTCGTATAGCAAAACAAACAGAAAGCAGACTGTACCGCTACCTGGTAATAAGAACACTTACTTTACATATCTTCATACAAGTTATCAAGTTAACATTTATATAGAGGAAATTAAGTCGGCAGAAGGACCGACAGAGGTACTTAAACCTGGTTTGTGGAGATCTCCAACTTCGTTCTTCCGGGATGGTTTTCGCACATAACGTATATCTTTCGTATATCTTTACGGCTACAGTCATGGCCACATACTTTTTCGGCAGTTCGACATGTTTTATCAGTCGCTTCCCAACACTGTTAGAACGATTATCATCTGGCTCTTCATACATACGTCAGATGTATGATGTTTATTGATGTCAATGGTCAACTTTATTTGTTTAACTTACCGGCAGCAAGCTTCAAACATATCTTGAATATCGTTTCAGGAATTAGAGAAAAAAAATAGTTTGGCTGAACTTATGGGCAATCTGAGACATATAGTTTATGTATATGATAATCCAGACATTACACAGCAAATGACGATGTTACTGTTGTTCAGCCAGGGTTATGGCATCGCTATTTTCTTTACTGTTTTTGAGACAGTTTTACCTATGGGTATCATACCACAGACAGACAAACAGAGACAGACAGAGACAGACAGACAGACAGACAGAAACAGACAGACAGATGACAATCAGACAGTCAGACAGACAACAGACAGTCAAAAATACAGACAGACAGATCGTATATTAAAGTGACGTAAACTACAGTGTTTCTTGTCACATACAAAAAACATTCAAAAACAGACAAAGAAGTCACACGACTCATGGCAACATGGTTATTGTTTTCTCATTAAAAATTAAAGAGGATGAACACATTTATTTGTACGAAAAGTGACATAAAATTGTTAAAGTTACAGTTAAATTTTATTATCATAATTAAAAGAATACCCTTTGAAAAAATAAGTTTAAATAGAGTTGCTGATATACAAGTCAATTGTAATATATGATACAAAATCCATGAAGGTATGGCTAGAATGAACGAAAATATAAAGTAATACAAAAAATTATATTGCGTAATAACTGCTTTTTATGTATATGTCAACATTATTTTACTGCAAAAGTCGTGCACTAGACACCAACAAAGGTTTAACTGCAATTACACAATTCAAAGATTAGTGTTTATTAAAAAGGTAAGTAAACGAAAAGAAAGAGATAAAGCGGAACTGTACTAGACATTTTAGTTAAAGTACTGCTAAGCTAGACACAGGAATAGGCCGGAATGTTTCTTGAATAATGGAAACAGGTTTTTAACGTATAAATTTAAGACAACTATTATATTCATATTCAATAAATGTTCATTAGAAGTGAATATTTGTGTTTGAAAGTTATTAGTAATTATGATGCAAGTAAAAGAGCAACTGCAAAAAATGTATAAACGTATGCCTATATTTCGTATTAAACAACCAGTCTGTTTCTTAATTCGAATGCTTCTTGTACATTTTTACTTAAATTGCAATTGATGCTAAAATTTCCATATTTCATTAGTTCTCTTAACGAGTAAACACTATACAACTCCTCAACATATTGAGTCGCGTAAGGTGCCTGTTCATTGCATAAATGGTGTGATGAGAGTCTTAGTCTGGGTAAAGGGACATAATCTTTCCGAGAAAAAAAATCTGAATATCTTTCCAGACCATGTGCAGGTTTTTACCTTTATACGCCGATAGACTACGAGAAACATTAAGGTCAAACCGCAAGTTTGTAAGAACATGTATAGCAACGATGTTTGAATATTATTGAAACCGTTTATGATCTATTCATGAAGGATCACTACAAATATTTGAAAAATCATAACTATCCAGAAAAAGAAAAAAAAACACCGAAAAAAACAATACTTAATGATTGAAGCATCTGTTACAATAATTTAATAAGGTACATAACAGCGACCCAAAACAGCATTTTCCGATTTTTATAATTTGCACCAGAACTTAATACTACGATAATATTAATTGATAGCTAATTTAATATACCTGACTCTCCATAAAAACCATTGGTGTTCGTGGACTGTTCCGTCTTTATTGTATTCTTACACAAATTTAAAAAGAAGCGTTTAGTTGTGTTAGACTTCGAAAAACTCCATGCTTCTCTACTGTTATTCAAACTTGACACAACAAAAGCATTAAACAGCTGGCACATTGTTATTGCTTTAAGTAAATATATATTTCCCAATATTTAACATTACGGCGTTCAAGGCTTTAATCATTTTTCGACAATAAACTCCATATGATTATTACAGTTTACAGGATAATTAAATAATATTCCTTAATAATTAAACTCGTCAACAACATCTAACGTATTGCCCCCATAAAAGAGATAAAATGTGCTATATAGGATATATGAGTATATTAGTTCTTGGTGTATTTAATTGTAGTCCCTATCACAGTTCAATTCGAGTATATTGATATTATTTTGGAAGCTTTTCTGGACTCTCTGCTAATTAACCATGTCATCTGCAAAAAAAACACATCAATATTATACATGTACTTATGTCATCAATAATAGGAGTGGAAGTAACATTACCACGCAAATTCAAGTCAAGATCCCCGATAAATGATGAAAACATAACTTGGGGAAAGTATTTCACCCTGCAATTTCGAAGTATTCAAAAATTGACAAATCATTTCAAGATTTAATTTTCATTTTGACTTTTGAATGCATGTCATGAACAATGCGTAAAAGTTTTCCTTTAATGCCTGATTTAAATGTTTAAAACCATAAGCCATTTAAAGAAACACTATCAAATGCTTTCTTCAAATCGATAAAGGCACAATCATGTTTTTCCATTTTTTAAAGCTTCTGAACTAGTGTATGCAATGCAAAAATGGCAATTTTCCTCACGATTAAAGATAACCTGTAAATAAATCATTAAATATGGATGTGTAAATGCTATTCCTGTTTATTACCCGTTAACGCCACAATATATCTGTACAATTCTTCAATTATAAGTCCTTGAATATATAAGTAGCAAGTGTCAAAGTGTCAAAACCTAGTTTGAACTCGTGTTTGATCGCTCGTTATGGTTGTTTACAGTGGTTTACACGTCGTTTGATCAATAATCATACAGACAGCTGCTGCCTGCTATCGTGGATTTTAATCGAGCTGAACCCTAACTTTGCATGGTAATACATTGGATAGGCCTAGAGATTTATTGGCTAATTGAGGATCATTAAATGTAACGATGGTGCTAGCACTTTGCTGTTGTTCTTATCAAAATAGTGTTTAATTATTACTACAATTTTAATTTTAAGGAAATTTAAAAAATGGAAAACGTTATTGTATCTATTTAAATAAGAAAATGTAAAAAATATATATTACATTTATTTATCATTGTCCATTTTGTGTTGTTATTTTTATAAGCTGTTTAACCATGTTTAAAAATGCAATTACCAGTATATTTTCCAAGACAAAAATTTGCAAATATGTTAAAAAAGAATTAGATTTCTAATATGCATTGTGAATGAAATTATCATCGCATAGACCATAATTTGAACCCACTGTTAGAGTAATACACAACAACACAACAATTAAATAAAAACCAAATTGTTACTTGTTTTGTCTTTAACACTTGGCTCAGAAAATTCTGCCTTTACAACATTAAAAAAATCTCTAGTTGAAACGAGTATTGTCGACAATATCAACACAATTTATGAATCATAACTCATCATGAATAGGTGTAAACAAACTGCCAAAGGAATCAGTACTATGTTCAGAATATTTTAATCGTTTAATTTCCGCATAAACGGCCAGTATTGCCTTCACAGCCGGCAATTAAGTGTTTAAGATTATTGATTGTGGCAGTTATTGAATACAACAGCTAGGAATTACATTAATACATTGCTCTTTGATGATGTGTTGACATGTTTCCCTTAAAACGTGACAAATAAAATTTTGCATTACATGAAACATAGCCCAATCTCAGAAGTTCCGGCTCGGTTCAAAGGTAATTGTTTTTGTGACAAAGCATTTTGCATTCGACTATCACTGATATAACACGAGCTTGGATACTGTCGGTGAAAAAAACGAATTCATTTTTTTTAATATTTTTAGCATCGTAAATCTTGCAATTATAAATCTAACAATTTATAGCGTCATATAGTATTCGTGAGTATGATGTTATGTGACTGTGTCATGTCACAATAGAAAGTAGTTATTTGTTATTTATGAACCTGTATATAGGAAAAGTAAATATTTATAACGACACTTGTCTGTGGACATTTTTTTTACTAATTTAGAAAACAAGGTAAATCATTTATTACTTTTTTACCAAGTGATTGTAGATGTTACTTAACATATTACAGACTTTGGCATTTTTACCGTAAAAAGAAAGTCATATGTTTTCAGAACCCAACATGAAATACCTATATTTTTTAAGCTAACACAAAATAAAAGCAAACCAACAACAACAACAACAGGTAAGTATACCAATCTATTGATGTATTAAATCTAGGGGCCTAGTTCCATTCGGAGAGGGCGGTAATTTCCACAATTTATGTTCTCAACATCTGCATTCTGTAAGTGCCAGATGTTAATCAAGGTTATGTAATGTCTCATTACTACATTTGAAGAGGAATGTTGTGGCTTTGCGGTCAGAGTCGCCCGCTCCTAATTACTCAGCGCGTGTAAAGCCAGCTGGGTGAATAAAAAGACATGTGAAGAGGTCTTTCTGGCTGTAAAGTGTCCGTCCTTTGTTACAGTTATATTAAGACCTTTTAATTAGAGGAAGTGTTTTGTGACACACATAACATTGAAGAATAATTTCATTTGATTTATATATGCCCTGCATATCATGCTCTAAGAAGACAATATATTCTTAGAGGATTTGACGGTCTGTTTATAAACTGACAAGTATACTCTATTTAAATGAGAAGAAAATACTGCATAATATATCTCTACTTATTTAAATATCGATGTTGTTAAGAAATACCCGCCAAAATCATAAACTGAAACCTGTTCTTTCTTGCAACACTGTGACCAACGTTTTACTTTGTTTTCACATTTATTGTAAGATGGTGTACAAATATGAATAAGTATATATTCTGTTCTGTTCTGCTTTTAATATGGAAAGGGCTTTTTTATTCGATTTATGTTAAATAATATATTTTTATAAAAAAGAAGACAAAAAAAAAAAGAAGACAATGTCTATATTGATTGGTACAAATAATGCGACACAAATTGTACTAAGTGTCCCTATAAATACAAACCCGATGTAACACATCAAAACGCAAAAAAACTTACCTCGGAACTAACATCAAGTGTTTGTGAAAACCTGGATACAATTATTGGTCGTGTCTTTTCCGTCATCCACAAACACTATAAGTAGGCTACATATCTTTTGCGACAAGGCAGTCTATCAAAATAATTACCTGTCCGAATTTTAGACGTGGCGTCTGACGTCAATTATGTTGTCATACACTGAGCCAAAGCTTGATTTTGTCACTCGCAAGAAATGATTGGACCTCGGTTTTATGATTTTCAATCCATTTACTCAGATACTCCAATTTTGTCGATGGTATCTTCTATCATTAAAAAAAGTCCAAATTTATCACATTTTCAAAACTGAACTATTTTGACAGGTCTTTTATTTTAGCTTATTTAAGATATATCAGAATTCGTTAAAATTATTCTACTGTAACAACTGCACACCTGTTAACAACAGTTTGATATAGCGTTTGCATGGCTAGCTGCAAGTTTTGAAAGTGTCATAATAGTTCAAAAGATTTTTCAAGTAAAAGTGTTATATAATTATATATTTTTTAATCTTAACCACGAATATGTTTATTAGAAGGCCATTGAGTTTCATACTGGCCTAAATCAAAATATCCTGTATCAAGTGACACCTGTATTTCTTCGAACACAAAACAATAGAATCTTGATAAGTCATAGAAAGTACGGGTTACATTTGTCTTAATCTGAGGCGATTACCTGTATGTTTGGGCTGTGTCGCTTGCGACACCGTCCATACTTATGATAGCTGGATTGCAGAAGCACACAGGATTGACCATGTATGACATTGACTACTCGCGGTCAGTTATTCATGCCTGGGAAGAAGTAGTGCGTGTACAGCACAAATATGGTATGTCTAAGGAGACTAGACGCATCAAATGTTAACATTAATACTGTTATCTGTTAAAACTAAAATTAAACTAAATTACACAATATATTTAGATAAACATGAAATGCATATTTATGAATGAACAATGCCGCGTAACAATATACGCATTGACTAGAGGAAAGGGTCGAAATGAGGAGCGCGGAGCCTTTTGCGGCTTTGAACTTGGGTATGTAATGACATAGGTCATTCTTATGATCTCAGCATCTCAGTCCAAACCTACCGCACGCGTTTGGAGAGAATGGCGCATTCTAGATTTTCAGATTCAGATAACAGGGATGTAAGAGGTAGTAGATAATTTCAACCTTTGTTTTGGCCGAATCAGATACCATGTATGAGCTTGTGAATTGTCAATTAAACGATTTAAAATATCTAGAACTTTGTCTTGATCTTTGGCAAAGTGTATGATAACATGGTGTTACAACAAAAAGTGTGCTATTGTTGGAAGAAATGCGACTCAACCTTAACCTAAAAAGTATTAAATTTAATTATTCCCAATTGTCAATTGTTGGGAACGAGGGACTGTTTGAAGAAGAAGAATAAAAATTATGACACTTTTATATAAATATCTATATTCATACAAGTCAAGTTGTGTAAAGTCACGTAGGTGTGATGGTCGAATAATACTGTTTTTTATGTTGCAAGACTAGAAGTTTACGCTTCTAACACTGGAATGTTTCTTTTCTTCGTAGCGTAATAATTTTATCAAATTGTAATTGCACATACCTCAAGAAATCAAAGCGCTCGATTTCCCGGTTCTGGTAGCACAACTAGAGTTCCAACCAGGGTCTCCAGTACCTGATTACGCTACCAGAACCGGGAAATCGTTTATTTACACAATGATCTATTCATAACAATTCTGCTTTAAGAACCAGAATCATGTGCTTTGAATGATATATTGCATGGTTAAGGTCAATAATGGCATTATTATTACGAATCTTGAGCAATAAGTACGAACTAAAGATATTCATGTCACATTTAAAGCAGACCAGTCCGATTCTTGGTTTGTGGTATAAGTCTCGCTTTATTGTATATAAACCTTTTGACAGAGAATTATGGTGGGTGTTTGAAAGATGATTTGTCAAGAAAGGAATTCGTCATGAAAATGTTATTCTTAACTATTCATGTGAGTTGTGGGGGTTCTGTACAAGTAAAAGTCTGGAACGCCTTCACTTAAAATTTTGTAAACATATACTAAACGTTCGTTCTAGTACAAGTACTGTAGCTGTATATGCAGAACTTGGACGGTATCCCTTATATATTACTCGTTTTGTTAGAATTATTAAGTACTGGTGTAAAATAATTCAGTATACCAATAGAATAGTTGTTTCATTGTATGATCAAGGTTTAAAAGATTGTCTAAATGGTTGCAAAAATTGGGTTTATAATGTAAAAACCTTACTAGACAAGTACGGGTTTTCAGATGTATTTCTGAATCAAATCTCATTAAGTAAGAAAATATTCCCTCTGATATTCAAACAGCGTATTATTTATACTTTTACGCAAGAGTGGAATGGCTTAATAAGTAATAATAATGTGTTGGACTTTTATAAAAAACATAAAGGACACACCAAATTACGAGCAATACTTAGATATTGTACCAAATGACTTAAGACATTTTATTACAAAAATGAGAATCTCTGCACATTCCTTAGAATCCACACGGAAGGCTTCTCAAGAAACCCTGTTTCTAGAGACAGTAGATGCTGTTTGTTATGCAATAATAGAGATATTGGAAGACGTTTTTCATTTTATTTGTATATGTCCAATTTACAATGATTTAAGAAGAAGGTACCTTAATCCAACTATGTATAGTAGACCATCCGTATATAAAATGTGTTTGCTATTTGATTGGAAAGATAAAACCATACTTACCAATCTCGCTCTATTTATCAAGAAAGCAATCTCACTTAGAAGGACAATGTGTGTACTTAATACATAAAGTTTATTCTCTATTGCTGTTTCTTATATTCTTTATATTTATTATAATGAAACTATTACATGCGCAGCTGGAAATAGTGTCATTTGTATTTCAGACTTTTAGGATAGTAAGAAACCTGATTCTAGATTTTACATTGTTATTCCAAAACGATGATGTACATATGTACAAATCTGAATAAAAATATGTTCTGTTCTGTACTGTTATGATTTAAAAGATGGTATAAGAACGGCATGTATGTATTTTGCAGAAGTAGCTATAAGTATTCAGGTCTTCGATTTGTCTATCTTTCTTAAGCATGCTGTTTGCGTAAATACATACACACCAAATAAAAGCTTTTCCTTTATGAGTTTTACTGTACGTAATCAACATGCTTTTATATTTGGGAGAATGGACGTTTTTGACAATGAGAATCACAAATGAAGACCTACACATGAAGAGTTATTGTAACGTGTGCGCGTGTGTGACCTTTGTCTACTATTTATTTAGATTTTAATGTATGTGATAATTTTTAAAGCCCATCACATTTTACCATATCCATACTGACTCGATGGAGTACGGTTGTTTTGCTAAGTGTTTGCGCCAGGACGTGTGTCTCTTCTCTTTTGGAAAGAACGGTAACGGAGGTTTCTGTGTATCAAATCCGTTTAGTTACCAGATGAACTATCACCCTTGGCGGAGAGTTTGAGTCACTGACGTATAGCAAATGATACGCCGCATGGTTTGCCTGAAACAACGTAAGTGCAATGCTTTGGTGATTCTTCGTCTGTCAAGTACAATTTGTGATCAAAATGGCGTCACCGCGTTGGTCCGGGTCCATGTCGGGGTGAGAACCTTTTTGTGGGAAGGTCTTTCAGAGATATTGTCAAGTGTTTTTGATTTTACCAGACATGTCTGCGGTCCCTTCATCATAATAATCTGAACGTCGCCAATACGACCGTAATTGTGCGCCGTGATGTAGGAAAAACAAAACAAAACAAAACAAAAACCATTACCAAACAACTGTAGGTCGACAAAATATCATCATCAGTGTGTCATTCCGACGTTAAAGAACTTTCAAAATTAGCTACATTGATTTTTATATTATTTCAATCCCATTGCCCTGGTAAAGAATTGTTTATTTAATTAATCATATCAGTAATCAGTCAAATTTAACATAATCAAAAAGGGCTAAGAGATCAGAGTTAACAAAACGCTTTAACATTTTCTGTGTTTCTCAAAAGTTACCCTTCGTAAATTATGAGCGCTGAATTGCTTGAAAGGTTGTAATAACAATATATTGTTGTCACTGGACATGGTTTTCAATGGTTGATTACGTGAAAGTAGTAATAATATAAGAAAAAACTTAAATGTTCCATTTACATGTACTTCACTTCGCCTATATTCCTCGATATTACTTTGTGTTTAAATTAAGTTTGCAACTGAAACATGGAGAATTGTGTCGGGCAATTTGGATTTTATTTTAGGGTCATAGTAATTAAGTTGCCATTAACACTTACCAGACAAAATGCACCGGGACTTTTGTTTACACATATCTAAGAGCACACATAATATAAATATAAGGATGTAAACTCTGCAGTAAGCGAGTTATTAAGATTAAGTACCAAAATGTTTTGTCAGCCATTCAGTGGATCAGGCCTTGCTCAAAGTATGTTGAAAATATGCGTATTTATATTACTGTATGTTGCGATAATTATGTCAATTGAAATTGATTTATAAATATAAATTAAGGTATACATTCGTTTAAATTTTAACGTCAGTGTATACGTTTAAAATAAAAAATATTAAGTGTTTAAAAATACAGTGCCACAGCATACACATGTTCTTTCATTTTTAGGTGGGAGAATTCTGGAAAATATGTTTAATGTTTTCTCACATGCGCAGCTATTCTTGTATCAGCAGTATTCTAATCTGCAAAGGGCATAATTATTATAACTTATTGTATGGTTGGTCATATCGCTACATTGTTTGTCAGATAACAATCCAGGCAGTTCATGGACAACGATAGAAGTATAGGCGTTAAGACTCCACCTTACCGGAGCCCTTCCGATCCATTAGAAATCTGGAAGAAACAACGACCTCAATTTAATTGCTTGACACATGACTCACTCAATTCATAATATTTTATTAATGTGTGGCAAGCATGGGAACATAACATTGCAATATAATGGTCATTAATCAGACCATCCATACCCGATACCCGTGATTCTAGTTTATTTTTCTTTTCATTTTTATTGCATTCTGAACTTCCCCAACTATAATTATCTTATTTTAACACTATTCTACACAACCAGTTTTACATCAAGAATTCAAATAAGAAGTTTTAGAAATGTTTCTTAATTTATTGATTATAAAATGCATTCTTTATTTTTGAGAAGTACCTATCAATGTCCTCATATGAAGGCTTCATAAGGTGTTATCATGATTTGTTTTCTATTTTAAATATTTGAGAGTTCTTAAGGTTTGTATATTTCAAAAATCTGAATTTAGTTAGTATGCAATTTTTCAAAAGGTGTCTTTTTCATAAGTGTTTTATATTTCTCTGAAGTAATACTCAAAAACAACCTATTACAATCACTATGATTATGGTAATACTGACTTGAAGCATTCATGTACTTAGCTTTTTTGATTGGCGGCAGTTAATTTTCTGACAGTCACAAGTTATGGAGCTAGCTCGCAGATCTGTGCGACACGGCAATCCATCAAGATAATTGCCTGTCCGGACTAGAGACATGGCAGCACGGAAATAAATTCTCTTGTCAAATACCGAGCACAAAACTGAGATCGTATGACTAGCAAGAAATTTCCAACGCCGGTTCTATAACATTTGAAACACCGCCCTTCATCTTCTCAGCTGATGACTTATGCCATTTTGTTTGAGAATATTTATATTATATTGCTTAAGATTCCTGACATCGATATCGTTGCCCAGTGCAAAATTGTACTAGGTACCGAGTTAAAAATATTTTAAAATATCATTATAAATACACTGTTATTGAGTGATATTGTTTGCCAATCAGATATACTTGGTCCGAAACTACAATTCATCACCTTAGCATTAATCATTTCAATATGTCCATTTGAAATATAACTACTCATTTAAGCATTATTATTAATTATTATTAATAATCGTATTAATTGCAGCAGATGCGACACCGTGTAAACACACTTAACAAGAGAACACATTTATCGTCTAACTCTATTTTAAACCGTATTAGATGCTGTTGCTTTCAGAGACAACAGCGGAAGCTTGTAATGTTGGTGTGAATACAGGATAAATACATTCAGGAATGTTATAACAACATGAATCTTTAATATTGTATTGACAAGTTACCTTTTACCATGACAGAATAGTGTAGTAATATTACATTGATATCAGACCATTAGCACTCTTTAAGCGCAATTCAAAGTTTTGCTACGCATGACGTTGAAATAATTGTGTGTTGTTATTGTTGTTTTTGTGGCAAAGCGTTTTAGGTTCGACTACATGAATATACAATGTATATGTTAGTGTTATCGTCCCACGAACGGTATTTAAGTTATCTAGAGAAGGTGCCCACTTGAAGAAAATTTAGCGATGCCTTTACTGAGTAATGAATGCCATGAACACCTAGCATGACACCTCACCTAGTCAAATTCGTGGAACTACCTCTATATTTGCAAGCTAAGAAAGCTAGCCTAATACTATTTTAACTATTTTAACTACTTTGGTATTGAATTGAGCCCGTGGCCTCTAATAACTGACACTTAATAAAATAAGTAGGGAAGTCTTAATTGACCGGCGATTGAAAAAAGACAACTAATCAGTATACCCGTTTTGCATGGTTTGTTTTTGATATATACTACAGTTTTGTCCGTTCGATTGGATAGTTTTCTTTCCTATTTTCGTCATTTTCTCAACATGTTTTCTCATTTCACGTCATTGACTAGTTCTTTTAAACTGCTATTGCTTTTACTGTTTTTTATTTCAAACCGATCCCTCTTTAGAGCCTGTTTAGTTGAATAAGCTTTTATCTCGTGCCCATATTATAAATATTTTCCATCGTATGCTTATCATTAATTGCCTTTCTTTGAATATTTTGTCTACACTGTTTGTCTTGAAGTAAACCCTCCAGAAAGCGTGAGGTAAGACTGATAGTAAACCAAGTTTGAGCACCCCAGTCGTTCCAAATTTCGACTGACCGTTGCAAAGCTGTAACTGCTGGGTAATTTCTGGTCTCAGTGCCTCTGTCACCTGTACATTAACTATGTGCGTATGCCTCTGTCAAATGTATATTAACTATGTGTGTGTGCCTCTGTCACCTGTACATTACCTACGTGCGTGTGCCTCTGTCACCTGTACATTTACTGTTCATGTGTGCCTCTGTCACCTGTACATTAACTACGTGCGTGTGCCTCTGTCACCTGTACATTAACTACGTGCGTGTATCTCTGTCACCTCTACATTTACTATTCGTGAGTGCCTCTGTCACCTGCTATTACTATTCGTGTGTGCCTCAGTCACCTGTACATTAACTATGTGCGTGTGCCTCTGTCACTTGTACATTTACTATTCGTGTGTGCCTCTGTCACCTGTACATTAACTACGTGCGTGTACCTCTGTCACCTGTACATTTACTATTCGTGTGTGCCTCTGTCACCTGTACATTAACTACGTGCGTGTGCCTCTGACACCTGTACATTAACTATGTGCGTGTGACTCTGTCACCTGTACATTAACTATGTGCGTGTACCTCTGTCACCTGTACATTGCCAAGTACGTGTGCCTCTGTCACCTGTACTTTACTACGTGCGCGTGCCTCTGTCACCTGTACATTAACTACGTGCGTGTGCCTCTGTCACCTGTACATTAACTATGGGCGTGTGCCTCCGTCTCCTGTACATTGCCAAGTGCGTGTGCCTCTGTCACCTGTACATTGACAAGTGCGTATGCCTCTGTCACCTGTTCATTAACTACGTGCGTCTGCCTCTGTCATCTGTACATTGACTACGTGCGCGTGCCTCTGTCACCTGTACATTAACTACGTGCGTGTGCCGCTGTTACTTGGTATTTTTAATATTTTTCTATAGGGTTATCATTATGAGACCTATCTGAATGTTCCTAGTCGTTTTGAAAATGGGCGCCGAGACCTCCAAACGAGCTTCGAAAAATAATCGAATAATATCAATTGTTACGACATGATACCATGATATGTAAAATACATATAGATGTGCATATACACAGAATTTGTTTAAATACCCAATTAACATTACAATAGAGCGGACGCCAATGACCTAGATGTTGGATTAGCCGACTTGTAATTCTTCAGCCCCTTACAGCGAGTGGCTCAAGTTCCGGTCCGGAAAGTTTTCCTGCTGACCTGAGCCTGTGGTTCTTCCCAGACATATTTCTGAGGTCATCTTCCGCCAATTATTAGTTGGGTTTCGCCAATATGACCAAAGCAAAAACACAAAAGTAATAGAAGGATATTTTTTTCTCTTTTAAACTGTCCTGATTAGGCATTCACTTCAGTCAACATTATCGTTAATTTACTCTAACTCGCTGTATTTTGACTAATATATAGACAAACTTATGTAAGTAAGTATTGATCAAACTCGATCTAGATAACTTCAGGAGCGATCAGGTTCATGTTAACAATACGTTTACCCTTTCATTTTCCGTTAATATGGTCAATATTGCTTAAAATTGTTTTTGACATCGATGTTAATTTCCTGTTCAGGCTTCAGGCGCGACAGCAAGAAGATAAATTCTCTTGTAATACGCCAAGCACAAAACTGAGTAGAAAGAAATTATCCGAAAAAAATATATTATATGTTGCACCATTGCGCAATGTCTAAACCCAATCCGGGTGAGAACAAGGTTCATTGTGTCGATCATTCAAACATCTGAACTTAGTCAAAACATTGTATCGAACATTCAAACATCTGAATCTAGTCAAAACATTGTGTCGAACATTCAAACATGTGAATTTAGTCAAAACATTGTGCCGAACATTTAAACAGCTGAACTTAGTCAAAAGCATTGTGTCGAACGTTTAAACATCTGAACTTACTCAAAACATTGTATCGAACATTCAAACATCTGAATCTAGTCAAAACATTGTGTCGAACATTCAAACATGTAAATTTAGTCAAAACATTGGGCCGAACATCCAAACAGCTGAACTGAGTAAAAAGCATTGTGTCGAACGTTTAAACATCTGAACTTACTCAAAACATTGGGTCGAACATTCAAACATGTGAATTTAGTCAAAACATTGTGTCGAACATTCAAACATCTGAACTTAGTCAAAACATTGGGTCGAACATTCAAACATCTGAACTTAGTCAAATCATTGTGTCGATCATTCAAACAGCTGAACTTAGTCAAAACATTGTGTCGAACATTCAAACATCTGAACTTAGTCAAAACATTGTGTCGAACATTCAAACATCTGAACTTAGTCAAATCATTGTGTCGAACATTCAAACAGCTGAACTTAGTCAAAACATTGTGTCGAATATTCAAACATCTGAACTTAGTCAAATCATTGTGTCGATCATTCAAACAGCTGAACTTAGTCAAAACATTGTGTCGAACATTCAAACATCTGAACTTAGTCAAATCATTGTGTCGATCATTCAAACATCTGAACTTAGTCAAATCATTGTGTCGATCATTCAAACATCTGAACTTAGTCAAAACATTGTGTCGAACATTCAAACATCTGAACTTAGTCAAATCATTGTGTCGATCATTCAAACATCTGAACTTAGTCAAATCATTGTGTCGATCATTCAAACAGCTGAACTTAGTCAAAACATTGTGTCGAATATTCAAACATCTGAACTTAGTCAAATCATTGTGTCGATCATTCAAACAGCTGAACTTAGTCAAAACATTGTGTCGATCATTCAAACATCTGAACTTAGTCAAAACATTGTGTCGAACATTCAAACATCTGAACTTAGTCAAATCATTGTGTCGAATATTCAAACATCTGAACTTAGTCAAATCATTGTGTCGAACATTCAGACAGCTGAACTAAGTCAAAACATTGTGTCGAACATTCAAACATGTGAACTTAGTCAAAACATTGTGTCGAATATTCAAACATCTGAACTTAGTCAAATCATTGTGTCGAACATTCAAACAGCTGAACTTAGTCAAAACATTGTGTCGAACGTTCAAACATCTGAATCTAGTCAAAACATTGTATCGAACATTCAAACATCTGAATCTAGTCAAATCATTGTGTCGAATATTCAAACATCTGAACTTAGTCAAAACATTGTGTCGAACATTCAAACAGCTGAACTTAGTCAAAACAATGTGTCGATCATTCAAACAGCTGAACTTAGTCAAACCATTGTGTCAAACATTTAAACATGTGAACATAGTCAAAACAATGTGTCGAAAATTTACACATCCGAACTTAGTCAAAACATTGTGTCGAACATTAAAACATCTGTACTTAGTGAAAACACTGTGTCGAAAATTTACACATCCGAACTGAATCAAAAATTGTGTCGAAGATTCAAACAGCTGAACTTATTTTAAACAATGTGTCGAAAATTTAAATAATTGCTGCCATGAATATTTAAGTTTTTTAAGTACTTCCAGCTCAAATCACTTTATCTGCTATTCCTAAATTCAATGTCGCTGTTTTCATCTGACAAATCTAAGAGTTGTCAAACCTTTAAGTAAATTCGGAACCGTCTTCAGATATTGCAGATACTTTTAGAAAGCGGAAAACATATTATGCCGCCAGAATCGGGACATTTTGTAAGTTCTGCAAAACATGAATATCAGGAAGGTTTTGATGTTGCGACAAGTCGCTAATAGGTTATCAATTAATAAAGAAGTGATTAAAAACAAATAATTATTTATTATGAAAGGCTTATGGTTTGTAACGGCAAGTGACTGAGTCATAACGACCGTTTGACGAAAAATGCTCGACCTTTCCGAACTCGCAAAAGAGAAAGTTTAAAACGCAAAATTAACCCCGAAATTAACCGCGAAAGAGAGTAAATGTGTTCCTGCTATTTCAATTAATCTAATTAGGCATCAAAGGGAAAAAAGTAAATCTATAGATCCTTTAATAACTATAATTCACTAAAATCCGATTTAAAATGTCAGATATTTCTTTCTCTAATTTATTGACACAGGATCTGAATGACATTTCGTTTTATTTCTACTATAATTTCTTTTATGTGAACGTTATATACTATGTATTGTATCATGAGACGGACGATCTTCTGGTTTACATTTGAACTATGTGGTTAAGATGCGGGAAGAAAAGAAATAAGTGTGGGGCGTGATGTCATAATGTCGGAGTTATTTTACCTCTTAAAATATTAGAGTGACCAGTGTAAGCTGCTCTTGTGTAGATGAAAAGTACAAGAAACATAAAGATCGGTACAAGTATCAACACTTAATGTTGCAAAAGACTCGGCAGAAACTCAAGCTGATCTGGATCTATAATATTTACCGAAACCTGATCATCCGCACGTACCATGTTTAACGTTACACTCCACAACCTGCAACGTCTTTTGTATCTTAAAATATATAAATACTTTTGTGTTCTTTGATGTTTCTGATCTTGAGATAATGTATCAAGTTCATATGTTTAATCATTAAATGACCACTTACAAGTTATAATTGCTGGGAGAGACTGCATGAAGGGGGTGTTATGATAGATTGCCGCAATGGCGTTGTAAATATCAGGATTTCTATTAAAAGCATGAGTCGTTTATGGCATATTGACAATTCACCCTTAACCATGACACAATACAGTTTATATTGCATAAAAGCAAACCATTAGCACATTTCAAGGCACCATTGAAAGTTTATTAAAGTTGCAATAATCGTTCGTGTGGGCGGAGAGGTAAATGGAATTCCAATCGATTATTAAAAAAATCAGTTGGTTTTAGTATTAAAGGTAAGTGTCATTGAATGTTTGTTCTTCATGAACGTAGCGTAAAAAGCTCTAACTTAATTGGCACCTGATGTTTTTATTTAACTCATGACCGGTGAGAATTAATAATTTTACTATAAAAAAGTACGTATGCATGCTTGATTTAAATAATTATTTGTGATAATTCTCATTGTAACAACAGTTGTTTTCTATTATCAAGGAATTACTACAGTATATTCCCATAAAAACAAGACAAGTTTAATGAAAATTATTCCCGGTAATAATGTTCTTATTTGACTCTTACTATGATAAAATCCAGATATTCTTAAACATAAATGCCGTTTTATTTTTGCATTAAGAATTATTTTTCCACAGTGCAAGTGTCCACCTTATGAATTTTTTGTCACCAATATTAATTGGATTTATTTTATTTTCGTACATTATATTAATTAATAAATTAACATACTTAACACACTAAACAATAAAAGAAATGCGAAATGTTGGAATCGTTTTTAAAGTTTAAAAGATTTAAAGGATATTTTATAACAGGTACATGTATAGGTTTCCAATTTCATTCAAAGTTTTGGGTCAGTTTCTTGTACAGTCATGTATAAATACGACACCTTGTCGCCGGAGCATCAATAGCTCTGAGAGGACATTGCCTCAATACCAACGTACTATTGCTGTTGGTTGACCTGTAGAAAATCGGTGGTTCTATTTCTGAGTGAGATCGCCATATTGAAATTCATTTTCGGTGAGAAATTAAAAAAAGCTTTAAAAGAAGCCTGGGTTGATGTTTACTTCCCTGGTTGGATTCTCTTATTAAATAAGAAACTTTCTATTATATGTGCCAAATATTTTTAGGCCAAGATGTAGGAAAACCTGCAGTTTAATAATTTTGCATTGCTTCCTACGTAACTTCCGTCTTGCTTAGTTTGTTAGTTTTGCCACAATTTTTTTTATCTTAAATTATGTGTCTGTTCCGTCAGTGAAAACGCATATTTACATTGGTTTTGGCTTATCATAATTGATTATAACAATATTTCATTTTCTCACATTTATATCATGTATTTGACAGACAATGACTCTACTGAGTTTCTTATTGTTCATCCAACTTGTTTACAATGTTCTGTATTTAATAAACACAAGTGATGGGGTCAATTTGATACATAACCAATCAAGTGATGGGGTCAATTTGATACATAACCAATCAAGTGATGGGGTCAATTTGATACATAACCAATACACCAGCTGTTTGTGTTGACTATGAATCATCTTTACATTACTTTGAGACGTCGAAAAAGACCAAAATGTGTTAATGAATAACCGTTAAGTAATGTGATAAAACATGATTGGTGTGTATAAATTTTTATAAAACACTATGCATACATAGTTATATACATACATGAGTACATATTAGTAACATACAATTAGTATTTGAACAATCATAAGTACAGACGTACACAGAAATGGACAAAAGATCTTACTTCAACCCAAAACAAGAACAAAATTAACAAAAAAAGGTAACTCGACATACAACATACATTAAAACCTGTACTTACGCAGCATCTATCTAAAGTTTTAAGTACGCAGCTAAAGTAAAACAATGAGGTTTTATTTCAAAGAAAACGGCACTTTTATTTGTTTTTATTGATTTTTACATTCTAGAATGTGAAAAAAAGACAAATCAACATTTTAACGGAATTCAGTGGGCAAGAGACACAACAAGCGAAGAGATTGTTACCTATTTGTGAGAGCAATGTGTGACTAACACGACTGAATGTATTTATCCAGTTGTTGAAACCTTACAGAAACATTTCCTTTGCTTATTATATTTAAGATTCAGAAATGTTGTTACACATTTACTAGGTTGAAAACATTACACTCTATTCCCTCTTAGTCTTCTACTTCCGCTAAGTCTCAAGTTTAGAGCAAGAATGTATTATTTAAACACACTATATATTATGGTATTTACGTTTATGCTTTTCTTTGTGCAGTTATATACTCTACCTTGGAGACCTCTAGTTATTTAGGATAATGAGACTGACAAATTGTATTGGCGTACTTATTCGCTATACAATGTGGCTTCTCTAGCCTTTATTGCTTAGTGACCTTTATCAAAAGCATCATTTTTTAAATTTCAACTTAACGTTAGGGGACCTTTATCTAAATGATTTCATTTTATAAATCTGTGTAACTTTTCAACTACACCTTTCTATAATTTGCATTCTAGTTCTAATCATATTATTATTTGGGGGTTTAAACATGATTGATGACAATAAGTTACAGAAGCTACTCCTCCTACATTTAAACATAACTTAAAAGTAATACAACATCTTTCTCAATTTCTTGAATTTCAAGGCTTGTTGGGACAGTTGTTAAGCCAGGGTTGTTGTGACAGTTGTTAAGCCAGGGTTGTTGTG
The DNA here is from genome assembly GCA_007844125.1 of Sinonovacula constricta. Classification (NCBI taxonomy): domain Eukaryota; kingdom Metazoa; phylum Mollusca; class Bivalvia; order Cardiida; family Solecurtidae; genus Sinonovacula; species Sinonovacula constricta. Next base: position 68,126,207 of record CM017559.1, read on the forward strand.
ACAGTTGTTAAGCAAGGGTTTTGTGACAGTTGTTAAGCAAGGGTTTTGTGACAGTTGTTGTGACAGTTGTTGTGACAGTTGTTAAGCAAGGGTTGTTGTGACAGTTGTTAAGCCAGGGTTGTTGTGACAGTTGTTAAGCAAGGGTTTTGTGAAAGTTGTTAAGCAAGGGTTTTGTGACAGTTGTTAAGCCAGTGTTGTTGTGACAGTTGTTGTGACAGTTGTTAAGCAAGGATTGTTGTGACAGTTGTTAAGCCAGGGTTGTTGTGACAGTTGTTAAGCAAGGGTTGTGTGACAGTTGTTAAGCAAGGGTTTTGTGACAGTTGTTAAGCAAGGGTTTTGTGACAGTTGTTGTGACAGTTGTTAAGCAAGGGTTGTTGTGACAGTTGTTAAGCAAGGGTTGTTGTGGCAGTTGTTAAGCAAGGGTTGTTGTGACAGTTGTTTTGACAGTTGTTGTTACAGTTGTTGTGACAGTTGTTGTGACAGTTGTTAAGCAAGGGTTGTTGTGACAGTTGTTAAGCCAGGAATGTTGTGACAGTTGTTAAGCCAGTGTTGTTGTGACAGTTGTTAAGCCAGGGTTGTTGTGACAGTTTTTAAGCAAGGGTTTTGTGACAGTTGTTAAGCAAGGGTTTTTGTGACAGTTGTTGTGACAGTTGTTAAGCAAGGGTTGTTGTGACAGTTGTTAAGCCAGGAATGTTGTGACAGTTGTTAAGCCAGTGTTGTTGTGACAGTTGTTAAGCCAGGGTTGTTGTGACAGTTTTTAAGCAAGGGTTTTGTGACAGTTGTTAAGCAAGGGTTTTTGTGACAGTTGTTGTGACAGTTGTTAAGCAAGGGTTGTTGTGACAGTTGTTAAGCCAGGAATGTTGTGACAGTTGTTAAGCCAGTGTTGTTGTGACAGTTGTTAAGCCAGGGTTGTTGTGACAGTTTTTAAGCAAGGGTTTTGTGACAGTTGTTAAGCAAGGGTTTTTGTGACAGTTGTTGTGACAGTTGTTAAGCAAGGGTTGTTGTGACAGTTGTTAAGCCAGGGTTGTTGTGACTGTTGTTAAGCAAGGGTTTTGTGACAGTTGTTTTGACAGTTGTTGTTACAGTTGTTGTGACAGTTGTTAAGCAAGGGTTGTTGTGACAGTTGTTAAGCAAGGGTTGTTGTGACAGTTATTAAGCAAGTGTTGTTACAGTTGTTGTGACAGTTGTTGTGACAGTTGTTAAGCAAGGGTTGTTGTGACAGTTGTTAAGTAATAACTGGTTTCTAGCATTAAAATCTTCAACTGCAACTTATGTAATGTCTCGTCACAGTTTGTGTCCATTTTACATTTAACTTGCTATAAATTAAATGTAAATATAATGTAAGTTCACGAGGCGAAAAACAACGATTGTAAAACATGTGCACTGTTTTGCGAAAGCAGGGGTTTATAATTGGCGATGGTCAGTGCTGTGGATGCCAGGAGCACTAAAAGTCAGCTACCAGATCATTGCAGAACGGCAATCCATCAAGATGATTGCCTGTCCATACTTAAGAGGAAAAGAAATATCTTGTCATACACCGAGCACAATATCAAGAAAAGTGAAATTATGACTTGCAAAACTTATCAGACGTCGGTCGTATAATTTTCATGCACCGAATTTCTCATTTCCCATTCTATAGACGATGAGTAATAATATTCGTTAGATGCTATCTTTGATAATACCCATCTATAATGTTAGACTTTCACAACAAAACAGTTAATTATGGCCTCATAAAAGGGTGAACAATTATAAGAATTTCATTGTCAAAATGTAAAATCATTACCTTTTGTCTTAACATCATTATATTTTCAAACTTAATAATGTAATGAATGCAAAAAGTATTCATGCAGATAATCCATTTTAAACTTTCATTTGTTTCTTAGACTAGTTTGTTTGCATACAATTTGAGACGTAACCTGGTAACCACGTTTTTAATCAAGCATGGCCAAAACAAAAGTCAAAAGTAATATTGGGAAACAATGGAAAGCTGAAAAATATGTCAGGTTTGACTAGCCAGCAACTCTTCCAATCGCCCTTTCAAAGGTAAGTATTTGTTCGCATGTCTAAAGTAAGAGTCCTGTAACTTGTAACGAGTGACACTATGATTATTTTTAACACACATGACAAAATATCCCTTAAAGAAGTTATTGTTACCCTTACCATTCGCGCTATTAACGTTTTATTTGTTGGAACTTGTTAGTGATTTCCTACTGGATTACATAAAATACTAGCACATTTCAAGATCGATTTTAAAAATTTAATGCTTTATATCTGAGCGACGTTATTCGCATATTTTACTTAGTTCAAAACTTTAACCCACAACCATAAGGAAAAGTTCCAGAAACTCCGTTTAAACACGTCGTCAACACCACTACTTAGATGTGTACTGTTTTCCAAAATGTCTATTCGAATTATTACAATTAATTTAAATGATAAATTCAATTCGTGCTTTTGCAATAGTTGCCTGGAAAGTGAAACAACTGAATTTAACAATCTCCACGAGCGATCAGGTAAATGTTATTAATACTTTAAATCTGTAGATTTCCTTTGAAATGACTGATACTGCCTTATTAGTCAGTATAACGATTTTTAACGATTTTAGATGCCCTAGTCACTTTCCGCCAGTGGGATGGAACCTTGAAAACAGTTTGATATTTCTTTTCCCGCTTTCAAATGTTCTTCCCTGGATCTTAAGTCAGATAGAAATTTGACTTTATTCTTCACGATTTCGTAACAGAATTTAGTGCTAGATAGCAGCCGTCCCAAGTGGTGTTTTGGTGTCGCCAGTCCCATATAATGTCATAAACATGCATTCATCATTGTCATATACTAGAACATATATAAATAACACACAGTGAATTTCTAGTATAATACATTTCAATCAATGGACTTCAACATCTTATATCCACCAATAATAAACATATTACAGTTATGTGTAAAAAGTTAAACATATGACACATGTGAAACAAGAGATCAAGTAAAGGTGCATGTAAGATAATGAACCTATATTAAAGTATACTCGTATGTAGTCGAAATTTTATGTTCCTAGGGTCATTGAAAAACGGGTTTTAAGTTCCCGAGGTGGCATTTCCGAACTTATTTAAATCCGCGGGGTGCGTTTGTAAAAAATGTCTTATGTTTCTGAAAATCATTTCAAAGAGGTATAAAGTTCCAAAGCAAGGAAATTTATATCGTTGGAGGGGATTTGAAAACGGATTATTGTTTCCATAGAAGGGCAATTTGAAATTATCGGGAGACATGAAATAAGGGAAGCTTGAAATAGTTTTACCGGCATCAGGGGCATGAAATGTTAAATTGTGGTGATTGTGGAGTAAAAACTAGCGAATGGCGTTTTTAACATGAATATTTGATGTAGTATTGAAAATTACACCTCAACCGTGACAGAGTACGGTTCATATTACAATAAAAATAGAGCATTATCACCTTTCGAAGCATATTTAAACGTTTATTACAGATAGCGTTGAAGTAATTGGGTTTTGTGGCTAGGCGTTTTAGGCTCGATTGCACTTAATTATAAGACGAAGTAGGGGAAACATTGTTTTTGATAAAAAGAGGCCTAACACTTAGCTGGTTTAGCGTGAAAATACCATGCTATTAATTGTTAAACATAACAGTGTCAATGAATGTATCAGTTATTGAGATGTTTTCATCTGTGTCAATGATTTAAATACACGTGTTCGTATGTTAACAAACTTATTTACTTTTAAGACAGAAGTAAATTTTTAGGTCTTCAACTAGCATTCCTTACCTTTTGTTTACCAATGCGGCTGATATAAAACACAACAGAAAATCTTTATATTGATGGATTCCGACCCAACATAGAAATGTCTGCTAAATAGAAAACAACGTAAAATCTAATATTTTATTGTTTGTAGACCTTCGGGAGAATATATGGCTGTTTACAATGTCTAACGATGATAACAGAATAAGTTGAAGCATCATTCTGGGCAAAATCCTCCAGCTGAACTGAGGGGACATGTTTGTTTCACGACCATTGTTGGGGTTATGAGGTAGGTGAGACATATGGATATATAGTGCTGTTAATCAGTGTTAAAAGGGAGCAAAAACTAAGATGTAATGTATCATGATCTCTTATTCATACGCCATGTTTATTACAATTAGTCAATCAGTACAAATGTTTACATGTTATATTTTCTGATGAGATATTATCTGATTCACTGGTTTAAGTAGAAAACGTCAATACACATTATTTTACAAATGAATTCTGTATATTTTTTTTTAAATATTAGGTTAAAGTGACGTTGTTGTAGCTGCGATGTTTATTTTGGCACACAACCCAAAGACAATGAATGGAACTGGTAGAACCCTCTTCCGGTGTGATTTGTACAAGCATATCAAATTAAAATTAAAATTATGAATTATGAAAAATATGCATAACTGGTAAAATAGAGTGTGGACTGTATGACCGTTTTCTGAAACATAATCTGTATGCAGTAAGATAAAAAGCATTATTTATTGGCGTATAGATCCAATATGACCTTGGCTTAACCTTTCATCGGCGTGTTTTATAGTATCTGCATATTTTCGAATTCATGGTGACAACAGCGTTTATGTGCACTGTGGTATAGTTGTATGCATATCAGTAAAACATATCCGGATTATTTATACATGCATTCATTATGTCAATGTCCGACAGTGCTTCAAATTTACTTATCAAAAACAGTAGCCATATTATTAATATTTGCCCTATTGAATTTTACTTATCATTTAGAGTTGTTATTTCTACATAATTATTTCTTCGACGATTTCGGTTTTTAGAGTAGTTTTTTCTCTCCAAAATCAGCCCTCCTTATCCAAAACCAAGTGGATTTTTATAAGTGACGTCACTACTTTTTATCATATTTCTAATATTCTCGGTCCCTTGGACCTGTTTCTTTCAAATTGCTTTGTTTTTACATGGCTTATCTCGTTGAAAAAAAAAAACAACTCAGGAAATGTAGCGAGCTCACGAGTCGATCTTCTAGCCAACAGACCGCTTAAAGGTGATAATTGGTTGATTTATGTTGAACGAAGTATACGATGTTATAATTACCGTAAATTTCTATATTTTCATATATACATATTTGAAGCACCACCTTCGTGAGCTATTTAAACTTTTAGAGATTTCTCCCCTATTCTACCCCCCACCCCCACCCCCACCCCCACCCCCACGTCCCCACCCTTAACACCATATTCATCATTTTGTCATTATTAGTTCACAGCCATAAGGTAGATGTTGAGGTCTTAATGCATATTTTTTTAAAACATTCGATACAATTAATAATACATACAAACTTGATTGAACCACTACAATATTACATATAAGAGTAAAGAATGGGAAACATCTGATGTTCTCCAGTGGAGGTACAAATGTTGAGATAAAGGGCAAACAGTTACCGATTGCGCCCCTTGTTATATAGGCAGCCGCCAGGATAAGGTGCCGCGTTCGACAATCTTTCTATCGTTTATGTTATTATATTATACCATACCCTACTTCGTGAATGTGAAATAGTTGCTAACTGACAATATTCCAGTTATTTTTGTTTAATGTTTTCCCAAGTTTGTTAAGTAAACAAACAAATCTTGTTGGAAATGCTGCGACACGATAAATGTATGGACACACATGTAAATAAACCGACAAGATATTGTTTGAAGACAGGTACCTTAAAAAAATAAATCTCGATTGACTTCTTCTGATTCAGAGAAAAATGTTATACTAGCAACGAAGATAAATGTGTAAAACAAACTTTATTTTTTCCAATTGACGAATTTGATAAAATAATTAAGCCTATTTTATGCTATGGTTTGCATAGGTTCGGTTATTTTGTTGTGCTTTATATATGTAATATATATACATGTATATAACTCTATTTTAGACTGGAGGCGTAGATAAAAATAAGTTTATTTGGATATAAATAACATGTCCTGCTATAGGCTTTATGAGAAGTAATCAGATCTCCCGTTCATTACATCGTATGTGTTTGTGGGCTCTTAAAACTTTATTAATAAAATAAAAATACACCCATTTCCGATTAAGAAATATCAAAATTGTGCGTTTGAAATAAATCTTATAAAATAAAGTTCTCTTTTTTTAAATTGAAAACGTGCTGAGGTTACCGGGTGTCAACCAAAAACTTGTTCAAGTTACGGAGAAAATTTGAAAACAGTTTATGTTCCTGGGATGGGAAGTATAATACAATATAGTCTTTTCTTAACTTTTTATTTAGAAAAAAAAGTTTTTTCAAGCAAAGCTTAAATATATTAAATGAAACTATATTAGCCACGTAAATGTGGTGTTCTTCGAGCCAGAAATACGAAGGAGTTGTGGTTTTCTGAACGGTGTTCGTTAAATCTACTTATTCAAATGATATTCAAATTTGTGTAGCAGAAAAAAAAGAAATACAATGATGTTGAACGTATATATGTATGGATTAGCTTGACTACTCAACTTTCATAACGACATGATGATACATGCAAAATGAATTATTGTGTGTTAATCTCCTAAAACATTACCGCTTATCCTTATATTTTAAAATTTACAACAGTATGGTCAATTTACGCTTTGAATATATATTTATATTTTGGCAACAATATTGACAAGAACTAAACAACATGCAGACAATATTTTGGGAGTGATCAATTTCGTATCCAGAATACATTTCGCCCGTCCAATTTCCGTTTATGCGGTCAGTTTTGCTTAAAGAGCAATTATAAACATCAAACCAACTTCCTGTCCAGGTACAAGACGCGTCAGCAAGAAAAAACACTCTCTTGAGATGCATTGAGATGCATAGAGAAATCATAGAAATACTGTTATTAACAAGAATTATTCGACTTAAATAAAAATATACTTAATGCACCGCTTAGAGAGAGAGACAGACAGAGAAAGAGAGAGAGAGAGAGAGAGAGAGAGAGAGAGAGAGAAAGAGAGACAGAGACAGACAGACAGACAGACAGACAGACAGACAGACAGACAGACAGACTGACAGAAAGACAGACATGCAGACAGACAGACAGACAGACATACAGACAGAGACAGAGATACAGACAGACAGAGACAGAGAGAGAGAGAGACATATACAGGGACAGAGAGACAGACAGAAAGAGACATATACAGAGACAGAGAGACAGACAAAGAGAGAGACAGACAGAGAGACAGGCAGAGAGACCGAGAGAGACAGAGACTGAGAGACAGAGACAGACAACAGAGACAGAGAGACAGAGACAGAGAGAGACAAAAAGAGTTTTGTTGTTTGGTTGTTGTTGTTTTTATGTCATTCGCCAATCATTTAGGTGGTTACTTTTGATAGACTATTAGACGTCCCGCTTTTATCTACCTTGCTTGTCTAAAAGAAACAATTCCTGTGTCTGTTTGATAAATGTTTGGATTGTAGTAAGGCAATGACATACTTTCGAATAAACAAATTGCAGCTTCTTGGTAACATAGACAGCCATGGTTTAACAGGATTCTTACTTACATTGAATATTTTCTATTTCCTTCAATACTTAAAAACACAGTTGCCACTAAATGCAACATAATGCTATTTTAAAATTCTTAATTCTTTCTAGAATTCTTAAATCTTATTGTCGGAAATGGCAAAGATAATTACATCACAAGAGTTATGGATTTTTATATATAATATAGAAGTATGTACTTTATCAGAGAAAGGTAATTCATCGCAATACCTGACACCAACATAGCAGCTTCCACTACTATTGAAAGCGATAATTATAATGCATCTTACAGCTAACGTGCAGTGCATCGGTGATCTTGTCAACAACTTCATGCCATTATTTGTGGAACAATAAAATAGCTTGTCTGGTGGTAAAAACTGGGATAGAGGTCATACGGTTCGAGTCGGGGCTATTTAATTTTTATTTCACCGCCTGGGGATCGAGTTCAAGCCAGGGCGAGAACATTGCAATTAGCCCATTTATCGTGATTCTTCTTGAATCAATTTCCGCTGGGTGTCACCATAATGACCAGGATTTCTCGATGCAAAGTTAAAATAATATTTATAGTTAAGGTGAATTGTTAAAATTAAGTTGTTCTCACAGAGTACATGTACCGAAGTACCGAACACAATTATATAAGAACGACTCAATGGCAGTTTAAAGAGAGTCTGTAACATGCGTGTAAAACATCCAGGTCAAGATGGAAGAGAAGTCGCAGTTTAATAAGGACGGTTTGGTAGCTTTGTCACTTTCTCAGCAAACGTTCTCCATCATAAATCATGGGCGGCTGTAGTGCCATAAAAAGATAATTAACAGTGTATGCTTGTCACTAGTAATTTATTCAACGCTTGGAAAACATTGGCCGGTTGTGCTTTTGGTTCAGGGTGATATTCTTTAGCACCAGACATTTTACCTAAAATGTAAGATCCATATATACCGATTGTACATACTGTCTTGACTTTTTAACATCGAGAAAAAGGGGAACAGAACGACAAACAGTTAGAAACACATAAATGTGTACAAACTTGCATTAACAACAATAACGAAAGTGATTGGAGATTGGTCGGACAGGAAAACAGACGGATACATGACCTGACACACAAACAAACAGATGGAGGAACAAAAGAGCAACAGACAACAGCAAATGAAAAAAACTGGTGACCAACATATAAACGAACTGACGTCAACCAGACAGACATAGAAACAAAAACACCAGTGACACAACGAGAAGACACACATAATTTACATTTAATTGCCATTTTAAATCTAAATCTAAATTAATTACTTAGATATTGTTTTTATAATGAAATGTGAAACAAACGATACAACACCTAACAGAACAGTAATGACTGATAACCAACCATGGCTGATTTAACAATATATTTAAGGGTTAGTCCAGATGGACATCTCTGCGGTCAGTCTAGTCAGTGTCTGCACCATTTACTATTGTGGTTCGGTCAATATGCCCTGACATCTGTCATATTTATATGATAAAATAGGACTGAGAATCAGTATTATTTATTAACAAATGTAGCAGGATGCTTGTTTATCAAACAAACATTGAGGGTCAGAGCTATTGTTGCAGCAAGTTACCTACCATGGCAGGCTAGTTTCAATTCTTCTATATGGGGTATTGACTTTATGTCAACACGATTGCATTTTAACTAGCCTACCAGTCCATTCGTTATAGATGGAATCAAATAAAGTTTAATATTGGATTTAAAACAAAACAACGATCAATATGTCAGTCCGGGTTTCCAGTCAAATTGGAGGCACAAAAACTACAAAATACATTCCGGAAATTTGTATTTGTTTGAAACATCTTTACTATATTATATTAATTTTTAGCACTTTGAGTAGCCTTGTTTTCTTATTTTTTATTATAGAAAATAACTTTTTAAAGGTTTAACCATTTGTTATAATGAAGAGCTGTAGCATGGTTAACCTTAAGGGAGAAGGTAGCTAATAATACATACACAAATACAGGACAAACGAACACCCCAAGGAAACAAGCAATATGGAGTAAAGAAAATCCTATAAAAACAGTTATTAGGATCACTTTGATGTCGATGATAATATAAAAAACTGATGTTGTTGATAATATTGTTCTTTATATATATATGCTTATGATGATGATGATGATAATGATGATGATGATGACGATGATGATGATGATGATGATGATGATGATGATGATGATGATGATGATGAGGACGATGATGATGATGATGATGACGATGACGATGATAATGATGAAGATGATGATGATGATGATGATGATTATAATGATGATGATGATGATGATGATGACTATGATGATGATACAGCTAGTGGTTTTTGCTTGTAATGTTGCTGTAGTTATTGTTGCTGCTGCTGCTACTGATGGAACATTCTATAATGGCTAAAATGACGTCGATTGCATAACAATGAATATCACGGATGAGACATCTTTTTTTGTTCTCAGTTCCTATCTTTCTGTGATCACTCTTCAATAGAGGCTAGACGCAAGTGCTGAACATAGCATCAATCACTCGCCAGTATTAGCAGAATGATTACTAACGTCTACAGTCAACAACTTCGTAGACAATAAGTCAAGCAATAATTAGAAATTACGATTTAATTAGTCATTATTTACATATATGTATATATTTTGCCGTTCAGGTAGTAAAACTTCTATAGACAAAGCTGTATACGTAGAGACCATACATAAACATATAGGCAAATGAAGAAGCCGTAGTTCCGAATATATTACTTCTATCGCATTTAATAAGAACATTATGAGAGTTATTTGTAGTTTATGACTGTATTTATTAATTAATATCTCGCATAAAGTGTCACGTGAGGAATCGATACAGTCCAGAAATACGTATACAACGCCTTCTGATTGGCTAGAAAAGCAGATCTCTCCGCGCACCGCGAGACCGCAGCACGCGCCTTGATATTTTGTTGGTGATACAAGCGATACAAGAACTCTAGGAGTAAAGACAACCACGCTACCAATGTATATACCATAGCTCAGCGTGATCCGATTACTCTAAAATCACTCGTGGGACACTGCCGATTCAATTTTTTATGAATCTACTCTCTGCGAAAAATGCTCATATTTTCACTTAGACTTCGGTGAGACTTTGGAAGTAAAAGAAATGTGATTAAAGCAAAAAAAGTTTTGTAGTTTGATCCAAGTGGTTGAGTAAACGAAAAGAACACATTAGTAGATGTTGTTTCTATTGGATTTAATGGGATTTCATTTGTGTATACTTGTAGTTTTATTGCAAACAAGATAAATGTCGATTGGTTGATGTTCAGAATGAGGAACCTACATTTAATAGCAGCGGTACAAGGTAGGTAATACTTGTATTATAGAGAAGGGATCTAAGAATATTTTATATATGTTTACTATAGTTTTTATAAATTCTTAAAATCCTCTATATTTTTGTTTCGGGCGGGGAAGGGGGGGGGGGAGGAGGAGGGAGAGACTAGGATTTGATTGAGGATAATCATATCGTGATGACGCAAGTCAGAATAACTTATATGACTATGCATGTATATTATCACATTGAACTTTATCATCTGAACGTCAAGGGAACACAAAAAACAACCCTGGTTATAGCAGTTTAAACACGTGGTTTACATATTTTAAATCTAATACTGCTTTTTATAGTCTGTAATTTCATGTCTTCCCTTTTGATAATATTTTTCACCAACTCCACTGCATCATTTTCTTTCTCCCTTTCTTCCCCTTCTTCTTCTTCGTCTTCTTTTCTTTTCTGTTTTTCTACACCTATACATCTACAACTACTGCTCTTCTACTACTACTATTACATCTACTACTACTTCTGCTACTTCTACTGCTGCTGCTGCTACTGCTACTACTACTACTGCTACTACAACTACTACTACTACTACTGCTGCTGCTGCTACTACTGCTACTACTACTACTGCTGCTGCTGCTACTACAACAACTACTACTACTGCTGCTGCTGCTACTACTACTATTGCTGCTACTACAACTACTACTTCTTTTATTGCTGTTACTTCTGCTACTACTCCACCTGCTCCTCCTATTACTACGTGCTTGTTTAATTGTTCTTATTTTATGGTCGTGTTGTAAAAATGCAAAATCCTGCATATATATGTCGAGTACTTTAAAATGCTCTTACGTTTTAAGATTTTTAGGTATTTTAAAGATTATATTTGGTACTGACAATTTTAATAACTTTTATAACGTTTCTATAATTTTATGATTGACTCTTTTTTCATAACTACGCGGAATACTGTTGAATAATCCAGACTTTATTACAAATGCCCTTTCTAACTGTACCTATATCAATCGACACCACCAAAGAGCAAATGCATTGTTTTTAATGTAAATGCACATATTTAAGCTTTTCAAATGTTGGGTTAAAGGCGATGATTTGGTTAATGATAGACATAATCTACATTGTTGGAAGATTACGGGTTTAACTAAAGAATGAGTCTAAAGAGAATATAAACATAATATAGATATAAACTGTAGGTTAACAATATTGGAAGTATAACGTTTTTGTCATGTTATTTATGTTAATAAATTACAAATTACACTGCGCTATCATTCTTTACTGACATACATTTTCGTGGTAATTATACATACTGTTAAAAATATATAAAACGCAGGTATACATTACATATTCAATTTTCTTAAATCTAAAAGACGATATTGAACAAAAATTCAATACTGTCTGAATAATATGTTCATTTTATCAAGACTTCATATTTTAGAGAGATATTATAAATAGAGTTTGTTCCGGGGATTGATAAAGTTCGCCTTTTTTAAATCATCAGACTCGTTTCGATTTTTCGTTTGTCATCTAGATATTTGTCGCCGTCTTACAGTTTATCAAAGAAATTGTGCACATAATGTTCAATCCTAAAACCTTACATGATGTCATGAAACTAATGTTATCCGGAAAAGGACTAACCTAATATTATTTATTGGAATAAAGAAACGTTATTATATAGTTTTATATTAACATCAGAATAATGAATCGTCGAAATTATTGTTTTATAATGTTGGATAATCATTTCTGTCATTTATATAGTCAGTATTCAAAAATTAACTAAAGAAACAGCGGACAGGACGAAAGCAACACACAACAAAATCAAACGTCATAGTTCCCGAGGTTATTAAACAACACTAAAGTAATGCCATTATTTTTTGAATTATCAAACCTTTTAAAATTCCATGTTGCATTTAACAGTTTAATAAAAAAGATAAATGTTGAATTAATGACGCGATTTTAATGCAAAAGATGTACATAACACAGACAAAATATCTGGATTCTTGGAAAATATTGCGCGTGTATGCTAATTAGGTTATGATTTATAGTCAACAATGAGTAAAATATGCGAAGATGCCGTTTATTTCATGCGCATGTCAATTTACCGATACAATGAATGCGCTGCTTTATATAACGAATGAAAATATTCATAAGTGACACAATAGAGAACGTTTCCGGCTTCGATCTTAGTATTTACTTATACCTTAATTTTTATAAGAGGAACGTTTTGTATTTTCGCAGAGATAAAACTTGAAGCTTTTCGCATCTCTGAGCTCGAACCGCAACAGGGAGGTATATAATATTCTCTGTACTAAAGGTTCGGTACAAACGACTGCTTGGCGACTTCCTTTCATAAAGAAGAAGTCACTAGAATTATTTCTGCTCTATGTATGACCTAATGCTCGGACAAAATATTCGCCAATCATTTCAGCGGTATGTATGGTTTTAAAAAACGGACACTATAACAAGCGCCTCAAAACGTTTGAAATAAAAAAGAACATAAAAGGAAGTTTCAAAAACTGGTAAATAATTTAACAAACACACATCTTAAGCGTGTCTGTTTTCTTTTGCACAGAAATATTTGTGATACTTAGTGGCAGTCTGCAAATAATACTGTTAAAACTTGTGATTTTTTAGTCTTTTATTTGATATTGACAAGTGCATCTGAAAGATTATTTGTTACAAATCGAAATTAAATAAAAAACATCTATACACTTGTTTGATTGTGAATTTTAAAAAAAATATTTACCCGACATTAATAAAACATAACAAAACAAGCTGCTATTTCCGTAAAAAACTACAATCTACAAGTCTATTTGTAGGTTTTTTTTTAAAAGCAAGCCTAGTTTTGGCTAGCAATTTTACTTTTGCTTTTATCAATGAATTGTATTATTATTAAGCTTGTACAAAAAGCCTGGGTCTATGGTCTCCTCGGCCTGATATTATAAAACTTCACTTTAGTCTAATATAATCACCAAGAATCTAATAGCCAGATTTCTATTTTCATACAAGATTCGGCCAATCAGATCCTCAAAAAGGACCGCAAACTCGAGCTGTAAGCTTTATAACCTTTGACCTTGGTCTCTAAGGCGTTTTATTTGTGCATTTGTGCTTCATTGCCTTTAACTGTGTTTAAATGGTGTTTGGAAGTCCCCATTGGCATTTGTGCTGAAGTACCTTAAACTGTGTTTAAATAGTATTTAGAAGTCCTCTGGGAATTTGTGCTTCAGAACTTTAAACTGTGTTTAAATGGTGTTTAGAAGTTCCCTGGGCATTTGTGCTTCAGAACCTTAAACTGTGTTTAAATGGTGTTTGGAAGTCCCCATTGGCATTTGTGCTGAAGTACATTTAACTATGTTTAAATAGTATTTAGAAATCCCCTGGGCATTTGTGCTTCAGAACCTTAAACTGAGTTAAAAATGTTGTTTTGAAGTCCCCTCTGCCTTTGTGCTTCAACAACTTTAACCCAGGTAAAATTTTGTTTAGAAGTCCCCTGGGCATTTGTGCTGCAGGACCTTTAACCGACTTAAAATGTTGTTTAGAAGTTCCCTGGGCATTTGTGCTTCAGAACCTTAAACTGTGTTTAAATGGTGGTTTAGAAGTCCCTATGGGCATTTGTACTGCAGGACCTTAAACCGACTTAAAATGTTGAGAAATTCCCTGGGCATTTGTGCTTCAGTACCTTAAACTGTGTTTAAATGGTATTTAGAAGTCTTCTGGGCATTTGTGCTGCAGTACCTTAAACTGTGTTTGAATGGTGTTTAGAAGTCCCCATAAGCTTTGCTTGAGTACCTTAAACTATGTTTAAATGGTATTTAGATGTACCCTGGGCATTTGTTCTTCAGAACTTTAAACTTAGTTAAAAGGTTGTTTAGAAGTCCCCTGGGCATGTGTGCTTCATTACCTTAAAACGAGATCAAATGTTGTTCAGAAGTCCACTGGGCGTTTGTGCTGCAGTATTTTAAACTGTGTTTAAATGGTGTTTAGAAGTCCCCTGGGCATTTGTGCTGCAGTATTTTAAACTGTGTTTAATTGGTGTTTAGAAGTCCCCTGGGCATTTGTGCTGCAGTATTTTAAACTGTGTTTAAATGGTGTTTAGAAGTCCCCTGGGCATTTGTACTGCAGGATCTAAAACCGACTAAAATGTTGTTTAGAAGTCCGCTGGGCATTTGTGCTTCAGTACCTTAAACTGTGTAAATGAGGCTACAATCAGGGATATTTACAATATTATTCTTTGCTTTAAATATAACGTGTATTCCTTAGGTCACTAAAGAGTGATTACAAAAAATCTACATATACGATTGGTTCATTGTTTGCTTAACCCATTTTGGCAATGTGTTTTTTGGTATTAACCGATTTAATATCATTCAACATGAATAAACAGTAAGCACGTTAAACATATATGTATTAAGAAAATATTTCGATTATAATTATATTAAAGAAATAATCTACCAGTGCGCTTATTTTTTTTTTTTTTGATTTCCTTAAAAACATTATTTCTTTGAAACAACATTTAATAATTCTAAATGAACGTGTACATTTAATTAAATTATCAATATTAACAGTATTTGTTAAAGGCATCGATGTTGAGAGAGTGTAGATTTAAGTATCATTTTTTCTATTCCATTATTAAATCTGGCGCATAAGTATTCGTCTTTTAAAGTTTAAGCAAATCACACATATATATCACAAAGACGTTGGTAAGTGTGTTTATAATTATCCAACGAAAACCAATTTGAGTGTAAGAATATACCATAAAATTTAGTTAAATTTAATCTTTTGGACCAGAGAAACGTGAATGTAGGTATTGCCTGAATACATATGTTGTATAAAACAAGCAGCAAACACTGTTCCGATGTAATAATCTTTTATTACCATTCATTTGCATTCCTTTTATTTCCTCGCCATCCTCGTTACTACTGCGGCAAGCCTAGACTATAAACACGTTGGGCCACCTTATAATATCCTGAATGAGACAGAATATATATATATTTATATATATATATAGATATATATATATATATATATATATAGATATATATAGATATATATATATAGAGATATATATATATATATATAAACACACACACACACACACACACTCACACACACACACACTCTCACACACACACACACACACACACTCACACACATATTCACACACACACACACACACACACACACACACACACACACACACACACACACACACACACACAGATATATATATATATATATATATATATATATATATATATATATCAAGCTACGAAACTATGAAAATGTCCTATTATATATATATATATATATATATATATATATATATATATATATATATATATATATATATATATATCAAGCTACGAAACTATGAAAATGTCCTATAGTAGTGAAATTTTTTTTTAAAAAAAGCGCCATAAAACAGTACTCCTGTTAATGTCAGGTAAATGCACTTCGACAAAATTCTGAGAAGAGAAGACAAAACCGAGTTACCGCCTTGGTACGACCAGTTTATGAACATGAGTTACCGCCTTGGAACGGCCAGTCAGTGAACATGAGTTACTGTCTTGGAACGGCCAGTCAATGAACATGAGTTACTGTCTTGGAACGGCCAGTCAGTGAACATGAGTTACTGTCTTGGAACGGCCAGTCAGTGAGCATGAGTTACTGTCTTGGAACGGCCAGTCAGTGAACATGAGTTACTGTCTTGGAACGGCCAGTCAGTGAACATGAGTTACTGTCTTGGAACGGCCAGTCAGTGAACATGAGTTACTGTCTTGGAACGGCCAGTCAGTGAACATGAGTTACTGTCTTGGAACGGCCAGTCAGTGAACATAAGTTACTGTCTTGGAACGTCCAGTCAGTGAACATGAGTTACTGTCTTGGAACGGCCAGTCAGTGAGCATGAGTTACTGTCTTGGAACGGCCAGTCAGTGAACATGAGTTACTGTCTTGGAACGGCCAGTCAGTGAACATGAGTTACTGTCTTGGAACGGCCAGTCAGTGAACATGCGTTACTGTCTTGGAACGGCCAGTCAGTGAACATGCGTTACTGTCTTGGAACGGCCAGTCAGTGAACATGCGTTACTGTCTTGGAACGGCCAGTCAGTGAACATGAGTTACTGTCTTGGAACGGCCAGTCAGTGAACATGAGTTACTGTCTTGGAACGGCCAGTCAGTGAACATGAGTTACTGTCTTGGAACGGCCAGTCAGTGAACATGAGTCGACATGAGTGCTTTAGTCAGTTTTCACAGCTTCAGTGTAAGAGTTTCACAAAGACAATCTGTATATTGTATATTGAAATAAAATAGTCCAAGCAATGGCGTGTACATAATAAGAACTAGACAATGACGTCTTAAAAATTAGTGACCTCATTTGAAACATAAATTCTACTTTGCATTCGGATGAAAGGAGTGCATGTAATATTTTTAGCAATTAGAACAGCCTCTTGAAATACAAGATCTTCGTAGATATAATTTACTGTATATTAAGATAAAAAGTCAGATGAGCAAAAAAGTGTAATGGAATGTAGTAATATGTTCAAAGTATATTGAATTGAAGTACCAAAGACAAATTTACGTCGTGATATAATGTCCAAGTATGTAACACCAATGATAGGATGGATTTTATGACAACAAACAACATAGATATTTAAAACATTACCACGTCATGAATCCCATTTACACACAGGAATGTAAGGTTATATAAAAAAGAAAAAATACAAGAACTTCCTACAAATAAAGTAGGTAGATTTATAACTCTTGTGCACTGCACATCAACCCACTGCTAGATACCAACTTACCATATTTGAAGTGAAACCATTGTAAAGTTGTCAAACCATTTTTCAGGCTAAAAACAACAGCAACACACATACATCTTTTGACCTTATAATTAATATAGGTAGAGGGGATGGAATGGGATTTACCGGCATTTTTGCCGATACTGTGCAGCGACATTTCTATCATTTTAGCACAGGGGCACTTATGAGGTGCCATGGGACTGAACCCGGTCGGTCCTTTATACTGACACCGACGAGTCAGGCGTAATGCTGTCCACTTTGCCCAGAGCGTTAGGAGGTAAGCCACTACTAACAACTTAAAAGTCTTTGGTTTGACCCGGCCGGGGTTTGAACACGTGATCCCCCGATCCGCAATCCGACGCTCTACCTCTTAGAGCTATTGCGACCGGTAATGTAGGTAGAGATATTGTTCTTGTACGCACAACAATCTATCCAACTTTCACGTTTGAAGCTAAGATTTACAACAGGTCCTCATGTCTTGTCTTGTTCTGGACACAACTAAAACAGACAGACGGACTGACAACGCTGCAAGTATAGTCTTAGTATAAAAAAGATATCAAATACAGGAGAGAAGTAACTAGATAAAGCATTTTTTAACTGATTAGACCAATATACGATCTGTCGCATTGTATATACTAGATTAACTCATTCACATCTTTTAAAAAGAGAAGTCTTACATGTATGTGTTCCTTCCAGGAACCATTGACAGTCAACTTTATTTTATTACAGTGTATCGACACAGACCACATTCGATCGAAGTATTTTAATGTCAATAACATGTACGAACTGTTTAGGACAGTGTCAGATTCTAAACATGTTTGCTTCTTGAACAAGATTAGTATTCGTAATAAGTTATAAATTTTTAAACTGTTTATTTACCAACCGTTATACATTTTTAAACCGTTTAGTATATTAACCTATTTTCGATTGTAAATTACATTATTTTAACCTGATAGATTTTTGTATTTTTCTATGTTATACTAGCATAGTTTTACCTGATTATTCTCTATTCACATTTAACTTATGTGTATTCGGCGCCGTATGACCTGTGTCGGTGTGCCGTAAAACCTAAATAATAAATAAATAAATAAATAAATAAATTAATAAATAAATAAATAAATAAATAAACTGTCTCTGGATTCCCCCAGCACTCTGGTGAGGTAGTTATTGCAGGTAATTATGACATGAATGTATACTTGTATATACATAAAGACGTGTTCCTTCTTTGGTTAAACTTCTTTGAATACTTAAATCAGATTTTTATAACCGTTCATTGATACAAGGTAACTTTTAAAATGGCTTGTAGCTTCTATTCATGTCTATTCAGGTGAAAATGTTTAAACATTGACTGCTAACTCACACACGTGGTCAGGGTAAGGTAACAGAGCATTGAATATTTCCCACTGCACGTGGCCAGTGGTACGACAACAGAGCATTGAATATTTCCCACTGCACGTGGTCAGTTGTACGACAACAGGGCATGGAATGAGATATTTTCCACTGCACGTGGTCAGTGGTACGACACCAGAGCATTGAATATTTCCCACTGCACGTGGTCAGTTGTACGACAACAGAGCATGGAATGAGATATTTCCCACTGCACGTGGTCAGTGGTACGACACCAGAGCATTGAATATTTCCCACTGCACGTGGTCAGTGGTACGACAACATAACATTGAATAAGATATTTCCCACTGCACGTGGTCAGTGGTACGACAACATAACATTGAATGAGATATTTCCCACTGCACGTGGTCAGTGGTACGACACCAGAGCATTGACTATTTCCCACTGCACGTGGTCAGTGGTACGACAAAAGAGCATTGAATGAAATATTTCCCACTGCACGTGGTCAGTGGTACGACAACATAACATTGAATGAGATATTTCCCACTGCACATGGTCAGGATAAGACAAGAGAACATTGAATGAGATATTTCTCACTGCACATAGTCAGGATAAGACAACATAATATTGAATGAGATATTTCCCAGTGCAAGTGGTCAGGGTAAGACAACATAACATTGAAAGAGATATTTCCCACTGCACATGGTCAGGATAAGACAAGAGAACATTGAATGAGATATTTCTCACTGCACGTAGTCAGGATAAGACAAGAGAACATTGAATGAGATATTTCTCACTGCACGTAGTCAGGATAAGACAACATAACATTGAATGAGATATTTCCCACTACAGGTGGTCAGGGTTAGACAACATAACATTGAATGAGATATTTCCCACTGCACGTGGTCATGATAAGACAAGAGAACATTGAATGAGATATTCCCCACTGCACGTGGTCAGGATAAGACAACATAACATTGAATGAGATATTTCCCACTGCACGTGGTCAGGGTTAGACAACATAACATTGAATGAGATATTTCCCACTACACGTGTCTGGGTAAGGCCACATAACATTGAATGAGATATTTCCCACTACACGTGGTCAGTGGTACGACAACAGAGCATTGAATATTTCCCACTGCACGTGGGCAGTGGTACGACAACAAAGCATTGAATGAGATATTTCCCTCTGCACGTGGTCAGTGGTACGAAAACAGAGCATTGGATATTTCCCACTATACGTAGCTAGGATAAGACAACAGAACATTGAATGAGATATTTCACACTATACGTGGTCAGGGTTAGACAACATAACATTAAATGAGATATTTCCCACTGCACGTGATCAGGGGTAAGACAACATAACATTGAATGAGATATTTCCCACTGCACGTGGTCAGGATAAGATAACAGAACATTGAAAGAGATATTTCCCACTGCACGTGGTCAAGATAAGACAAGAGAACATTGAATGAGATATTTCCCACTGCAAGTGGTCAGGATAAGACAACATAACATTGAATGAGATATTTCCCACTACACGTGATCAGAGTAAGGCCACATAACATTGAATAAGATATTTCCCACTGCACGTGGTCAGGATAAGACAAGAGAACATTAAATGAGATATTTCCCTCTGCACGTGGTCATGATAAGACAACATAACATTGATTGAGATATTTCCCACTGCACGTGGTCAGTGGTACGACAACATAACATTGAATGAGATATTTCCCTCTGCACGCGGTCAGGATAAGACATCATAACATTGAATGAGATATTTCCCACTGCACGTGGTCAGGGTAAGACAACATAACATTGAATGAGATAATTTCCTCTGCACGTGGTCAGGATAAGACAAGAGAACATTGAATGAGATATGTCCCTCTGCACGTGGTCAGGATAAGACAACATAACATTGAATGAGATATTTCCCACTGCACGTGGTCAGGGTAAGACAACATAACATTGAATGAGATATTTCCCACTGCACGTGGTCAGGGTAAGACAACATAACAGTGAATGAGATATTTCCCTCTGCGCGTGGTCAGGGTAAGACAACAGAACATTGAAAGAGATATTTCCCACTGCACGTGGTCAGAGTAAGACAACATAACATTGAATGAGATATTTCCCTCTGCACGTGGTCAGGGTAAGACAAGATTACATTGAATGAGATATGTCCCTCTGCACGTGGTCAGGGTAAGACAACAGAACATTGAAAGAGATATTTCCCACTGCACGTGGTCAGGGTTAGACAACATAACATTGAATGAGATATTTCCCTCTGCACGTGGTCAGGGTAAGACAAGATTACCTTGAATGAGATATTATCCACTGCATGTAGTCAGGGTAAGACAGCAGAACAATGAATGTTACTGCCGTGAAATTCAAAAATATTTATTTCTTGTACCTTCATCTCTTTCCCAGGCTTAAGGGTCACTGTACTCAGACGATCATAGCTCTTATTGAACTTAGCAACTCAGTTAACTTTTGTAGAGGAAGCTTGTACTTTGTTGCGATAATTTTCCTAGAACAAGCACATGTACATTGTTGCGCTTACTTTTGTAGAGGAAGCACGTGCAATTTCGTTCTCATCTTTTTACATTTTAAGCAGATATTCTTAGACATCAGATAACGTTTTTTGTTCCTGTTTATGCTGTAAATGGAAATATTATGCGGCCTCAATTTAACTGTATTGGGCAACAATCATACTCCGAAATGAAACCGACAAAGCGCTCTCTTTGAACGTTTTGCAAGATGCCCGATATTAAGGTGACGACAGCACCTAATGTGATCCGAGTATACTGTATAGCCTAAATGCTATGCAATTACAGCAATATCACAGACATACAAGACTAATCCAGTCTATATATCTATGTGTCATCATTTTTCGCGAATCTTCATCCCTGTGTGGTGTCCTTTCCATCTCTTTCTTGTTGTCATATATTCTCATATCTTCGTATTTGGTTGTGGATGGATGAAGAAAATATCGATCTAACCCTATCGATGTCATAGATTTTATTACAGAGGCCACGCAGATAGGAAGTAAACAAGTTCCTGACATGGTCTCTTTTGTGTTTATTAAATCTTAGCAAACCCTGGTGTCAATTGCGATGGCTTCAGTCAATAGAACCGTATGGCTGATACGTTTTACGACAGTATTAATGTCATATCGCTTACATTAAGTACCAGGCCGACACTTTTCTATTCGATATGACATAATTACCTCGCCCGCTGTGTTATATTGAAATTCGCAACCTTAATGAATACGGTAGTTCGAAAAAATAACACAAGACAACGCATTTTTTTTTCTCAAGAAAAAAAATCAACAAAACAATACAATGCATTTGCTACTATTCATAAATAAATCTGGTCGGTGCGTATGAATATTTCATCACAACATACATTATGTTAGACAAATGAATTTCCTCATAATATTCGCATATGTCAACGTTTGCCACCATGCCACGGGTTTGCAAGCATTTTTTTATGTTCCTTGGATCAGATATATGTTATGTTTCTTTGGCTAATGCCAACACTGAAATTTAGAAAATTTCGAAAAAAATGCAGTAACTTTATTTTCTTGAAAAGAACTGTCTCTTGAAAAACGTTTTCTTTTTAATTTTCATATAGTTCATGATAACCGGTGACGTAACTTAACCTTCCTTGCTCAAATTTCTGATTTATTTTTACTGCTGATTTATTTTTACTTTTTTCTTATATTCGATGATAAAATGTTCTGCACCAAGAGACATGGTGAAATATTGCTTGTCGATGATATTTTCTGTCATATACATTCTCAAAACTGGTGTGGTTTTTCGCATTTCTTAGTCGGTTGGGGACCATCAAAAGTCATAATAACAGTGTAACGTATAATTCACACGACATGTGTCGAAATTTCAGTCAAGTTTATCCGTTATACTGAAGATTTGTGTCGCACAGAATCTGACAGATAGAGTAAATATTTTAGCCACATAAGTCTTCGTTAGAGGAACGTGACAGTGTTTTAATTACATCTCTGTAATTTGCGACGATTTGTAAACTAATGCATTGATTACATTAGACGTCATGAATTAATAATTCAATACTTGAAACACCAAGAAAAGAGAGGAGAGAAGTTAACAGTTCATTCCTTCATACCAGTAAAGAAAGGCTCGTGATATATACCAAGTAGGCGGATGATTTTGGCTGGTAAGAATTTGTGAGCACCACCAACTCCGTCAAAATAATAATGTTTTAAAACGATTCAAAGGTAAATTTTGACCACTGCATTTCATTACCAAAATATGGGTTGTTAAACTTGATAATGAAGCTTATTTTGTTTGCCTTTATGTTGTGTTTGACATTTACGTTTTTCAACAAAAATGGATTTTTGGTTTTTAATAAGATATAACTAAAATATGTCAAGGTCATATGAGAAATATTACTTATATTTGATAACAATAGCACTTCACGTAACGTTAATATAAAACTACAAGTGTAAATGTGACAATAAACTTCGA
This sequence comes from Sinonovacula constricta, assembly GCA_007844125.1. NCBI lineage: Eukaryota > Metazoa > Mollusca > Bivalvia > Cardiida > Solecurtidae > Sinonovacula > Sinonovacula constricta. The sequence continues at coordinate 68,149,655 of CM017559.1, forward strand.
CAATACATTACACATATAGAGACAAAGAAAAGACCGACTGTGGTGCTCATACCGGTTAACGGAGCTTCAACACAGACTTACTAAAGGGGCTCACTGAGATAAACGGTGTAAATAAAATACCTCTACAAAATGAGACAATTTAAGTTGAGCAAACGCATGGTGAGTAAATTGGTGTAAGTATATCAACAGAGAATACGTACCAATATACTAGTAAATCTAATAAACTATGAACTATTTAAATACTGTTCATTATTCATTTTATGTTCAGGTCATAAATGTCACACTATTTAAACAACATTTGAAAACTATCTAACAAATAAAACACATTGTTAATACTGCGGAACATTGATAAGTTTATGTAATGATGTTGTACAAGAATAACAAATAAATGGTTTGGAGTAAGTCTGAAAATAAGTACACAAATGCCATTTAATATCCCGAAACTGTACCGTCACATTTATATCAGATCCAAGGAAACGAATAGTAAAGACCTTAATGAAAACAAGAGTGTGGTTGATTCACTTTTCAAACAGGTGTAGGACAGGTAGGTACAGGTGTACAATAAAAGGTATTTCGCGGGATTATTTTCATGTAACAGTCGTTTATTTAGTTGTTTAAGGAAAAATTGTTGAACGTGCTGGATACCTCCTTTAAGCCTTAACAACTTCATTCTGTGTGATATGAAGATATTTATTTATTAAACATTTCCTTGGTTATGTTGAAAAATGTACAGAATACTTACCAGTCTGCAACCAAGTTCAGTTTCTTGCTTCCAAGGCACAAACAAAGCAACCATAAAAAAGATACGTCCTTAGTCATCTTACTCTTTATTTCATCTTAGCCAGATCAGTACAAAATATTCGGACCTAACGGCTCTTGCTGGAAGTTGTCTGATCGTGGGCGACATTGTTTGCTGATAGGTCTAGTTATAGTCTGTAATCGTAGTCTTTGTTAACAACCTCCTAACAGTTTATAACAGGTTAATATCAACTGAATCAGTAGAAGGGATAACCAGATTTTACCCTATCAGGATTCTTTCGTTGCCATGTTTGTTTTGGCCAAGAACATACCAGGACTATTTCACTCTGCAAACATAGAGGATATGAACTTGAAAACTTCCTTAGCCAGCTCCGATATAACACTATCCCTTGGGTAACGAACTCTCGGCATCAAAAGAAAACGCTAAACGAAGCATTGATGTAGCTCTTTTATTTCACGATAATATTCTTTCTGTACACACACTGAAGAAAAAAATAGTTTCTTTTGTTATTGCTGTGTATGCCAATTATTAAAAGAAAGCCAGTTTATTCGAAAATATGATAAAGGATAAATTAATTGGCTAAACGAACGATTTATGCAGAAACAAAGGATCAATTAATTGAAGAAGCACTCGTGGGCCGTAAAGAAGAATTGAAAACTGAATATAATAGTGAACAGAAACAGATAACAGAATGGTGTGCAAGAATACGTGACTTTTTGGTCAATATATGTTTTTTTCATATTATAACACTTTAAATATATTACAGAAAAAATGGCAGAAAGCACGAACATAACAAACTGAGTTGTTCCTTCCTATACCCAAGTATGGGAGTGATAGATTTGAACAGCTTATGTTAAATATAAATTTAAAACAGCTGGTGTTGCCACTTGCCTGCATTAAGTCAATGGTAACATACACAAGGTTTGATCAAACCAAGTATTAGAAACTGCATGTTGACGTTCCTTTGTCCTCAAGCCATTGTTCAAGCATCGTACTATACACGTAAATGATTTGTTGTACGAACTTTGACTTAAAATAACACCAGTCAAACACATGCCGTGTTAACAAACGTTCGTCATGCATCATACCTCGAACTATTAGAAGGTTACTTCCTGTTTACAGAAACGATTAGTTTGGATAATATAATAGCATTCTCTTGCCCTTAACCATCAGGGCGGCATATATGTGATTAATTGAGGATATAATAACATTCTCTTGCCCTTGCCCATCAGGACGGTATATATATGATTAATTGAGGATATAATAATATTCTCTTAACCATTAGTGCGGTATATATGTGATTGAGGATATAATAATATTCTCTTGCCCTTGCCCATCAGGGCGGTATATATATGATTAATTGAGGATATAATAACATTCTCTTAACCATTAGTGCGGTATATATGTGATTGAGGATATAATAACATTCTCTTGCCCTTGCCCATCAGGGCGGTATATATATGATTAATTGAGGATATAATAACATTCTCTTAACCATTAGTGCGGTATATATGTGATTGAGGATATAATAATATTCTCTTGCCCTTGCCCATCAGGGCGGCATATTTATGATTAATTGAGGATATAATAATATTCTCTTGCCCTTAACCATCAGTGCGGTATATATATGATTAATTAAGGATATAATAATATTCTCTTGCCCTTGCCCATCAGGGCGGCATATTTATGATAAATTGAGGATATAATAACATTCTCTTGTCCTTAACCATCAGGGCGGCATATATATGATTAATTGAGGATATAATAACATTATCTTGCCCTTAACCATCAGGGCGGTATATATATGATTAATTGAGGATATAATAATATTCTCTTGCCCTTGCCCATCAGGGCGGCATATTTGTGATTGAGGATATAATAATATTCTCTTGCCCTTAACCATCAGGGCGGTATATATATGATTAATTAAGGATATAATAACATTCTCTTGTGCTTGCCCATCAGGGCGGCATATATGTGATTGAGGATATAATAATATTCTCTTGTCCTTAACCATCAGGGCGGCATATATGTGATTGAGGATAAAATAATATTCTCTTGTCCTTAACCATCAGGGCGGCATATATATGATAAATTAAGGATATAATAACATTCTCTTGCCCTTAACCATCAGGACGGCATATATGTGATTGAGGATATAAAAATATTCTCTTGTCCTTAACCATCAGGGCGGCATATATGTGATTGAGGATATAATAATATTCTCTTGTCCTTAACCATCAGGGCGGCATATATATGATAAATTAAGGATATAATAACATTCTCTTGCCCTTAACCATCAGGACGGCATATATATGATTAATTAAGGATATAATAACATTCTCTTGTCCTTAACCATCAGGGCGGTATATATATGATTAATTGAGGATATAATAACATTCTCTTGCCCTTAACCATCAGGGCGGTATATATATGATTAATTAAGGATATAATAATATTCTCTTGTCCTTAACCATCAGTGCGGCATATATGTGATTGAGGATATAATAATATTCTCTTGCCCTTGCCCATCAGGGCGGCATATATGTGATTGAGGATATAATAACATTCTCTTGTCCTTAACCATCAGGGCGGCATATATGTGATTGAGGATATAATAACATTCTCTTGCCCTTAACCATCAGGGCGGCATATATATGATTAATTGAGGATATAATAATATTCTCTTGTCCTTAACCATCAGGGCGGCATATATGTGATTGAGGATATAATAACATTCTCTTGCCCTTAACCATCAGGGCGGCATATATATGATTAATTGAGGATATAATAATATTCTCTTGCCCTTGCCCATCAGGGCGGCATATATGTGATAAATTGAGGATATAATAACATTCTCTTGCCCTTAACCATCAGGACGGCATATTTATGATAAATTGAGGATATAATAACATTCTCTTGCCCTTAACCATCAGGGCGGCATATATATGATTAATTGAGGATATAATAACATTCTCTTGCCATTAACCATCAGGGCGGCATATATATGATTAATTGAGGATATAATAACATTCTCTTGCCCTTAACCATCAGGGCGGTATATATATGATTAATTGAGGATATAATAACATTCTCTTGCCCGTTACCATCAGGACGGCATATTTATGATAAATTGAGGATATAATAACATTCTCTTGCCCTTAACCACCAGGGCGGCATATATATGATTAATTGAGGATATAATAACATTCTCTTGCCCTTAACCATCAGGGCGGCATATATATGATTAATTGAGGATATAATAATATTCTCTTGCCCTTGCCCATCAGGGCGGCATATATGTGATAAATTGAGGATATAATGACATTCTCTTGCCCTTAACCATCAGGGCGGTATATATATGATTAATTGAGGATATAATAACATTCTCTTGCCCTTAACCATCAGGGCGGCTTATTTATGATTAATTGAGGATATAATAACATTCTATTGCCCGTTACCATCAGGACGGCATATATTTGATTAATTGAGGATATAATAACATTCTCTTGTCCTTGACCACCATGACGGCATATATTTGACCGTGGAAAGAAACGCGAACGTATCATTAGGAAGCGATATTAAAAAGCCGTGGCTACCTGTTACTGGATGAGATTTGACGACACCCTCGAGGCCGATGTGTATTCATTAATAATTAACGCCAGCATTGGCGAGAATAATTCGAATAATTCTTAAGATTCAGCATTCTGGTGACCTTAATGGTCCCTCTATTGTTATGTGGATGCTGCTTGCTATGCTAATTGAATAGCAAATACAGTTCACGCGAAAAGGGTTATAATGTTTGTAAAGACCGCTACGTACATGCAATAGGGTATTGTTATGTGACACTAGAGCTTAATGTACCACCAATTAAGTAGTCCATTGTACGGTAAATTGTGATGGTTTGATGCCGCTAACTTGCTGAAATCACACTGTCGTGAAATCCTAAGGGAGGTCCGTGTTGTAAGGGGATTATGGAGTGTTACATTTTAAGTGCTTTGATACAAAAGCGTGCATTCGTTTCATTTTTTAAACGAACAAACTGTAAAACTTGTAAGCAAACATCTCCCATGGGAGAGAATGGTTTCTTATATATGTTAAAATAAAGACAATGTGTAAGGTACAAACGTAAACCGACTTCTTACAAGGAACAATTTATACCTAAGAATATTTATCAAAAGGGAAATTTTTATCGCTGTTCATGGTCTCGAAAAAACCGTTCTCCAGCATTATACCTTACAACATATGTGATAGACGCTATGACCCCTGCCTTCTTTACGCTATGAAGTAGTTGTTAGCACTGTTTAAAAGAATATTGTGTCGATAACATAAACTTAATGTTGAGCATAACACCTGCCGTGTTTACACGGGTTCGCCATTAGATGCTTGCCGAAGCTGACGAAGATTGCTTCCTCAGTATAGGAACAGTCAATGAAAAACAACTTCATCGACTACAGAACGGCGTGTTTAATACTCTGAAAAGAAACGCGAAGATACCATTAGATTGGATATTTGGTTTATGGCCACGCAGTTAAGAAAATCCTGGTTACCTGTTATTGAATGATATTTGATGATACCCTCGAGGCCGATGTGTATTCATTAATTAAACATCATTAACACTTGTCTTGAAACGGCACGCTGCATGTCGTGCATAACGGTCGAAATACCGGTATAATCCGGTCGGTTCTTTATGTGTGAGTGAAAGAATAAGGATCAAGATCGGATCCAGGATTTTCTTTATCAGTGGTGGTCCTAATTGAACGAGCATCAGAGGTACTAGCCATAATGGGAAGGGAGGGCAGAGGGAAGCGGGGGTGGGGTGGTGTCTGGGGTGCAGAAAACTTTTGAAATGTAGAGAGGCTGTTATGAGTCCAAACTGATTGTTTTCTCAGCAGCAAAAATAACCTTTCACCATATTATTTATATGGGATGAGGGAAGAGATCAAATTAAACGAGAACCACAGGGCCGAGTAGTGTTAGGGGGTCAGGGGACAAGCTCCCATAGTAAGAGTGTTGACATATAAAAGCCAAATAGTGTAATTTCCTGCATTTCAGATGCTTTTTATAGAAATTCGTAGAAATATTTTTACACAAATAGTTTATTATTGTCAGTGCATTTTTTCAAGATATTTAGGCGTAAATACGTACTTACTCGTCTTATCTTTAACACTGGGCACATTTGCGGCAATAATACTATTAATTCCACATCAGGATGTGACATATCCTGAAAATGTAAATAAATGTATGTAAAGATATTTTCGACACTCTAAGGAGGAGGAATCTGGCACAACCACCCCCACCCTCGAACCCCTCGCGTGATCCTCGCGTGACGGTTGTAAGCCACTTCATCCGATCGTGCTCCATTATAACTACGGTCTTGAAGCAGAAGCTTTCAATTTTTGACCGCAGTGCCACATGGTTCATTTGCAACTGCCATCGTAAAACCCCGGTCGATACCGGAGTAAGGCGACGTGACTCTGTTTGGCTCGGTTGGTATCACATTGGTATAGAAACCTGTCACATCGGCATACGCATTGTCATACTGGGATGCACCCTGTCACACCGACAAGCATCCTGTCACACCGGCATGCACCCTGTCACACCGACATGCACCCTGTCACACTGTGATGCACCCTGTCACAAGGCATGCATGCTTCACACAGGCATGCATCCTGTCACACCAACATGCACCCTGTCACACCGACATGCACCCTGTCACACCAACATGTACCCTGTCACACCGACATGCACCCTGTCACACTGGGATGCACCCTGTCACACAGGCATGCACCCTGTCACACCGACATGCACCCTATCACACCGACATGCACCATGTCACACCGGCATGCACCATGTCACACCGACATGCACCCTGTCACACCGACATGCACCCTGTCACACGGACATGCAGAATTACGGCGTAAGCATTTAAAAAAAATCGTGTTGGCTTGCCTGTTCGAGCCAGATCAACAAGATTCGTCTCGGATCCCCTCGGACGTTGCTTGTGCCGCCACGATTGTTTTACACATTTCACTTATCCGGGGCCTACCTGCTGCCAATTAAACTGTAGCATGTAGTTACATGTTTTGTGCGGGTGTGTGAGAAAGTGTAAATGTTTACTTATTTATTAACTGTTCCAAACACGATCACATTTTAGTTTAAATGTGTTATTTTTAACTATTTGTTTAAATTTATAATATACTGTACTTATACGTTAGAAATAAAGTACTTTTTGTTCTGTTACAAAATGCAAAAGAGAATTAAAGTAAAAGCAATGGGGTGACGCTTATGGTCCCTCCCTTGTTAAATGGAAGATGTACGCCGTGATGAATGTATAGTAACTGAGTTAAACAGAGTTCAAATGTTTGCAAATACCTCTACATACATGCAAAGGAGCTTTGTAATGTGACATTTCAAGTATATATGATGCCTATTAAGAAGTGTATGATAGGCCAGATTGTGATGGATTGATATCTTGCTACAATTACATTTATCGTGAAACTGTAAGCGTGTTTTGTTGTTGACAAGGCATTGTTTCAATCTAAACTACGTGAGTGATTTTATAAAATTGAAAATGACATGCGTTTAACAATTTATATGTCCAAATTCTAAGCATATTGTATCACGTGCCCTCGTTTCACACTGGACCTTCTAACTGAAGATCAAACATTAATGTATACGATCAACGCCTATATTTATGTTGACCGTCCTGTCACTCATTTATGTCGAAGTTGAAAACATGACGATTTTGGCGACTAAGATGTTTCTTTAGAAAAACAACGTCAAAACGGAAGTTTTCATTGCGAAGTCCTCCCGGCGAACCGCATGTCAGCAGGAAGGCCACTAGCTAAACGTTACCACGGCTTCGAATGCGCATGGTGAGGGCTGAGAAGTTAGATGTCGATGACTCTAAGAGCTTAGATATAAACGTAAATTTTAGATATATTTACTCTCTTTGAGGTCCAGCCAGCCTATTACCATCTTAAATAAATCACCTACGACAGTTCGATTTAAACTAAAGATAAAGAGCCAGAATATTGGAAAGCGAACATTTACAAATTATGCTTTACTGCAATGCATTAAAGAAGAAACAGAAATATAGATAAGGAAATCGTCAAGAAGATACAAATTGTTTTATCGTGGCAGTGAAAACATACTGAATTACAGCCAAATGGAACATGGCTCGTAGTTCTAGACAAATAAATTGCCAGAAAATTCAATAGCGAGTTTTCTCAAAGTGAAATATGGGCCTTCTATTTATATAAATGCAAAATTATGTTTAACGATAGGCACGGAGTAGATCCGAGTGCTGGTTCCTAAAAATGTTTCAATGGCGTCTAGCATCATTGATATAATCAGACACCATTTCCGCCCATTTCATTCCATTTCGTTCATTATATCATGTTATGTAAAGCCCTCGTTAGGAAGTCAAGAACGGCTTAATCTTAGTATTGTGGCAGAATGGAGATTCTCTCGCTTTCCAGAGGCAAACTTGAATACTTTGTAAATGAAAACAACGAGAAAAACTTGATGCACAGCATTAAAGTCGCCGGGAAATGATGTAAGAATTGAATGTGAAAACAGAGCATTCAACAAAGGAAAATGTTTTCGTAATATGCCCACTTACTTTGTTTGTATTGATCCAAGTATGTACTTTATAGGCGCATTTAAGTTGTTATTACTGGTCATTAAATGTAATCATATGTAAAACCATATAAAATGTATTTCTCTGTTATTGATAGCACATCACGTTCAGTCGGAAATGAATTGAACTCTGTAGCTATCTGTAAATTCACATTTTACATTAGCACCGTTTGACAGAAGTCACATGAGTGTCTGGACATTCAAAACGAGTGAAAAAATCTCAGCTACAGTACAATAAGCGTGGGAATTAGCTTTTATGCCAATCGCGAATTGTCAGACCATTTCTGAATTACGCAAGTACTAAATACATAGAAACCATAAAAAGTACAACACAACAGTTTAAATCCTAACAAAACTGGAATGACGAAGACATTTTTCACATCTATCTATTTAAACGTTTCTGTATAAGTCTATGATAATTAGTGCAGTCTGCCCTTGCATACGAATAAGTGCAGTCGTGTAATAAAAAAAATAAGAATCAACAATTGATATTAGTAAGGTTTTAATTGTGATTTTTGTAACAGTTCTTACGTTTATTGTTTTAGCTTAAGTGGTTGTTGTTTTAGAAACAAAAGAAACCAAACACCATAACTGATATATAGCAATATGGTCATTTTACTGGAGCAATAGCATAAACATAACCGTTAAAAATAGTATCGCTTCTCAAAGGTGTGACGTCACCCCATAGACATTTCCAAAACCAAATATAAATACAAGGGTCGCCTAGAACGGCGACCAAACAAACAGAAAAAGGTCTAGATTTGATGTTATATTATATTTTAAAATAAACTCTTAGTCAATGTTCAGTTAACAAAGCTTTCAAATATACATTGTATAAAACGACTTTTTAAAACCATCAATGTTGGGGATCAATTATCGTATGTCTTGACACTCGAATATAACTGGTCTCGTAAATAAAAATCTGTAAGATAATTTCATATTGACCGTGTCCTTCTTAGGATTCAAAGTTCCACTTTAGTGCATTACCTTTACTGTTTTAATACACATTACCTAATGTACAGATATTTGACGGCTTTTAACTGGATTGTATTTTCTGGATCGACTTATCAAACGGAGCACAACTTCAGAGTCTGTTTAAACAAGCGGACTCGATGTAAAACTTTCAAAATTAACGGACATTTAAAAAACACCTTTAATATAGCTGATATAGCTGGGACGCAACTGGTACGCACCCCTAAAATGCAGAAACCATATAATATACATGTTATGTCTATAACTTTATATCATTGGACCAGTAAAATGCACTAGCTGTTGTCCAGATATACGTCTGAACACATGTCTGGTATTCCAGAATTGAAAGCTTCACAGGGACCATTTCACCGGATACAACTAGTTCCAAGAGGGTACAAGTGTACAAAATACACAGCTACCCCTTCTCCGTCAGGTGTTGTTGTTGTTGTTGTTGGTCTATCTTATATGTCTCGTATACTTAACGGAATACGATTTTGAGATGTTATATCCATATCGCGAGATCTTTAAATCACTGCTTCCACATAACTCATGCTTGTTTTCTAATGAAAGTCTTATACGTTAATCATTAGTCGAACACCTAACTAGTCAACCATTATCTAATGCTGACACGGTTTCCTTGCCTTGAGGACACACAGCTAAAGAAGCCGTAGTCATCGTAGCCTGAAATATTCGTTTATGAAGGAAACAAACAAAACAGTTTTCCTTAAGAATTGTCACACTTTCTAATAACTGTACGATGGCGTTAACTTTACTTCCCTTTCCTTTACCATTAGTACCTTTTCTTTGTTTCTTGTTTTCACCAAATGTTTAATTATAGGATTCAAATACATGTCCTATCGCATAGGTATGCTTGATAAGCGTCCGGGTAATTAGTCGTTAGAACATTAACGGTATATAGGAACGATACCTTAGACATTTACGCCGCTTTTATAGACTGTGTACAGAAACTTTATGGTTCCCCGGACTATTTCCGGTTTATCGTAAGGCTGTTTGATGGAGACTAGGAAATTCTGCCCCCATCCTTAAAAGCAAGTGATTCGATGTATATTAACCCTATATAGGTTTGCACAATCAGAAACATAAATAGCACTCAGGAGCATGTTTCATTTATTAACATGTTCACATTTATATACTGGATTTCTTTTTTAATTTAGTCATTATTAACATCTTTTATTGCTCTATATTTATTGTAGTTTTGTCGATCATGTTGCGTGTAAGCTAAGACATTAAGGGATACAGAAAGTCAAAGTTTGACATACGAGCTACGAGATAAGGTGGGTTGTCATCGAATCCAGGGTTTGTGACCAGGTACATGTTGCAAAAAATAAGTACGGTAATGGATATTTGTATTGTATTGTGGTCTCAGCTTTGAAAGGAAAAGAAAGAGGTTCGCGTACTTTCATTTTACATCGTGCTGATTCGACCTTATTGTTTATAAAAAAAAATATTTCCAAATCACTGTTTTAAATATAGGAACAAATGCTCATTATTTTTCTGATAAATAATTCAGAACAAAAGTTTCATGATCCTTAAGGATTCGCACAATAACCGATTCCTTGTGTACGAAAGTGGACGTATAAAATGAATAAATGATAGAGAAAGGTCAACACAAATAAATCAGTGATCGCTCTGTATTTGCACGTATTCTATCAGACATAAGATTCACTTAAGGCTCCCAGGCAATTAGCTCGTTAGAACATTAGCGGAAGATGGGAACAAGGCCTAAGACATTTACCTCGGTTTTATAGACTGTGTATAGTAGTTTTATTATTCCCGGGGTTATTTCCGGTCCATCGCGAGACGAGTTCTCGCTGAGTTTGGAAACTTCTTGTCAGACTTTGCCTCGATCAATTGCTCTTGAGTTCGGAATCGTATCTAGCGCGTACCGAACTGCCTCTGATGTCTAGAGTCTGAGCGGTTTTGTTTTTTTTATTTTATTATCTAAACCATGCCATTATGTTTTCTGAATTGTGCAATATAATATTAGATATCCAATGCATAGGCCCTTCTTCTTGAATTGTAGTAACCAGTTTGATATTGTGTTATCATCTATACTAATTGTAATAAAAAAAGTATATATATATATATATATATATATATATATATATATATATATATATATATATATATATATATATATATATATATATATATATATATATATATATATATATATATATATATATTGTAAATATAAGTCTATTTTTTTCAAAATTGTTTTGTTTCCATGTATGGCCTTAGTATGTAAATAACTGTTCTCGCCGAAATATTGGTTTTAATATCTCTATTTATTTGTCCATAGTTTAGTAGAGAACTGTCCTAGAAGTGAGCACTTTCAATTGGGGGCCTATTTAGTACAAAATGATCCGACAGAGGTCCAAATCAGACCTCTCTCAGCTAGATTGTCCTAGACCTTTGTATTTAGTTGATAACCAATGCCTAGGATTGTGTAATAATTGTTTATATACATGTATATATAATGGTCGGTGCACATACAAATACACTCCCCTTAAGTCTTTATAAACTACTGCTGAACACGTGTCATAACGTTACAATGCTACATTTATTATATTTACCATGCTACATTCAGTATATTAACCAAGCTACATTCATTATATTTACCATGCTACATTCATTATATTTACCATGCTACATTCATTATATTTACCATGCTACATTTATTATATTCACCATGCTACATTCATTATATTTACCATGCTACATTCATTATATTTACCATGCTACATTCATTATATTTACCATGCTACATTCATTATATTTACCATGCTACATTCAGTATATTAACCAAGCTACATTCATTATATTTACCATGCTACATTCATTATATTAACCATGCTACATTTATTATATTTACCATGCTACATTCAGTATATTAACCAAGCTACATTCATTATATTTACCATGCTACATTCATTATATTTACCATGCTACATTCATTATATTTACCATGCTACATTCATTATATTCACCATGCTACATTCATTATATTTACCATGCTACATTCATTATATTTACCATGCTACATTCATTATATTAACCATGCTTTATTCATTATATTTACCATGCTACATTCATTATATTAAAGGAAACCAAAGGTTTAGATGAAAGCAACATGCAAGAATAACTAAGCAAATTAGGAGAGAATGTAGCAAGTAGTACAGATCCTGATCAGACGGCTCTCAGTGGGAGATGGATTATCGTCATCTACACTGTTTGGCACTGCTGGGCTAAGAGTAAACTGTAGTCAAATGATATTTGTTTGCAATGGTATGCCGTTCGTCTCGTTGACATTTCACAAACCATTACTAATTTACGATGACATTTAGCCATTATGCCCTTAATAGGATTGTATCTTGTTATGTATAAACATGATATCTGGTCGCTACAGATGAGAGGATGGCTTTTTATTGATAGTTTTATCTCAAACGTTTTCTCATTATCGTAATAACACAATGTTTCGACCGTATAATGAATGAACATAAAACCAAGCAACTTATTATAACAAAACAATAAAATAACAACACTCAAAGCATTGACGAATATTTATTTCTTATAATTGATATATGGCGTACATGTCAATGAGTAATTAATTGTTGTCAGTTGTATGCATTTTATCAACATTATTGCTCCACTTTATGGTGTGTAAATATTCAGATTGTGTTACATTCATTTTATTTATTTCGGTAAGTGTATTAAAGAAATGATAAAAAAACTCTTTTGTAATCGTGTTTTGTTTTTGTAGATCCAAAACACATAATGTATTTTTGTAAAAGTAAAAACATTATTCTTAAGTCTAAAGGTGGTAATTTTGTGGCATGGTTAGTGCTCACTCTCTTCTTACCAGCCAACGTAAACTAGTTGCGCTCATTAATTTAAGCCAAATGCAATGTTATCCATATGAACCGTATAAATACATGAGTAAATGTAAGACCGCGTATGTTTAACATCAGTTTCTCACGAAGTAAAGTGAAATTTAAAATCGCATTCGTGAAGTGTATCGGTATTTACCAATTAGTATTTATCAAACAAACCTTTCTTATTTATTGTTGTTAGGCAAATTATCAAGGAAACCCATTGAAATGTGTTTGGGGGAGATCCGTAAACAAATGAACTCACGTTCTCATGGAAATGGTATCAGAAGTACAGTCATTTCTCGCCTGTTTATTAACAAGCTACAATGTAAATAGATGTGTTGGAAGCTGAACCCGGCTATATTCGTGTTCAGCCTGAGCTTGTTTCCGCGAGTTATGGGCAGCTAGACTATCATCAACCGCGCCACTCTGCCGTTGATATATACCATAGTAATTAATACAGAGGCTTGCACAGCCCTAAACCCACACGACCACCGTCAATCAGCATCCGAGACCGATAATTATCGTCCCGAACTCCCAACCCTTGCTTCCTGCCTCGTTATTTATTTTGTCGTAGACCAAAGCCGTAATGGGAATCTATGGTCATCTTTTAGAATCGCTATGTTAACCCTTTTCTTGCTACGTTTGTTAATATATCATGATCTTTCAAAAGTCATAATTATATACCAACAAACAAATATGCCTAGATATATTGCTAGAGGCTAAAGTGGCAAATATGGTAGATCCTGATCAAACAGCTCCAAGAATGGCTGTCGCTGATCTGTATCTACACTACATGCACGAACATTATTAAAACTTGCTTAGCAGTTTAAGAGCTTAAGGGGCGACACAATGATATCAATATGTCTATGTTCACTTGGCAGTGGTACAATCTAAACACTTTTAGAATTATTAATGTCATCCTACATTGCAGATTGTGCATATTCTGGTGGTGACGTTAGTTTATGTAATTTGGGAAACATAATATTAAAGTAAAGCATTGTCTAGCACTAAGTCGATGGTAAACGATTGCAGTTTAAGTCAGTGCTGTCTCAAACAGAGTGTAAGAAAAGGTTATTTTGGTAAAGTTATGGCAAAACTATCTTACATATATACCCCTAGTAATGCGTATTTAAGATAAAGTTTTACAAACCTCAATACTTCAAGAAAGATATTGACTTGCCACGTCGGGTGTGACATGTATACAGACTGAAAGAAGTGCATTGTCAGTTTCATTACAGAACATTATTATGCAAAAGACAAAACAATATTTTACACACGACTTATAAAATGCAGTTGTATTGAACGTAGTAACTATCCACTGTTACAAGTAAGATGTTAATATAACACAATTTTAAATAGTGCGCTTCAAAATCTCGTTATTTTTTTTTGCTCCATAGTGAATTTCTTATCTTTACAACGATTGAACCGCAGATGTTCGTGGTAGTAGCAATCTGCCGAGTACTCTCCCTCTCCCTTCGACGGGTCATCATAACCAGGGATCTACAGGATATTCTTCCTCTCCCGCCGTTAAGTCCTCTGAAAATGGGAATTACTGTGAAACTATTCATCTCCCGCCGTCGGGTCCTCTGTAAATGGGAATTACTGTGAAACTATTCATCTCCCGCCGTCGGGTCCTCTGTAAATGGGAATCTTTGTGATACTCTTTCCTCTCCAGCCACCGGGTCTTTTATAACTGGGAATCTTCCCATTGCTGGTACATATGTATATAAAGTAAATGCCGCAGAGCGTCTTGGTCTATAATTGAACGAAAATATGTTTAAAAACTTTCCGACGTATAAAAGGGTTGAGTGGGTTAACTCACTGCACACTGTGAAATTACTCGCTGCCAAGCAGTAGGATTTTTTTCTGTTGTTAACTTATTAGGCGTTAATAATTGTCGACAGTAGGAAAGCTGAGTGTAGAGGTTTTATGAGGTATTTATATCATTTTTATCACTCCTGGGACCTTAACAGGCAAACGTAGAAGATTACTGCTCCTTGGGTTAGATTAGTATCGGAGAAGTTTCATGATAAAAGATCCACGATTTACATTGCTATAGTTTATACAATGGTCTTGTATTATAGAAAACCAGTCTCTTAAGTGCGGTGTATATATCAACTGATACAATACATATTTAGGTTGTGATTTGTGGATGTTTCTCCGTGTTGCAAATGGATATTTTCTTTTTCTGTGTATGAAAAATCTATGTATGTATTGCTTTTTCACTAAAGAATCGAGAGTGGAGCGGAGAAGTCTAGTGATAGGACGCACGACTTCGGCTCAAGGGGTCCGTGGTTCGAACCCTGGTCAGGTCGTCGCTAATTTCATTGAGCAAGAAATTTCCCTCAAAATTGTTCCACTACACCTAGGTGTATAAATAGGTACCTACGAGGGCTATTCGAGTCAGTAATATGACTTCCCAGCGCCTTATAGTTCGGCTGCCATAGCAAGGGATTGACGAATGCACCCGATGTCTAGGGGGTAAACTGTGACTATAACTCGATATTACCAACATACATTTGCTATGGGATAATATCAAATGAGACAATAACAGAAATAGTACAATGTTTAGCAAATATTTTAGCATTGCCCCGTCATAAAATATGTCGATAGACTACCGAATTGTTTCTATTTTTTACGCATGCGTGTTATCATCCTGCTTCCTGCCTTTGCGTGTTAATTCCTTAAAATTATGACGAAGTATGTACACTTCACTACCCAATACTGACGCGATATGTACACTTCACTACCCAATACTGACGAGGTATGTACACTTCACTACCAAATACTGACGCGGTATGTACACTTCACTACCCAATATTGACGCGGTATGTACACTTCACTATAAAATACTGACGCGGTATGTACACTTCACTACCAAATACTGACGCGGTATGTACACTTCACTACCCAATACTGACGCGGTATGTACACTTCACTACCAAATACTGACGCGGTATGTACACTTCACAACCAAATACTGACGAGGTATGTACACTTCACTACCAAATACTGACGAGGTATGTACACTTCACAACCAAATACTGACGCGATATGTACACTTCACAACCAAATACTGACGAGGTATGTACACTTCACTACTAAATACTGACGAGGTGTGTACACTTCACTACCAAATACTGACGCGGTATGTACACTTCACTACCCAATACTGACGAGATATGTACACTTCTCTACCAAATACTGACGAGGTATATGTACACTTCACTACCAAATACTGACGCGATATGTACACTTCACTACCAAATACTGACGAGGTATTTACACTTCTCTACCAAATACTGACGCGATATGTACACTTCACTACCGAATACTGACGAGGTATGTACACTTCACTACCAAATACTGACGCGGTATGTACACTTCACAACCAAATACTGACGCGATATGTACACTTCACTACCAAATACTGACGAGGTATGTACACTTCACTACCAAATACTGACGAAGTATGTACACTTCACAACCAAATACTGACGAGGTATGTACACTTCTCTACCAAATACTGACGAGATATGTACACTTCTCTACCAAATACTGACGAGGTATATGTACACTTCACTACCAAATACTGACGCGATATGTACACTTCACTACCAAATACTGACGAGGTATTTACACTTCTCTACCAAATACTGACGCGATATGTACACTTTACTACCGAATACTGACGAGGTATGTACACTTCACTACCAAATACTGACGCGATATGTACACTTCACAACCAAATACTGACGAGGTATGTACACTTCTCTACCAAATACTGACGAGATATGTACACTTCTCTACCAAATACTGACGAGGTATGTACACTTCACTTCCAAATACTGACGCGATATGTACACTTCACTACCAAATACTGACGAGGTATTTACACTTCTCTACCAAATACTGACGCGATATGTACACTTCACTACCGAATACTGACGAGGTATGTACACTTCACTACGAAATACTGACAAAGTATGTACACTTTACTACCAAATACTAACGAAGTATGTACACTTTACTACCGAATATTGACGAAGTATGTACACTTCACTACCGAATACTGACGAGGTATATACACTTCACTACGAAATACTGACGAAGTATGTACACTTTACTACCAAATACTAACGAAGTATGTACACTTTACTACCGAATATTGACGAAGTATGTACACTTCACTACCGAATACTGACGAGGTATATACACTTCACTACTAAATACTGACAAAGTATATACACTTCGCTACCAAATACTGACGAGGTATATACACTTCACTATCAAATACTGACGAGGTATATACACTTCACTACCAAATACTGACGAGGTATATACACTTCACTACCAAATACTGACGAGGTATATACACTTCACTACCAAATACTAACGAAGTATATACACTTCACTACCAAATACTGACGAGGTATATACACTTCACTTCCAAATACTGACGAGGTATATACACTTCACTACCAAATACTGACGAGGTATATACACTTCACTTCCGAATACTGACGAGGTATATACACTTAACTACCAAATACTGACGAAGTATGTACACTTCTCTACCAAATACTGACGCGATATGTACATTTCACTACCAAATACTGACACGATGTGTACACGTCACGGCCAATTGTCAAACTAAGAAACGTCTAACAAAATGGCATTTATCAACGGACATGTTTTTTTCCTTTACGAATACTCCTGAATAAAATTGATCGACATCGAAAGTAAGCAAGTTTTTTTTTTCTTTCTGTTTTTTTTCAATTATAATCGAGAATGATGGTAATATAGGATGCCTATTGTCTATATAAATTGTGCACTTAATAATCCTAAAAGCACCCTTGGAGGGATTAGTATTATTGTGCCCACATATTACTTTATTGATGCAGATAGGGATCTACACTACATGCTGCTATACCTATTCAACTATTATTTATGCATGAAGTAGTAAGCAAAACAACTAAGAATATACTAAGGGTTATTAACAATTTATCATGATGAGAGTTTATGTTGTTTTAATATTAGTGAGAACAGCAGCATCTGCGACGGTGACTGTGCCAGGACCAGAAGCAACAATAAATAATGTTAAAAATTTACACAATAACCACAAATAATAGACTAAAGCCAGACATACTATTAACACTCATATCTCATACACTTTTATTTTCTCACATCTACACTTACAGTTGCCATGTTGGCAGAGACTCGTTACAAGATGCAGATCCTGGTGGCTGGTCAGGACATGACACATTCGGGCATTGCGGGCTTAGAGTCCAAGCGACAAGAAAACACCAAACCAGAAGTAGAACCACCAGATATAGCAGTCTAAACATATAATATCCTTACCATTTAATGTTTATTTTTTCTGCATTAACAAAAGACCCGAGCAGCAACCATTACTCTCGACTACTCGCATATTAATTCAAACTTCCAGACTGGTGAAAGAAGAACACAATCCAGTCTTTCCCATCGTAAATCTTGAATACCTATGGCTTTTGTCGTATTTTTCTAATGTCACATCTTTGTAAGTAGAAGACATCCTAATCGAATATACTCAGCAAGGGATAGATCCTTTTAGATATTTACTAAAGAAATGGCTTCTATGGGACCGGCGTCATTGATAAATAGTCGACATCTTAAATCATCAACTGGAGACTTTACACAACACATACGTTCAAAGTTAATCATAGGAGAAGACAAAGTGTTCCCCTCCGAAGTGACAATACGCCGTGGTCTTCTCACATTCAGCCATCTTTCTGTCTCAGATATAACTGGTTTTATAGGGCTATTCTGAAATGTATGAGAGGATTTTCTTTAAAAATACAGACTAATTGTACCGTTAGAAGTTAAAAAAGACAAACGATTGAGTCTGCGAAAAGGGATAGACCAAAACAGACTGAGGTTTTATAAAGAAAAACAGAGGAACATCGGTTTACTTCCAAAACTTGGTCTAAAAGGAGTTTTATATTTGCTCCTGTGTATGTGAGATAGTTAATGATAAAGCATCGAAAAACATCGAAACGTTCAAAAGCAAATGTACATAGGAAATAAATGTCTTGAATAAGTAGTGTATGTTTAAGTGCAACTAATTCGGAAACGGAAGTATGCTACAACGAAGCAACAATACATTCATGGCATCCCTAACTTCGATTAGAACATTAGCAGGGAAGCAAACATCGTGTGATAAAGGGCAAACATCTCAGTTCGGTCAGAAACTCCAAACCCAAAGCAGAACATCCAAATATTGCAATCCAATTATAGCTTAACTGGTCTCGCAGTACGTGCTTAGTTTTTTCTGCATTTATCAAAATACTAGAGCAGAAACCATTAATCTCGACTACTCGCATATTAATTCACTCTTCTACGCTAAACAAGGACACAATCCGTCGTAAATCTCGAATATCTATGGCTTTTATCATATATTTCTGATGTCACATTTGCCTCTTTGTAAGCAGAACAAATCCGAATCGAATATACTCAGCAAGGGATAGATCCTGATAAATATTTACACTAGGCCTGGTTTCTAAAGGCCGGCGTCATTGATAAATGGAAGACATCTTAAATCATCGACTGGAGACTTTACACAAGCCGTACGGTCAACGTTGACTAAAGGAGAAGACAAATTGTTCCTCTCCAATGTGACAATACGCCGCAGTCTTCTCACATTTTGCTATCCTTCTTTCTCAGACATAAATTGTTTATCGGGCTGTTCAGCAGTTTATGATAGAAAAAATACAATCTGACTGCACAGCTAGGAACTGTAGAAACAGGAAAGACTCATTATTGAAAGAGCGTTTAGTTTAGTGCAAACTCTTTTAAAGGGTCCGTGCAGTATTGGCTTTACTTTAATTTTCATCTGTATCAATTGATACAAAAATCACAATGTCAAATATTTTTATTAATTTCATATTGGTAATTTTTATATGTGAGCATAATATTTTGGGCAAATATTGATAACAATAATAGTCATGAAAGTAAACAGACATATCTTCATTCACACACTTAGCGGTTAATTATAGTTATGCCTGCATATATGACAATATTTGAAACATAATTATAACACATGAAGCATAACGTAGTTTCAGTAGTTGTTTCAAAAGGGCAATATACATGTATTGAACTTCAGGTTACCCATTGTAAACACCGCTTTGTGACAACGTACATATACCGTGAGTTACTTAGTTTAGAACACTAAATAACTGAGACTTTAATTGGCTACGTGTCACGTGTCCAAAACGGCACAGTTATTCAGACACTGATTAGCTAGTGTTCAATTTATAGAAAGTACAATAGCACACAGTATTAATACCAACTTTTGTATTTAGAAGTTTTAGAAAAGGTGCACTCATCAAGTTTACTGGATAAAACGGATAAAACTCAACAGTATGAATGTAGTATTGCGTGCTCAGACCAGCCCAAACCAGTACTGAACATACAAATAAGATAAACTTACGGCATACACTACTTGGTTCGGTTTCTTGCTAACAACTAGAAAGTTTGTTGTATTGGTTCCGGTTCATCTAAAACTATTGTGCTGGATGGAATCTCGACCAGAACTTATCGATGTTTTATTCCTACAAGAATGTTTACTCAATGTTCACAGCGTTGTCACTTAATGTTAGGCTGATGTGACTGTACAGTTAAGCACTAAGTTACTGACACAAATAAACATTTAAAACTGTCTTTAGAAAAAAAACAGGCTCGTCGTTGTTTTATTAACCTCATCGAAAAATAAATTACATTTTACACATACCATCAATTTATTAACATAATTTCACTCATTCTGATTATTTTCATGATTTCAAAAAATACTGTTTGGTTCAAACCAGTAATAATTACACTTTGGTTGAATACTTGTACACGTAGGCCAACAGGATGAGTCAAATGGAATATATGTTTGTTCTTTTAGAGACTATGGTGCTGCACACCATCATGCATGATATTTAGACGACATTACACGAGTTCAATAAATGCCAACAGCCTTGGACTCTGAACTTGTCGTTCGCCATCACAATTTTTTTTTCAAAATATGTTTACAACAGCGTTGCATGTTTGCGATGTCTTTAGAAACTTCCTTTACTAATAATTGATTAACCACATTTTCAGTGGGTCACTAGTGACCGACGAATTCTCCTGTAAACAAACATTTGCCAGACAATTATTAACTGGTCACAAAGAGGCGAAGCGGTATTTGTGAACGTAGGTTGTCGTCAATGTAATTCCTTTTACCAGTTATAATAATTTACTGGTGAAAGAACATATTAAACAAAGTCGTCATTAAAGTTATTTTTTTCTCTAACATTCGACGATATGAAACCTAAAGTACCATGGCAAACACACCTTTAACCAACATGGACACACTGTTTGCCGAATCGTAGTGTACTTATGTATCAAAGAATTTGTAAGTATTTTACATTTCTGAACAAAGAAACGTCAACATATATAAAATAGATCAAAATCAGTGTTCATGAATGGTTTATTGTTTAGAAACTCCAGACAGTTGAAGAATACAAATTAGGGCTATATGTATTGATTTAGAAAATCAATGGTTCACAGTTGTTTACTATTGCTTAAAGTATTATAATTGTCGATTTGTAACAGCGCTAACATATACTTTTTAGCCTTTTCAATATCTTAACATTTGGTTTAGATGTTGTTGTTTTTTTTTTTTAATATAGTACATGTACTTAGCTTACACGATGATTGTACCTAAAAAATTGAAAATAGGACGTGTAATAAATGCATCTTTCCTCTTTTTCCTTTAACATATTTGTAAAGATATACAGTTACAAAAAGTACAATTAAACATTACTAGTAACAAGATACTGTACTTTGCTAAAGCTAAAACCGGTGTAATAATGTATTCTTATGTTCTAATAAGTTGATTTCGACTAGTTATAACTCCAATGATAATATAATTGTTTATTTAGAAACAAAATAATTTAATATGTATTCGTTTCACACTATTAAATGAACCAGTCGATAAACTTTGTTGGTTTTATTTCTGCTATACCATGTTAAAGCATGCTTACACTAAATAGATACATTTAAATGTTGTTTAAAATGGAAAATAAGTATATGTATACAGGATTAAGATGTTTTGTGCACGTCCTTGTAGAATTCATTGAGGCAAGATTGTTCCTATCTTTTTTGTTTAAACATTTGCCTGTTTGTTGTTGTTGTTGTTGTTGTTTTTCTATTCCGACGTCATCCACTTAGAGATGAGTGCCTGAAGATATGTCTGACAACCTTACTGTCTTTACGCAGTTACGAACTGTGCTAAAGTCTAACAATATTTGCCTACATTTATTTTTAGCGTCTCGAATTTAACCTTCAGGCGGCTCTCCATCCAACTTTAAATTTTTCAATACCTTTTATTGGTACAAATATGACACTTTATAGCAACCAGTAGTTTATACCAGGCACTCCTAGATAACATCGTATTGTGAAAGACGGCAATGGCAATGCGCATGTATTTAAGAAACAACTATGTGCTGTATTTTCTTATTGACATATATGTCCCAATCATAACACTTATACTAGTAATGCAGGTAATATGTTTCTATGTCCAAGCTGTAACTCTGCCTTAAGTTTACATGGTGTGATGAAAAAATGAAATGCAAACATCAATTATTTAGACATGTTGAATCCTCTATAATCAAGATAGCTCAGGGTGTAAAGTGTGAATATTAAATTAAATATTTCCAAGCAAATATGAAACAATTACACCACAGTGCTTACGACAACGCACATATAAGGGAGAAAAAAATAAAAAAATACATATTGAGCCATTTTCTTGTTGTGTATCTGTGTATGTGGGAATAATCCCGGCTATTCGGTTGTGCTGGAACATTAGACAGTTCTATTTCAAGCTGTAAATATTTTAAAGAGGTTTACGCCGTTTATATTATCCCCAGAACTAGAAATTATCGTCCCGACATAGTACTTGTATTAAAGACAATTCCCTCAAATAAAAGTTAATGGAAGCTAATATCTAGAATATTTGGAAGCTTTCACAAGGTTTATGTATTGTTAATGCCGTTCTTATGACTGTTCAGTATGCTTTAACTGTCTCTGAACACATTTCAAAGGAGTTTTAAAGTTTTAAACTGTTTTAATTAATGTAATTCATAGGAAGATTAATAACGATGGCGTGTTATTAAATTGCAGAGATGCTTTCTCTGGTTCTGTCTTCATAGATTGCTGGAACAAATAGATATATGCCATGTATTGCATTTTCATGTTATTTTGTTACAAGTCTTAATATATGAATAGCCATCACAGACAACTAACACAAGATTTGATGCATTTTCAAACCTTTAGTTTTTATCATTAGCATCATTGTGCTTATGTCATCTAATCAAAACTGTCTTATCTGGTAAATGTATTGAGCATGTGCAAGCAATCCATTTGACATATGAACATCTGTAGCTATATGTGTAGTAAATCTAGCCAGGGTGTGATTATCAACCGTTTATTTCAATACTAAGTATTATTCACAGATGGATTGGTAATTGGTTCACATGCATTTTAATTTTTAATATATCACTCTGCGAAGAAATTAAACCCACCTTATATCTGAAATATTTTGGCGCTGGAGGAACCTTGAAATAAATGCTGCAATATTCTGCTTGACCTCATCATCGTTTAAGAATGTGTTTCAACCTCGGCAATGTTACCAACACAGTAATTAAATTGCAAATTATAACAGGGCACAAAGGCTGTATGTGATTCCATCCTTACAAACGTAAACTATTTTTTTTGAAAATCGACCAGATAATGAAAGAAAATGTGGATACAAATCAATTAAATCAGTCTCGTAAATTGTGTTATAATATGGAAGTTGCTTCGTCGTTTATAAAAACAACAACAAATAATTAAAGTTGAATTTTAAATCGGCTCCTGATTTCGTTATTATAATACCATTAAATGTTCTTGCTCATTGACCAAAACAATGTCCAGAGTGTGATTTAAAACACAGCATGCCTTTCTAATGCCATTTGAAGTATTAATAATGCAGAAATTATTAAATAATTATGTTGCTTTTCTGCTGGCTCCTTCAAAGTGCCATAATGATGATTACACATATAGAGCTCATTGTCGTAATTCGATTGAGTACGGATATTGCAATCAATTATAGCAGCCTTTATGTGTGCGATGAAATAGCAATAAAGCTGTTTATGAGGTGGAAGCAATCATTTGATAAGCTTATAATTCATAACACAAGCTGTAAACGAATACATTCTATAGACTTGACATTTCAGGCAGGTGACATGTAAATTGTTCAGCAAGCTGTACTTTATAGAACAAAAGAGCGGCGTACATTACACATCAGGGTTATAATTACAGGTAGAGTTAATGTTTAAAAAAGCCTATGTTAAGAATTTCAGAAATAAGACTGAACAATATTATCTATGAATATAACAGACTGATCTGATCATAGAAAAACATCGCAGCGACACAACTTTTGCTATTACACCGACGGTAGGCTATTATTTGTGGAATATATTCCCAAAGACGTGTTTTCCGGCTCACGTTAGGTTAGGTGAAAATTATTCCCACATTAATTTCGTTTTCTCCATCGCCCCGACCTGGGATCCACATAGGCCACGCCACACCCGCCCCGCTCTATTTAATCTCTATATTGTAATTACGTATTCTAAATATTGCAATTATGTCACTTCATGACTAGTTAATAATTAGACACCTGTTTTGAATTCGCAGAACCATTTAACTGTTCAGAACCATTCAGACGCCGCGTATAAAACACGCATACATTACCCTTGTTATTAACTTTTGCTTTACTTAATCTTACAACGAGCAAAGAAACACAAACAAGAGAAAGCCTATAAATGTGTACTGAACACTATGTACGTTCTTCCCAGGCTCCAGCAACGGATGGCTCCGGGATCAAACTGGATCCATTAAACTAAAGTCTAGACGAATAGTGGTAACGCTTCCCTGCTACGCATTAGCAAATATGAGGGTAGCAGGTTGTCAGTCTGGTGTCAGGAGGGGGTGACTAATGTGACTAGTGTGGTATTACACCAGGTGCTCAGGGCATGCTATTCACAGTTAAGCAGCACAAAGACAAAGTCTGCTTCAAATTAATATCGTCTCAATAAATGAACGATTGTTGATGGGACGATAACCATTTCAACAACCACCCTGCTCTAGCACCAGCATGTGTGCAGGGTCGCTGCAAGACGCCATGGAGTCGCCCTGCTAGAGGTCCTGATGCACTATATTCCGTCTGACTTCAATGACATACCATAACCATGACATTTACAATCCAATTAAAGCCAGGACAGGCCCAGATGATGATGACATGGATTCATTACTTCAAATGTTATTTGTGTGTGCTTGGTGGGAAGTATGTGTTGGGGGCGGGGAATAGTCAGTTAACAAATGTCACTCTAAATTTACATGTTGCTGCTGCATGTATGCTGGAATGTGAAAAACGACTATTGAACTAATGAGTTTAGGAATGTTTTTATTTTGCTAGGAGCATAACCATTATCAATAATGCACTCTTGTCTACTGATCTCACACAGTCCATGGGGCTAGCAACATTACCACTTGTGAAACAAACTACTAAAATAGTTAAGGTTATTCGCAAATTCATTGTTGTTGGGTTATATCCATTTGTGTAGTCATATAATATATTATAGGTAATCTCATAAATATATTTGTATGTATCACTCAACAGAAAACGTCGCATGATAACCTCTGCATGTTCATGGTTGAAAAAGTTCATTGGATAGAAAAACAACAACAAGGTAATTAGCAAGTGTGTACTAGAACCTATTTCCCAAAATGTACAGCCTGTCGTTTTGTGAAACTTTACGTTTTTATTAATCTATTACTGATTGTACCTCGCAATAAAAAGAATGCAATTGGAAAGAACAACACATGTCTTTGTCTTTCAATGTTACTATGTTGGACCAGATTATCCTTGCAGTAAACTATTGATCTGCATGATTTTATTCCATGGGTTTCCCATTAAAACAAGTTAGTACTATTATTCAAACCATTAATACATAACATTTTCGACCCGCGGAAGTCAATGGGATTTATTCTCCATTCTCGTCACTCTACACTCCATTGAATGAGTGATGATTTATTATTTCTTGAGTGCCTAACATCAGCGAACGTCCTTATTTTACAAAGCTCGTTCTGTTCCTTACACAAATTTTATAACACTTTCTCTATCATCCGTATAACGTTTTCACTATACTAGTCACCATGTCACGTTTGTGGTGACATGGACATATACAAGTGGTCTACGAATATGACTAAGTATAGAAAATCACGCTTTGATCGTTTAAATCAAATATATATATTGTTCCATGTCGACCTTTAAAGAGATCATTTGCATACGTTATTAAGGAGTAGTAATTATTTTAATTCACTAAACGTTAAAAATGTGATCCGGTCTTTTTAAGCCTTAAATAGTTTTAAAAAATAACTGTATTATTACTATTATGTTTTGACTAGATCTATTGTCGGACATTGTGGCAAATCAACCTCCTAGCTTCGCGGGTTTTACTTCTATCCTATTTCTATTAACTGGTAATTGGTCGCTATCACGAATGATAAACGAGCCGAGTGACCTGGGGTTCAAAGGAGCGATTTGCACAACGTCTTGATTAGCTTCTCCAATCGAAACAACAGAAATGCATTCATTGCTTAAGCATAGGGGGGAATCAATGTATTTCATTTCACACTGCACATTTATCGACACTATACAGTAATGGACCCTGATGAGCGTGACTAATTTTAAATGACCGAGCTGCTGCTAATGTTAAACGCCTAAATATTTAATATTTATTATCTTTCCGTCACCTGAAATCGGTGATATTATTGATATTAGTCCTGTGAATTAAAAGTAAATTAAAAGTGGTCTTTTTAACGTCGGTCATGGCGACTGACAGTGCAGTTTATTTGAACACGTTCTTTGTCAGCATATCTGCTATAGATCTTAAAGCACTCCACATTCTCATTGCCTTGCCAGACAGTCTTGTAACTGGTTTTATTTCGCCTTAACGTGTTATATACACTGTACTATTGGAGTCTAATATAAGTTCTTAATTGTTCGATCTAATGATGTTATACATGTATTTCTCAAGTAAGTCGCTTACTTATAGAAACACACCCATCGCTAAAACGCTTCGTGTCAATAGGAATTGACAAAAATCTGTGTTTGTGTCTAAAGAAAGTCTTAAACTGCAGCATGTAGACTGCCTAAGGCTGGTGTCTTCCTTGAAATGTCTTAACGTGCCACATGTCTGAATCCGGCATGCAGCAAAACATAGACATGTCAAACCGTAGTTATAATCATGTTTATTGTATACTTTGCGATTAAAACGCCACAAAAGTTTTGGAATGATGAATAAAACACAAGCATGTATGTTATTATTTTCAGCCTAACGATTTTTAAGTCAATTTGATTTTTCTTGGACGAAGTTACTTTAACATGTTACTGTCACTTACTTACGGAAAAGGATCCTCAGTAATTTCCTCTGTAGAACTAACGACATTACTAAGCTAGATAAGAATGGAATTTAATATTGTTTGGTTCATTATAATGTTTCGATAAACAGTACTAGCCTGGTACTACAACAGTATTTAGACGTAAGATCATAGTTACAATGTACCTTTAGATCCAAAATAATCACAGCATAAAGTTGCTCGCCACCCTCCGATCTATCTTAAACCAAGAATATTCAATCATTTGTTTTATTTCTTATATATGGCGATAGGATCATTTATATACAAAAAGGAAATGGAGCTTCATTTGTGTTGTCTTGGATAATGCGATATCAGTCCTGGATGTTGGTTATTGTTAGGAACAAATCGCAATCAACGTTCTGAATGTGATTAAATTGTTATGGAAGCAAGGACAAATTAAGTCAATACATCAGTTAGTGGTACCTATCTCTACAATGTACATATATTAGGTAAATTTGCCATATTCTAAAAGTGGCTTTAATATTCTTATTACTAATTTAAAAGACTGAGCATTTTTACATTTCTTCATGTCAAATTGACATCACGATTGTACAGATGTTTTACATACGCGTACGGGTCTAAATTGGCGAATTTATAAGGAATATACAACTTTTATTTAGCAAGCATTTAAAGGACAGAACTACTAAATAAGCCATGTAGATTATTTTTTTAAGAAAAACAGAATTGTTGGTACAGTAAAACCTCTCGAAGCGGCACTACTAAGCAGCGGCTACCTCTAAGCAGCGGCAGTTAAATTCCCCCCCCCCCCCAGTAGTTTTCAGCGCATTTTAACCTCTGAGCAGCAACACCTCCGCGAAGTGGTAAGCGGCCGTGCAAATCTCTTCCCTGAGGCTAGTTTAACCTCTGCGTAGCAACACCAGTGCAGCTATTTTTAGAACAGTCTGTCGCGTACACCAGAAATGTCACGCGGTCGGCTGATCACTGCTTGTACCCTGTTGAGAAGGTGTTAATTGGAATCAAGTTGCAGTTGGACGGGAAACCAGCTGCATGCTACAAACATACCGTTGTAGATCTAGGGTATTGCGGGAACGTGTGAAAGAAGTGTCAACAATTTATGAGTTGGTTTGTTTTCTTTAATTGATGGAAAGATTAAAAGATATCACTGTATTGATTGCTTACTTAAAAGATGTTAAATGCAAACTGTGATTGTTTGAGGATGTCTGACTTTAAATTCGATTTTTTAATGGTAAATCATTCTTTGCATGACTCAATACTGGAATACTGGTCATTTTATCTTGAAATGTCTTATAAAAATATTTATCTAACGTTAGAGCAGAGTATTACTGCAATTAAGTTGTTAGAACAAGGAAGGTCCGCACAGTCTATTGCTACTGAGTTGGGCTGCGGCAGAACTCAGATACAGGTCCGTAACTGACGATATTGTTTTTGTAATAGACAAGCAAATGCTGATTGCCTAAAGTACAAAACTATTTAAAAACACACATTTTTTCTCGTCTCATTGAAACCTCTGAGCAGCAACACCTCTCAGCAGCAGCACTTTTTCATGCCTCCGCCAGATGTTGCTGTGGAGAGGTTTTACTGTATTTGCATTTTGTATGTGAGGCTTAAATGATTCATAACAATTATCAGTAAGAAAACTTGTCTTTATTTACTTTTTTATTCATCATAATTGTTCTCATACTTCGTTCAACAAAGCGCACACAACAGCTTCCATTTCAACTCTATGCTTACCGTCGCTAAAGCTCACTGAAATATTCATTGCATAGTTTGGGTTTCATCACACCAAGGTTCTGGTCGTCGAAATATTAAATAAATTGTAAGTTAAACTGCACCGGCTACCTGGTGTTGGTACTTCTCTTGTTGACAAGTGTCTTTTTTAAATACCATGGATAACGACGGCCTTTTTCTAACCTTCTCATCTCAAGTCTGGTTTATTTCCCAGATGACGAACATTTCATAGACCAATTCCCCAAATTTACAATATACACATAAAATATTTATACACTTATTCAGCGCTTCGCCTTATCTTCTACACTAAAAGACGTTGTACGGTGCTGATCGTTGCATGGTAACAATTATCCCGAAACCGACACCATTTAACGAAGATGAACTATGGAGATAATGATCATATTTCCAGTTGTCCTATTCGGAACAACTCAGACCTGAGGTTTCAAGCATATGGAAATGTTTTGAAACAATACGTTCTGCCCTCGCTGCGACTCTAGAGCCACTTTTGTCAGTTGTGTTTAGTGGAAACATTTCGATGAAGACAAAATGCTGGAAACAGCACTTCACATCATAGTAAGTATGTAAATAAGTAGTTTATTCAATTTTGTGTCTACAGAAACCCGATATCATGCTTAACTGAGCTGGAAGATATCAAAATATGTCATTGATATTTAAAGTGAAAATTACTGTTAAAATCCCAATTAAAATATAGAGAAAAACGGAATATCCCGCTGTTCTTCGGTCTTTTTTTCCATAAGTCGTGTCGGAGAACAAGCTGTTACATTTTGGCAATATCACACACAGACAAAAGTTTGTCTCTCCCAATTTGCACTTGACAGATATTACTTAATAAATGATTATAAAAATGTTTTTGTCGTTTTTTTTATTCAAGGCAAATATGCAGACTAAAAAACACTGGAACTTGTATTACTGAACACAGAGTATGAAAATATCTTTCGTTCTTTTTATAACCAAAACAACAATTTTTAGACGATATCAAATTCACATATTGTCTTGCGAAGCATGGAATAAAAAATGAAAAAGAAATAACAACAAACATTTAGCATAACTTTAAAGTCGATCTTTGGCTAACAATATTTATTTTTTTAATAATCTAAGCTCCTCGCTTTCTCCAAATGGTATGTATGTGAGAAAGTTAAGTGACAAATAAAGCTTTTTGTACGATATGACTTACAAAAATGGGGATCAAGAATGACATAGAAAACGCAACATAAAAATACTCTTCCTGGTGTAAAAATCAAACTTATTACAGTTGTTTTAGTCTAGATATAATATAGGTGATTTTGCTTCCGCAAAGGCTTAAGCGCACCCACATAATCTTAGTAGACGTACTCGAATCCTTATAGCAATAACAAGCAAAAAAAGTTATAGGGGAAAATGTCATATTTCCCTTTGGACATCGTTCTGTATGGAAATTGATAAACCATGCAATATCTCATCTCTGTTATCTGTAATATCAACACACACAGAGGCGCGCAAGCATCCACGCATGCACGCACGCGTGCGCGCGCGCGCACACACACACACACGCACACACAAAGCCGGCAGTTAATAGAAAATATTGTATGATCGTGAAAATCTTATTTTTTATTTGGACTGTCAGGAAAACGAAAGACGATTGAGAGATAACAACAAACCGAAATATACCAGAAATCTAAAATAATGTGTCGTCTTTAGTTCTTGATTTCTTTCTACTGGAAGCTTTAACTGTATCAAAGACAGAAAACTCGACCTAAGAACGCTCGTATACATAACACTCATCGTTATAGCAAAACGCTTGTAAATTATAATAAGTCAACGTCTATCGAATTCGTCAGAACGATTTTTGTTTAAAAAAGAATAGTGTTACTTTGAATTTCTTAAAACGTAAAAACGTCTTCATTTCACGTTGCTTTCGTAGGGTGTTCCTTATCGTATGATTGTCTTTGGTAAGTCCCTCTAGTAAACTCTCAGTTGATCTAAAATCCGCCCTCTTGACCGCCGAGTGGTGATACGTCTTCGCGAATCCGTCATCAGCATCAGAAATGGAAAAAAAACACAACAACAACAAAACTAAACAAACTAACAAAGACAAAACGGGCCCAGAAAACGACATGTTCTTCAAACCTTATTTATAAACGCAATAGTGTGGAAATATAACAGTGCTAAAGTTATAACATGGATTTTTTCTGCAGTAAATAGATTGTCCCAATGGTTCTTCAAATTAAATAGTCCAAGTCAGCGCACTTACATGTTGAGCCTTGAATATTCCTACACATTCAATGACCGGATTAAATGCTCGTAATCACAGCATAATGCTGCTCGCCACCCTCCGATCTGTCTTAAACCAAGCTTATTCAATCATTTCTTTTATTTCTTTTTATTTGAAAACCGAGAAACAGTGGTACATAAAATTAATTAATATGAACAGCATAGCTGCTATATACTGTATGTATTTTTGTTCTAGTCATTAGTTATTCGATATATTGTGGACTGTATTTTGGCATTACAATCCCACATTCTAAATGAACAGAAATATGCACAGTATGCAATCAAAATGAAAATATTTTGAATGAGCTATTACACTGCATTTGCTCATTAAATATATTCTGCAACAAATATCCAGTGAGTAATGGGCGTCTACCGATTCTGATTTTGTTTTTATACCCATTTAGAGCAAAAATACCATTTTAACGTGTAACATGCTCCATTTTAACCCAGATACATCTTACTTGCATAGATGTGTTTAGACGTAATTTAACATATTGTGTCTGTATACCAATTTAAGAAGTCATACGATCTGTTTTCCCAACGTTATGCAACATTGTTTAGTTAAACTGAAAAGAAAAAGTATATTTTCACGTAACAAGAATAACATTTACAACAATAGAACTAATGATTGTCTTAGAACGCAAGGTTCGATAGACAATTAACCGTGACAGTTTATATATTTGTGAGATATTGCTTTAATATATTGACATTGTTCATCTGTTCATTAAAATGTATATCAATGGTATTTATTAGTGCTCATAATATGCTACTGCAAAATATAATTGTAATTGAAGACTTTTGGTCAAATTTATATGCAATAAACCTGTAACCTTAGAAAACATACTCACTTTTAAGTTGAATAAAATAATTTAGCACTGGCGTTATATTTCTTATATTTTCACAAAGAGCCGTAACACACAAATACACGTACTTACTTATCATTATAATGTGCTTAAGATTTGTTTACAAAATGTTTACAACTGACCTAAAGAATAACTCTGTCAACCATTTTGGTCTGATGTACACACAATCAACGATACAGTAACCTTAAGTGAAAGACAGAAATATTTCTCCCATTGTACACGATAAGTATGTTCTGTTTATTCTTGATTATTATTTTTGTAATATGCACCACAAATGAACATACCTTGTAAATCATTGCAAAACCAAGAAAACTGTAGCCTGTTACGCATTTTGTAGTCATTTCTCTAATAGAATAGAAGCCTGCAAATCTTCTTGCGATCATAGCTAATGATGGCCGCATGGTAATATTAATGGCTTCAGTCAGAGGCTCTTGGAGATTTAATCAGTATCATTTGTTACTTTTTGTCCGTATAAATGTCATTTATTAAACATGCCCTCGTTAATGTGTTGTAGAACAGAATAGAATAGGCCGTGGATTGTCATAACGATATTGTTTTTGTGAGGCTAGTTTTAACGTTCATAATTGCAACCACCCGAATGTCTGCAAGTAGTGACATTTATATTATTTAAAGCATTAAATATTTATTTTTGTCTCTATCACCGTTGTTATCATCATCACAGAAACATCAAACAGAATATTCAGTGTTAACAACAACATCAAAAACAACCTTCAACAGCTAGTGCAAAATGTATTTATTTACATTTTCCCGTTCAAAAGCTGCAACGAGATCAACATGTGTAACGGTTTCCAAATGTAAAAGCGTTTGAATCAAAACGCAGGACATATTTGCGAATTGTTCCGTTCCACAGATAATTACAAGGGACTGTTCCATTATAGCAGTATTCCTTGTTTGCTTCCATTGAAAACCTGACGAGTATCTTCTCTCCGCTTTATATTGCTTCTCGTTCTCTATAATCCGGATAAAGTCGAGGGCTGTTGAAACAGCTAAATGCAATCTGCTAGCCTTTACACCTGACCAATTTATCATCACCAATTACAGCTGCCCGTGTGTTATCTGTTTACTTAGTACTCTTGTTTGATTTTTCTGTAAACTTCGTCGGTGGGTCCATACACGCGACTCGTCAATGGCATTATCCGTATTACTAATGCTGTTAGAATCAGAGAAAACTGTTCAATTTAGTAATTTACCATGAAATCATGCACTAAGCGTTATAAGCATGTTTGTCGGTTTTATTAATCAATCATCAAGCTTTCTTCTACACGCATAACGTTTTCAACTTAAGTAAATACAGAGTTACCTTTAGTGGCAACAGCGCAAAAATAAGATATTAAGACATTATTCAACACATATTCATGTTATCATAATACCGGGTCGGCCCAAATAATACGGCACATATTCATGTTATCATAGGTCGACCTTTTTTTTAAAAGACAACAACACCATCCCGATTTGCTGCTATAATGTAAACATGGAAGTTATATTATTGCTACTACTTTTATCTCTATTGCATGTCGCGGTCCGAACCGGATTTGGTGTAAATGTCTCCCTGGAGCCGACTCTCTTCTGACTGCATCACAAGGTTCGACTGTGTCACGGCCATAAAATGAAAGTATTTCATAATATTATCCTTATTAGACAAATATGGGCTTTTTGTGTTTTTGTTTATCCAGATGGTGTGGATGCAAAGCAATTTCCCATAGTTTTCAAACAACGTGTTATAGACGTGTTCACACAAGAATGGCATGGATCCCTTAACCGGTCCAACGTATTGGACCTGTAAAAAATACTGTAAATATAATTTACAATAAGAATTCTATCTGGATATTTTACCTCCGATGTTGAGGCATAATGTCACAAAAATGAGAATCTCAGCTCATACAATAAGAATACAAACAGATCGCTTGTCGATGAGAAACAACTTGTCCAGTAGATAAAAATCATGTTCTTTCTAGCACATCTGTAACTAATTTTTTGTGTATGCTTTTTCATTTGATTAAGATGATGTTCTTTGTACAAATCTGAATAAATGTATGTTCTGTTATGTTCTGTTCCGTTTGTACAAACCATGATTAGTGTACAACTAAGTCACTTGTGTTATTACGTTGATTTTGTTCTAAATATTGTCAAATCCGCAAGATCTTTGTTGGTTTTAGTATACCTATTTTCCTTTAAAATATCAGAGATTGTATTTGCCTTAAAGCACCATCGAATCCCTAAGCGCATGTCTAAACATAATTCATGCAGATTACTATACGTACACATATTTAACTCAACAACTGTTATAACAGGTTCTATCCGATAGTTTATACGATCTTCTTTCCACCCACCCAAATAAATTATTGTTACATGAAAAGATTCCGCGAAATACAGTTTGGTGGTACGTCTATGTGGAAAGTAAGGCAACCCAACTTGTTATTTAAAAAGGTTTTTCCTTTCGGAACTAAACTAGATTGTTCCTTTCCCCAAACCATTAACCACTGTGATCACGGAGTGAAGACGTAAACCACGTGACAGCAGCATCCGTATATCCATAATTTGTGCTTTCTACCAACCGAGGAAGTGTTATAAACGGCCTAAAACTAAAATATGATTTTATGCAGCAACTATGTCGGAAGTCCCCAGAACAGCCGTAAGATACTGTTACACGTATAGGCAAACTGCCTTGCTGATGTCTCAAGAACATATGAAAGGTTTAATTCAGTAATTATGTAACCGACTGAATCACAAAAGGAGGTCATTAATGCTGAAGCTGGTCTAAAAAGGTTATGGATAAGCACATACATTAAATTCCCTTGTGCATGCAGTCCCGTCTGTAAAAGTATATTGGAGCACATAGAGGTGTGAAAGAGGATTGTATTGTAACATATAAACTCGGGACAAAATCTTTGACCCTTGTTGGACCTTAATCATAAACAAGACGCTTTCTTACATCTGGTCTAATATGACGACAAAAGAATTTCCTTCATAACATGGGTTAACTGTCAAAAGACGACATGCGTTGGGGATCTAATTTACGAAGTCTATTTACAGATGTCGTCTTTGACAGCGCTTTTGTTATTTGCTTGTCTATCATACACGATTGAATTGTATTAGTCGTTGTGAGAAATAAGTAACAAAAAAACTGATACTGGCCGAGAAAATGTCTTAATTTAGGCTCCAAAGAGTGAATATAAAGACACAATTTATATGAATGACAGGAAATATTCTTGATTAAGAAATATTCGTACTTTGCTGTCCGAATATTGGATTTTGACTTAATAAACATACCTGAAAAACTTTCTTTTTCTATTTGATATTGCATAGAGATTATTTGAACAAGGCTCTTGTAAAAGAAGTATAAGAAAGTATTTGTTTAATACATAGAAGGAATCCTGTGTGAAGAATATATTTGAAAAATATGACTAGTCAGGAAAAGATTTTAACCGGTCGCTTGGACTTTCTTTTTTTATAAAACTTCTCATTAGCGCCCAAACTGCATACACTATCCTGATTTGGCACTAACCATCCCGCGAATTGTACCTCTATGGCCACAATAAAAGTCAATTATTCCATCTCGACAGCAATGTCTCCGTCTGGGCATGAAGCATTGTTTGCTCATTTATCATGCCCCTTGATGGATACGATTGACACCTAGACAAGCGCTATCTCCCCTACCGCCCTGTCCAGTGAACATCGCCATCTCTCGAAACGATTAACACCCCTAACCGCCCTCTCCCGCCAACATCGCTATCTCTTTGATCAAGCCCCCACCCCTTTTCGCCATGTCCCGTGAGCATCGCTATCTCTCTGGTCGATCACACACCTTTTACCGAACTGTCCCGTAGACATCGCCATCTCTCTGATCGATCACTCTCCTTATCGCCTTGTCCAGTGAATACTGCTATCTCTCTGATCGATCACACACACCTTATCTCCCAGTCCAGTGAACATCGCTATCTCTCTGATCGATCACACACCCTTTACCGCACTGTCCCGTAGACATCGCCATCTCTCTGATCGATCACACCCCTTATCCCCTAGTCCAGTGAACATTGCCATCTCTCTGATCGATCGCACACCCCTTATCGCCCTGTCCAGCGAGCATGGCTATCTCTCTGATCGATTACACACCCCTTTATCGCCCTGTCCAGTGAGCATAGATATCTCTCTGATCAATCACACATCCCGTATCGCCCTGTCCAGTGAGCATAGATATCTCTCTTATCGATCACACACCCCTTTATCGCCATGTCCAGTGAGCATAGATATCTCTCTTATCGATCACACACCCCTTTATCGCCATGTCCAGTGAGCATAGATATCTCTCTTATCGATCACACACCCCTTTATCGCCATGTCCAGTGAGCATAGATATCTCTCTGATCAACCACACATCCCGTATCGCCCTGTCCAGTGAGCATAGATATCTCTCTGATTAATCACATACCCTTTATCGCCCTTTCCACTGAGCATCGCCATCTCTTTTATCGATCACACACCCCTTATCGCCCTGTCCAGTGAGCGTCGCTATCTCTCTGATCGATCATACACCCCTTAATCGCCTTATGAACAATCAAAAACATCGAATGATGGATACAAATACACATATATAGATCCGCATAAACATATTCCCTTTTAGTCGATCTGCGATTTTGAAAGTAAAGAGTTGCAAATGTGTTTCAACAAAGCGCACATAGCACCTTCAAAGTCTAAGTTTTCCGTCGCTGAAGCCGAATGAAATATTCATGGAATAATTCTGTTTTCATCACACCATTGTGCTGGTCGTCAAAATATTAAATTATTTCTAAATTTAACTCCTCAGCTACCATTTGTTAGCCTATCTCCTGGTGACATGTGTCTTCTTCCACCCATCTGTTAAAGCAATTTACGGATAAGGAAGGACTTTTTCTAGCACCTTATCAAGCCTCGTTGATTTCCCAAAGGATAAACATTTCATAGACCATTTTCTCCTATTTAACAATATACACATCAAATATTTATACATTTATACCGCTGTTCACCATATCTTCCTCACAATAAGGCGCTGTAAGGTGTTAATGGTCGGTCTGTAATATGATCATATTTATCCAGGACCTGCACCATTTAATGAAGATTAGGACAATGTGTGATCACGCACAAGACAATGCCAACAAAATGTGGTTTTGAGCTCGTAGGTTAGTGAGAAAAAAATCAATTATAGGATCAGGTGTGAGATTGAGAGATCCCAACGCTCAGGTGACCTCAACAAAATAGTATACCTTTGGGCTGGGACCCCCCGATTTCGCATCCAATCCTGTGAAAGATTCCATTAATATTTGTAGGAACGCAGGAATGTACCCATTTCGAAAACGTTTTCCTTTGAAAATATATTCACAATGAAATATCGTATATAATATCTGAACAAACTTACATATATTCAAATAAGAGCTTGTTACAAAAAGAAAATGTGATATGTTATTGTTTTCTCTTGTTTTTGTTTATAAAATAATACAAGAAAACAAAATAAGCAGCCTAACAATAAACATCAATCTTAAGCGATTAAAGGTATGCAAAATAATTGTCACTTTAATTTTATTGTGGTAAATCGATTGCTCAGTGCATTGGAAAGCAGGTCTTCAACTTCAAAGCAATCTTGTCTACTAAATAGATTATACATTGGGACAAAAGCTACATAGCCACAAACACCGATTATAGAAACTATTATATCCAAAAAACGTAAAATACTTTTCACATAATTGCATTTTAACTAAAATTAGGCCTAAAATAATTGTTCATAAGTGCCAACGGACGCGAACAAAAATACACTGAACTGTGCGACATTAACTGCAAATTATTAGTGGGTCGGTAGACCATCTATAGAAAACGGTTTCGCGACACTCGCTTTGGATAATTTTGTCAACACTACACCCATGTGAATCTACATTTATCCCGATGACAATCCCGGAATAGAGCCGCACTACACCCATGTGAATCTACATTTATCCCGATGACAATCCCGGAATAGAGCCGCACTACACCCATGTGAATCTACATTTATCCCGATGACAATCCCGGAATAGAGCCGCACTACACCCATGTGAACTTACATTTATCCCGATGACAATCCCGGAATAGAGCCGCACTACACCCATGTGAATCTACATTTATCCCGATGACAATCCCGGAATAGAGCCGCACTACACCCATGTGAACTTACATTTATCCCGATGACAATCCCGGAATAGAGCCGCACTACACCCATGTGAACTTACATTTATCCCGATGACAATCCCGGAATAGAGCCGCACTACACCCATGTAAACTTACATTTATCCCGATGACAATCCCGGAATAGAGCCGCACTACACCCATGTGAATCTACATTTATCCCGATGACAATCCCGGAATAGAGCCGCAAAAGGCAGTGAGAGACCCTGCGCGATATATCGCAAATAGCTCGACCTAGTATACAACGCATATCCAGTGGAACACTTGTTCTAACATTTTTCTTTCTCCACCTTTGTCCCTTAAGTTACTAACAAGAAACAAGAAAACAACTCAATTCCTGATATAAAACGTTCGTCAAACATGAACTATTTTTAAAATAAAAATACTTCATAAACCTTTAATTATATGCAAAAAGACTGAACTGTAAATGTGTTAAAGCATAATCTTTTAGTGTCACATTTTGATTGCTTGCTAATATTATATATTTAAAGCAACTCGTTTGTAATAATTGTAATGCAAAAGATTTATCTGTATGTTTTACAGCATTAAACTTTTGTTTTATTATTTTCTCAGATTCGACAGTGATAATTTTCTGATTGAACCCGATGTATTAATTTTTGATTGTTTTATTATACTGAATAAGTCTGTTGTGTGTCTACTCCGTTTTCTTTTCACGCAAGACCCTCGAAAAAAAAAAAAAAAAAAAAAAAAAAAAACCGCTTTAAGTTACAACTTTCGCAATGCGCAATTCTGCTTTTTAAAGACGTCTAAACCAGTACCATAATTATAAGATGTATAAATTGTATCTCGGACTAAGAAAAAGTTTTCATTTGAATTAATGGAAATAACGCTGAGCAATTTTTCATTTTGTAACTGCGCCGTAACTTATGTATCAATCATCACAGAAAACCCCGTATAGCTCTGAAAGGAATCGGCGAGGCAGAAGTAACTATTATCTTTTAGCTGAGAAATATTTCTCATTTAATTGTAGCTGTAACTAGATTCATATGGCTTTATTGCTCTTTAAAACAGAGAACATGTTGGTAATAAAATTGGTTTTACATTTTATGATTGACGTGCACTTTCAAGTGATTGTCATACCCTGGATTGTTCACACATTTTATTGAATACCATGTAGAGCACCCTGATGTTGGTTAGAAATGCAAGCTCACTTTCTTCTTTAATTAATTTCGTTAAACATTTCTACTGGTGATATTCAAATGTTAAGAATTGATTCACTACAACGGAAATATACGAGGTTACGCTGAAGCTATTGTTTACGCTCATTGACGAGACATTACGTTACGTCGATGCTACACGAGATAACGTCGTCGTTATATTGTACATATTGCATACAGTTTGGATTGTTAATTACATTGTTGTTATGTTTATTATCTTTGTTCTTTTTTTTTCTTTCCCGATGCAGGTGCTTACTATTGTCTCACTTTTATGAGCCATTTTAGACTGTTTTTCCTCTAGGAAACAGCCAGCAGGAAGTGCGATCTTTATTTAGGTTTAGTTCTTCTGACGGTCTTTTATCCGACTGACCGTCCCAAGGCTATAAACAAATATATATATATATATATATATATAAGAGAGAGAGAGAGAGAGAGAGAGAGAGAGAGAGAGAGAGAGAGAGAGAGAGAGAGAGAGGAAAGAGAGAAAGAGATAGAAAGAGAGAGAGAGAATGAGAGAGAGACATTAAGACATGCATGCAACAAGTTTAGTTAAACCTTTGGGAAAAAAGACATACTGTGCATTATTCCGAAAACAAGCATTTAAACATTTTTATTGTGTTATAAGTATATATAACACAATAACAGTGTTGCTTGTTTTCGGAATACTGCACAGTATGTCTTTTTTCCAAAAATTTTAAATAAACTTGTTGCATGCATGTCTTAATGTATAGATAAAGATATTTTAGCTGACTGACCGATTGTTAATTGTATTGTAGTTTGCACAATTATTTTACATGTTGTATGTGTACAGACAGCTTCCAAAATAAATGACGCAACTTGACCATATATAATATTTTTGCTGTAATTTCCAAATTATATATCAAATACCAAATTAAGTTCAATAGACATTAGGATGTTGAAGTGTTTCCTTCACCACAATATCTGCACCTTAAGTTAATGACCATGATGCGATACATTTTCAAATCATGTAAGGTTCTTGTCTGTGTATTCTTTTACGCAATCTTTTTTGTAACATGCTTTGTAAATCATTATGAAAATACCAAACCTATAACATCTTACCAGTTATTTGCTCTTCTTCATGGATATCACCGAGATTAATGTTAACAATAGATGTTTTATACTCAGTATGACTTCAATCAGAGACAAAATGCCTGTCTCAGCGCTAAAGCATTTTATACTACTGTTCAGCACTAAGATAAATGTGTTTAAACCTAATAAAACGGAAAAAACATAAGAATAAATACGTAAGTTAAATTTCATGAATCTTCCTGTTTCGCAAACACCAACAAGGGACTTCATCTCCATCAAGAGGACCGTTTGGTTTGTACCCCCTGTTTGCTTGTATTGGAAACCAATAATTTCTCCTCTCATCACTTCCTATTGCCTTCCGAGCTCTATAATCCTTATCAAGTCGAGCGCTATTGAAACAGCTAAATACAATCCAGCAGTCTTTACATCTGACCAATTTGTCATTACCAATTACAGCCATCCATGTGCTATCTGTTTACTTTGCAGTCGTGTTTGATTTTTCGTAAACCCGACCGGCGACTCAATGGTAATATTCTATCAACTGTCGCAGTAATAACTAAATCAAATGTTTGGATGTTTGTTGTTCTAAAACTGTTCTAGACATGTGTCACAATAATGTCCACAACAAACACATGGCATGATATTTCACGTTTACATGCAGCAGTTAATAAATCTTACATAAAAATTATGGAGGCAGATAAGGAGCTCTCGAGTACTGCTGTCTGATCTGGATCTGCACTTGCAGCAGGGACTCAGGTGATATGACTTCTCATAGCAACATGTGCTTCATGTTATTAGCAAAATACTAGGATTGCAATATGAATTAGTTATATATGTAATATGCTCATGCAATAGACTGTTCTGATCTTTTACACTTGATTATGTACTGCGCCAGAGTAAAGTAGAGATACGTGAATTGGCCTAATTCACAACATTATTTACAATGAAGAATTTAACGACAATACTAACATTCATGTCTTTAGCATACACTACAAAGACACAGCTGGAAGTTTGTTGGGTGATTTCTTTGCTATATAAAAAGTCTTTAGGCGTTAATGATTGATGACACTTTGAAGGAAATACTTTTACTGGTTCCGCAACGCTTTAAATTTAATACATAAAATAGTTTAACATGGAAGCAACACTGGTCAGATTTCAGTCAACGCAAATGTGAAGTGGATTTTATATTCATACTTTTTGCCTAAAATCACTTATTTTATGTTATCTCTGAGCATATATCATGGTTCGCATAATGGTATAAAACTCAATCATTTCACATAAAATTTATCACTGCAGCAAACATTACCATGCTGTTATAGACATATAGCCGACGGTGTGAATCCATCTAGACGTTCCTTTCTTCGTATTTATCCAGGATGTTTCACCCTTAGGACGTGTTGATGTCTTCAGAACATATGGGAGTTTAATTCGGTGATTTTTCGTATGCAAATATCTGACTGAGTCACATAAGGCGGCCATTAATGCGCACAGCGATTCTTGATACAAGCTTTTAAGGTCCAAGTGAAACAAAATGGCAATTCCATGATGTTAATGTGTGTCTCCAAGCGACCTTTGATATGTTTTATACCGACAGATAGGAATCATCACGAAGACTGAGAACTTATTCAGACGCCACTAAAATAGTTCTTCAGTTTCACCTTTTAACAAAGAAGTATCACTTTTTGATATTGTAAACCGCGGCTTGTCTAAGATAATGCACTAGTTAATAGAAGCGCGGTAACAAGACAACTTAAAGGTAATTGATACAATCGTGTAAAACAGATGTCGTAAAGTGTTCATTGGTAGCATGGTGGAATAGTTTAAAAGGCTAATTCAACAGATAATTATTTTAAGTTTGTTTGAAAGAAAGCCAACAATTCTATAGCACTTAATGTTGAAGTCATTTTAGTATGATTCGTCAAAATTATACATTTGATTTTAATTTTTTCTAAAGACTTGCAAAATCAAGCATTTTATATGGTCATTGGTGGCAAATGGTAAATTAAAATGTAGCATTCTTAAGTCTTTAAATG
Organism: Sinonovacula constricta; assembly: GCA_007844125.1. NCBI lineage: Eukaryota > Metazoa > Mollusca > Bivalvia > Cardiida > Solecurtidae > Sinonovacula > Sinonovacula constricta. The sequence goes on from CM017559.1 coordinate 68,192,768, forward strand.
ACTTGATCAGCCATAAACTTGACCTGGTCACAAGTGACAAAAATAAACATGATTGACCCGGTACTTGAACTGTGCTCGGACTTTATCTGATAGTTGCATGTTCCGTATTGATTAAACATATTCAGACATAATGTTCCCTGCTAATATTCGACTTTTCTTAATTCACCGTGATTCATTTATTTCCTTTTATTACATTGACCTGGCGGTGGAATCATCTATTTCCAGAAATAAAGACTGTTCCTTTTTATTGTCTTGGATATTAAGATATATAATAAGACAAGTGTTGTTAGGAATGTCATGCAAACAGCTTTACTGATGGGCTTTTTTTTTCAAATACTTAAACATGTCAGGTATAAATATGAATAAGATGAACAGTTTCTGTGAGTGCATTATCAAAAATGTACAACTGAATCATAAAAGAACTCGCTTAGAATACATTTGGTTCCTTTTGTATATTCCACAAGGTGCATCATTGTAGAAATCGCTAGTTAATGAAGCAGTGTGTGTGTGTCTGAAGATTGTTGCGTTGTCTATATAGTAATATGTATTGTTACATTGACATGTACATGTAGCTGCAAGCGAATCTCTAACAATATGTCTTGTTATTTCGGCATATACATGTAGCTGCAAGCGAATCTCAAACAAAATGTCTTGTTATTTCGGCATATACATGTAGCTGCAAGCGAATCTCAAACAATATGTCTTGTTACCTTGACATATACATGTAGCTTCAAGCGAATCTCTAACAATATGTATTGTTACATTGACATGTACATGTAGCTGCAAGCGAATCTCAAACAATATGTCTTGTTATTTCGGCATATACATGTAGCTGCAAGCGAATCTCTAACAATATGTCTTGTTATTTCGGCATATACATGTAGCTGCAAGCGAATCTCAAACAAAATGTCTTGTTATTTCGGCATATACATGTAGCTGCAAGCGAATCTCAAACAATATGTCTTGTTACCTTGACATGTACATGTAGCTTCAAGCGAATCTCTAACAATATGTATTGTTACATTGACATGTACATGTAGCTTCAAGCGAATCTCTAACAATATGTATTGTTACATTGACATATACATGTAGCTGCAAGCGAATCTCTAACAATATGTATTGTTACCTTGACATATACATGTAGCTGCAAGCGAATCTCTAACAATATGTATTGTTACCTTGACATATACATGTAGCTTCAAGCGAATCTCTAACAATATGTATTGTTACCTTGACATATACCTGTAGCTTCAAGCGAATCTCTAACAATATGTATTGTTACCTTGACATATACATGTAGCTGCAAGCGAATCTCTAACAATATGTATTGTTACCTTGACATATACATGTAGCTTCAAGCGAATCTCTAACAATATGTATTGTTACCTTGACATATACCTGTAGCTTCAAGCGAATCTCTAACAATATGTATTGTTACCTTGACATATACATGTAGCTGCAAGCGAATCTCTAACAATATGTCTTGTTACCTTGACATATACATGTAGCTTCAAGCGAATCTCTAACAATATGTATTGTTACCTTGACATATACCTGTAGCTTCAAGCGAATCTCTAACAATATGTCTTGTTACCTTGACATATACATGTAGCTGCAAGCGAATCTCTAACAATATGTCTTGTTACCTTGACATATACATGTAGCTGCAAGCGAATCTCTAACAATATGTATTGTTACCTTGACATATACATGTAGCTGCAAGCGAATCTCTAACAATATGTATTGTTACCTTGACATATACATGTAGCTTCAAGCGAATCTCTAACAATATGTATTGTTACCTTGACATATACATGTAGCTTCAAGCGAATCTCTAACAATATGTCTTGTTACATTGACATATACATGTAGCTGCAAGCGAATCTCTAACAATATGTCTTGTTACCTTGACATATACATGTAGCTGCAAGCGAATCTCAAACAATATGTCTTGTTACCTTGACATATACATGTAGCTGCAAGCGAATCTCTAACAATATGTATTGTTACATTGACATATACATGTAGCTTCAAGCGAATCTCTAACAATATGTATTGTTACATTGACATATACATGTAGCTGCAAGCGAATCTCAAACAATATGTCTTGTTACCTTGACATATACATGTAGCTGCAAGCGAATCTCAAACAATATGTCTTGTTACCTTGACATATACATGTAGCTGCAAGCGAATCTCAAACAATATGTATTGTTACATTGACATATACATGTAGCTGCAAGCGAATCTCTAACAATATGTATTGTTACCTTGACATATACATGTAGCTTCAAGCGAATCTCTAACAATATGTATTGTTACCTTGACATATACATGTAGCTGCAAGCGAATCTCTAACAATATGTATTGTTACCTTGACATATACATGTAGCTTCAAGCGAATCTCTAACAATATGTCTTGTTATTTCGGCATATACATGTAGCTGCAAGCGAATCTCAAACAATATGTCTTGTTACCTTGACATATACATGTAGCTTCAAGCGAATCTCTTACAATATGTCTTGTTACCTTGACATATACATGTAGCTGCAAGCGAATCTCTAACAATATGTATTGTTACCTTGACATATACATGTAGCTTCAAGCGAATCTCTAACAATATGTATTGTTACCTTGACATATACATGTAGCTGCAAGCGAATCTCAAACAATATGTATTGTTACCTTGACATATACATGTAGCTTCAAGCGAATCTCTAACAATATGTATTGTTACCTTGACATATACATGTAGCTTCAAGCGAATCTCTAACAATATGTCTTGTTACATTGACATATACATGTAGCTTCAAGCGAATCTCTTACAATATGTCTTGTTACCTTGACATATACATGTAGCTGCAAGCGAATCTCTAACAATATGTATTGTTACCTTGACATATACATGTAGCTTCAAGCGAATCTCTAACAATATGTATTGTTACCTTGACATATACATGTAGCTGCAAGCGAATCTCAAACAATATGTATTGTTACCTTGACATATACCTGTAGCTTCAAGCGAATCTCTAACAATATGTCTTGTTACCTTGACATATACATGTAGCTGCAAGCGAATCTCTAACAATATGTATTGTTACCTTGACATATACATGTAGCTTCAAGCGAATCTCTAACAATATGTATTGTTACCTTGACATATACATGTAGCTGCAAGCGAATCTCAAACAATATGTATTGTTACCTTGACATATACATGTAGCTGCAAGCGAATCTCTAACAATATGTATTGTTACCTTGACATATACATGTAGCTGCAAGCGAATCTCTAACAATATGTATTGTTACATTGACATATACATGTAGCTTCAAGCGAATCTCTAACAATATGTCTTGTTACATTGACATATACATGTAGCTGCAAGCGAATCTCTAACAATATGTCTTGTTACATTGACATGTACATGTAGCTGCAAGCGACTCTCTAACAATATGTATTGTTACCTTGACATATACATGTAGCTTCAAGCGAATCTCTAACAATATGTCTTGTTATTTCGGCATATACATGTAGCTGCAAGCGAATCTCAAACAATATGTCTTGTTACCTTGACATATACATGTAGCTTCAAGCGAATCTCTAACAATATGTATTGTTACCTCGGCATATACATGTAGCTGCAAGCAAATCTATATTATAGTGGTTTGCCTTTTGATAAATGTATCAATATTTGGGTAAATACTTGTGAACATTTCAATAAGCATAGATGGAACAGTGTACTGAACAGGCAGTTTACCTAATATGTATACAAATAGAAAGCTGCTTAGTAAGCCAAGAATCTGTTTTCTTTTAGAACATATTTTTTCATTCACAAACACGACTAACATTTATACACTGGTTGCGTATTTAATTCAAAGTACTTGTCACAATCGTATAGTTTTATTATAGAATAGAGGACTTGGAAGGAAGATGTAGAACAATGTAAGTGATTTGATGACAAAGGCCATTATATCCTGTTTTCACTCACTATCAATGTTTCCTCAATTTACACATTTCATATCCTTATACATACCCATATTAAGTTTAAGTAGTGTAATTTGCAGATCTATTAATATCCCGTGATTATTGTTTATTTAACAAAAAATGTCAAACACTCTTCCACAATATATTTCTGTCTGCATAAGACTTGTCTCAAATATAATTTCTGGGATTAGATAATGAATAAGGAATTTACTATATCATGCATTATTGATATTTAAATAATATTGAATACATTTGGTACGTGTATTTCCATTCTTCTTCAGACCAAAATATACCAGCCAAACTGTCTCTGTACTGCTAAAACGTTGAAAACTTTTAACTATTGCACTTATCAGACAACCTATTCAAACTATCAATTTCCGGCTAGTATGTGTATATAACGTACATCGAATTAAATAAATGTTTACAAATGAATTAAAGGACATATTTTTGATCAGATAAATGCGCACTGCATGTAAATTACCGTAACTACCGTCATTGAAAGCCCTGCACAGTATTGGAAGCAATCGACGAGGCCAAAGTAACTTCTCATCCTCAAGCTGGGAAAATGTTCGCAATTAAATGTAGCTGAAACACATTTATATGACTTTACTGCGCATTAAAACAGAGAAAATGTTAGTATTAAAAAGGGTTTTACGATTTGGTATTTGAATGCACTTTCAAGTGGATGTCGAACACAGGATTGTTGACACTTTTTATTGCATGATAAAAATGACGCCGTGATAAAGATTGGAATGTAAGCGAACTTGAATGTGCTGTTCTAGTGAAAATAGTAAAGATAATTTGAAGAAAAGTATGATAATTAAATAGGTGGTTGCAACGGTAATGTAAGATATTATGTCGTCTGTTTAATTGTGTAATTATTATTGGAACTATCAAAAATAAGCTTATGATGTTTTAAATGCTAAGAAAACGTCATGTCATAATGCAGATCAAAGTGATATGACGTTCACGTTTGCTATAGATTTTGTAGTACATGTACATGTTTATTTCATGTGTATAGGTTTCTCGTAAATAATTGAATTTTAATGGTATTTTTGCGAAACAAGCCGCACACATGTGTGGAGATATATTTGTACAGTATGCAACCAAAGAAAAGAATGCAAGTTGACAAGATATTGTTCTGTTCATTTTTATTGTCAGCGGGGTGTGATTCGAAAGGTAAATCATATACACTAGTTTTTAAATAGCCCTAGATGGTGAACAATTGTTAATTAATCTAAAAACCCAGGACCAACTTAAATAAAAATGTTCAACAATAAAGCCATACTTGAGAGTAAACTTATAATATAAATAATCTGAAACCGCTTTAACCATAATGTACATGGCATTGGTAAAGTTAGATTTAAAAGCAGTATATATCCAATTCGGACATGGATATTTCAATTAAAGAGTATTATCGACTTACATATAGCTGCACATAGAAATAAGTGAAATGTACCCATTCGTCATTACACTGGACGTAAAAGGTTGAAGTCAAAATCATTTATAAACTATCAAAAGAAACCCAAGACGACTTGATTTACCTTGTTTTTCTTTGTCTACAGGCAGATAAAATTTCAATATCTGTGGAAATTTTGATAGGATTTCTTATTTACCAATTGAAAATAAACACCTTGCTTTTCCCTTTTGATGTTTCTCTGTTGTTGCCATTATAAAGCACAATGAAACCACGAAGCCTATAACATTTTACATGTTTTCTGGACGTTTCTCCTGATACAATGGAAGCCTGTTAATCATAGTTAATGGTAACTGCCATGTAATCTTTACGGCTACAGCCAGAGACACTGCAGATTTTATCGGTATCAGTTGTATTTTTGTGTCCGAATAAATGTCTTTTATTAAACATGCCACAATTATAGTGATGCAGAACAGACCATAACAGACTGGGAGTTGGATATCCATCCTGCTTTTGCATTAGCGACTTTGGCCATAATATTGTAGTTTGAAATATAGAATTATTTTGCACTCATTTGTTATAAAACTTTTGTTTTTATTATTAAATATGTACAATATGTCCATCTTGCTTTTGGGGAGTCATTCTTATCCCATTCTTCATTAGCATCGTATCCATCAACTGAAATAAATTCATAATTATCGTCACAGTCATAAAACTCATTATCATGAAGACCAAGAACTACAACAAAATCAATATCAATTACGTAAATATCATTATCAGCAACAGCAAAGCAACCTCCATCGACAATAGCGGAAGCAACACTTGTACGCGTATTTCAGCTTCATTCAGCATGTTCATTTTAGTTGTAAGCTAAACAGTTGTATCAACATTAAAGCATGTGATCCTAATACTTCAAATAATAATCAAAACATATTTGACAAATTCTTCCTTTACGGATAATTACAAGGAGCAACATCTGCTTCATGAAGGCACTGGCTTACTTGCTTGTATTGGAAACCAATAGTTTGTCTTCTCTCCACTTCCTATTGCCTTCTGAGCTCTGTAATCCTTATCAAATCGAGCGCTATTGAAACTGGTAATGAAATCCACCAGTCTTTACAACTGACAAATTTGACATTATCAATTACTGAAAACCATGTGTTGTATGTTTATTTTGCAGTCATATTTAATTTTCCTTAAACCACACAGCAAGGTCCGTGCACGCGACCGGTGCATGACTGAGCCAATGTCCTATCTACTTGCGGTATAACAAGTAGAGGTATTGTTTGAACATGTGTTGTACTGACAGAGTTATTGGACATGTGTCACAGCCAGCATATGGCATGGTATTTTCTTCTTTTTTTACATCTTTTTATGAGTAAATAACATCCGGTTTTCTAAGAACTGCATGTTAATATAACAATAAAAAGACAAGAAACGCCATCAGCAGGGTTGGATAATCTTGCAAAAGTTACGAAATTCTTGGATACAAAGTAGATGAAAGTGGCTTGTACATATTTCGATATAGTTAATAAGCAATATACCTTAAAGGGGTTTACATATGATACGGTCCATAGTGTATACCAAAGAAAATACAATTCGTTAATTTGGTGACATCTCGATAACCTTCATGCGGTCAGATTATAATAAAATCATTACAATCAGGGAGACACTATACGTTGAGCAAATAAATTATCATATGTAAACGTTGTTGCTACGGAAACAACTAGAAGTAGATAACTCAGCACTCAATACTCCTAAACAGTCCTAATAAGATGAACATGGGGATAAGTAAGATAACAGACAGAGCGATATATTGATGGTCATATTGAACAAGTAGGATTTTTGTGATAATAAAAAGAAAGTAAACTTTTGTAATAACGGTCAGCAATGATAAAGAAATGACAACGTTGGTGCTATTGTAAGAACTATTGGAGGAAAATTGATATTGAAACCAGAATGATAGTATCGTGTAGATGATATCATTTAGTTCAAACCCTAAATATTTTGAAAAACTTTCTTGTTTTATCTTATCACAGAGTTAAGATCATGCTTCAACTTTGTTATGATACCAAAGATGGGCGAAAGGTAAAGCATCCAAACAAGATAAGGGTTGCAAGGACACATTCTAAGTAAGTTTTAATGAATTTGGATGTTTCTCCAAGCATCCACTCCCTTAGCATGATAACATTTGATACAAAAAATACCATTCCACTTCATTTCACATATCATATTACCTTGAAACAACCATTACCAGGCTACCTGAGACACAAAGCCGACAGTGTGAAACTATTCAGACATTAATTCTTTGCTGCTATACTAGATGCCTTACCCTTTAGACATGCTGATGTCTTCGGCTCTTGTAAGAATTCAATTAAGTGTTATTTCATATGCAAACTACAGACTGAGTCACTAGGCGACCAGGCGATGATTTTTGAAGTCCAAGCGGAACAAAATATCAATTGCATAATGTTAATGCGTCTCTTCGAGCGCCCTTCGATATGTTGTTACCAACAGATAAAAACAACACGTAGATTCCCAACTTACACAGGCTCTGCTGAAATCGCTGTTTCGGTATCTTTTTTCAATAATTTACACTCTGATTTTGTAAATTGCTACATGTCGAAGACAGTGTGTTTTGTTGTATTTGTTGTAAATAAAAGCGATTTATAACGTCTGGTCCTGACATTAATCCAGATAAAGGGATATAACAAATGTCACGTTAAAAGTTGTAAGTAGCATCGGTACCATTATATTATTATCACATTGTATGATAAAAGAACGTATAACAAGCATACATCAAGAATAAGTGGGTTAGTTGGTAGAGGAATGGACGTCAAGACAAATGGTCAAGGGATCGAATATACAAAACAAACATTTGTTTCTATATTTGTTTCTTTTTACATATGTTGTAAGATTTTAGCATCATTTTCAAATACTGTAAATGCTAAATATTCAATTAGTACTAAAGAACAATTAATGTGCCGCTCATTTTGTCTTCTAACAGAAAACTGTTTTGGTTCTTTAGTCTGTTATATATAATCAAACAAAATACATCGCCTAATACATTGAAGTTAATATCAGAAAGTACAGTTACTAATTCCAATAGTCGCAATATGTACATGATTCTATTTATATGACGAACCAGACATAAAATAGGACAGACAACGTTGACCCTTCTTGGACCTTCATCATAAGCAAGACGTTTTCTTACATCTAGTTTAATCGTACGACTGAAGGAAACTCTTCATAACATGAGTAAGATGTCAAAATACGACATGCGTTGGGGATCTAATTTACGAAGTCCATTTACAGATGTCGACTTTGACAGCGCTTTTGTTATTTGCTTGTCCGTCATACGGGATTGAATTGCATTCGTCATTATGAGAGATATGTCAGGGAAAAGCTGATTGCGGCCGGAAATGTCTCAATTTGGCCTTCAAAGAGATGATATGAAGAGACACTTTATGGGAATGACAAAAAAATTCTTGAATTAAAAAGATATGCGTACTTTTTAGTTTAAAGATGGAATTATGTACATGTATTTTATAGCTGAAATAACGTTATTATTTAGGTTGAATGATGAGGCGGGCTAAAACATATGTCATATAAAGTGAGAGCTATCACGAAAAGTGATTAAGACATTCACAATTCTTTTCTGGCAGTTAAAAGTATCACCTTGACCTTGACGTCTAAACACTGGTTCTTGTGCAAATCATTAGCGGTACGTTCGAAGACAACAATGTGTATTTTTTTTTATAACATAAATCCTTTGAAATGTTAGAGCCCGGACATGAAATAGTTCAGTGTCTATTGGCCTTTGATCTGTCATTTCGACTTTAACCATTAGACAGGAATCTGGCTCTTTCGTCTGACACTCCGAGTTAATGAGGTTAACAGTTTCGTTACGTAATTTAAAAACCCACCACGACTGAAATTAGAAACCGGAAATGCAAATAATAAGTAATTTTTACCCTTGAAAAGGTATGATCTTGACTTTTTAAGTAACACACCAATCGTCATAAGCAAACCAGTAATCCTTCAATTCTTTCATTTAACCGGCAAGTAGGATCTTGGATTTGAGGTTGCCAGCTTACGCGTGACACTTCAAAAGCAAACAGGTGTGCGGATAAATCGGCAATTTTTCAATCCGTTGCGATGATTGAAGCCAGAAAAGCAAACTTTTAGACAAGCTTGACCTTAGGACTGTGAGTACAAACTTGAATACAAAGCAAGCACTATGGTTCATGCGTCGACAATAAATCCCGTATAAAGCAAGTATTATTTCGAAGCAGTTTTATAGTCCACCAATCCTTTCTGAAATATTAGCCCGGTTAAGCAAATCTCCAGTCATTTGCACTGCTGTGGAGGTACTATTATGGAATACAATTTTATGGGGACTATAGTGTAGCAGACGATAGCAGCAAATTGCAGCTGTTCGGTGCAGAACTGAGTAAACCAACGTTAACGATACAGCTTTCAAACAATTATGAAAAATCAGAAGGAAGTAGAAGATACATGTAGAAGAAAGGAACATCACAGTTATTGTTCGTTGCTCTGTTCTACACATATCAAGGAATCATTTACATTATGCAATGAACTGACATTGTCTATATCTCAGAATCTTCATCTTTTTGTTTAAAGTTTTCTGTGGCGCCTTAGATGTCACACATCCGTGATTTTGCGTGTTTTAACGTTATTCTGAGAATGACATTGACATTTGTGATGAAAATCTGTTGTATGCTAGTTATTTGTATAGTCAAACTTTGTGAAGGTAAAGGCCCAGACGAAGGACGAACAAAGAGACCTACAGACGGACCGACGGACCGACGGACAAAGATGCTCATAAATAGCTACCCCTGCAATATACTTATTTGTCTTTACCTTGAGCACATGGAAGGAAAAAGTGCAGGAAAAAAACATATAAAGATTGTTCGAGAACAACATCAAGTCATACAAAAATGTCCAATCGGTCGCTTCGATTATTGCCAAACAGTTCTCGCTGGCGCCGAAACAAACAACATTTCCCTAAATTGCCATCAACTATCCTCCGAATTATGTCTATAATGGCCATTATAATATTCTGCTGTTTCCTCTTTAATGTAATGACTGCCAAGAGGTGTAGCAAAATATGCTCCTTTTCACACCGACATTTGATATATACGTTTTACACATAGCTTGGCTAGACTAACTTGGTCAATAAGGACGACGCTCCCCTCTGTCCTCTTCTTAATCCCACCACCATGTAGAAATAGACACACAGGGTAGATTCATGAAGACATGGACAGAAAAGGTAGATTTATGAAGACATGGACACAAAGTGTAGATTCATGAAGACATGGACACAAAGGGTAGATTCATGAAGACATGGACACAAAGGGTAGATTCATGAAGACATAGACACAAAGGGTAGATTCATGAAGACATGGGCTGAAGGGCAGATTCATGAAGACATGGGCACACAGGGCAGATTCATGAAGACATTGACACAAAGGGCAGGTTTATGAAGACATGAACACAAAGGGCAGATTCATGACGACATGGACACAAAGGGTAGATTCATGAAGACATGGACACAAAGGATAGATTCATGAATACACGGACACAAAGGATAGATTCATGAAGATATGGGCACAAAAGGCAGATTTATGAAGACATGGACACAAAGGGCAGATTCATGAAGACATGGACACAAAGGGTTGATTCATGAAAACATGGGCACAAAGGGTAGATTTATGAAGACACGGGCACAAAGAGCAGATTAATGAACACATGGACACAAAGGGTAGATTCATGAAAACATGAACACAACGGGCAGATTCATGAAGATATGGACACAGAGGGCAGATTCATGAAGACAGGGACACAAAGGGCAGATTCATGAAGACATGGAAACAAAGGGTAGATTCATGAAGACATGGACACAAAGGGTAGATTTATGAAGACACGGGCACAAGGGGCAGATTCATGAAGACATGGACACAAAGGGCAGATTCATGAAGACATGGACACAAAGGGCAGATTTATGAAGACATGAACACAAAGGGCCGATTCATGAAAACATGGACACAAAGGGTAGATTTATGAAGACACGGGCACAAAGGGTAGATTCATGAAGACATAGACACAAAGAGTAGATTCATGAAGACATGGACACAGAGGGTAGATTCACGAAGACATGGACACAAAGGGTAGATTCATGAAGACATGGACACAAAGGGTAGATTTATGAAGACATGGACACAAAAGGTAGATTTATGAAGACATGGACACAAGGGGTAGATTCATGAAGACATGGGCACAAAGGGTAGATTCATGAAGACATGGACACAAAGGGTAGAATAATGAAGACATGGACACAAAAGGTAGATTCATGAAGACATGAACACAAAGGGTAGATTCATGAAGACATGGACACAAAGGGTAGATTCATGAAGACATGGACACAATGGGTAGATTTATGAAGACATGGACACAAAAGGTAGATTTATGAAGACATGGACACAAGGGGCAGATTCATGAAGACATGGACACAAAGGGTAGATTCATGAAGACATGGACACAAAGGGTAGAATAATGAAGACATGGACACAAAAGGTAGATTCATGAAGACATGGACACAAAGGGTAGATTCATGAAGACATGGACACAAAGGATAAATTCATGAAGACATGGACACAAAGGGTAGATTCATGAAGACATGGACACAAAGGGTAGATTCATGAAGACATGGGCACAAAGGGCAGATTTATAAGGACATAAATACAAAGAGCAGATTCATATGTTCAATGACACTTTCTCTATAGATAATCCGTTATTATGGCCTCGTATTTTTATAATACAGGAAAATTGCTAATATAATCTGCATATTGGACAAAACGTCACAATAGCATCATATCACATATGTAGCCAATAGCACAATTAAGATAAACCCCACAAAACAATGGCTCTCAAACTGTTCCTTCATCACAATTATTTTAAAGTAAACGCTTTATCTTTATTTATTACATGGCACGTGTGTAATTGTTGCAGTGTTTTCGCAATTAATATGTATGACTTATATAAAGTACAATTTTGGCGTCTGAGAAATGGTTCAATTGTTCGAGCTAATTAATTATTAATTAATAGTATTGAAAAGATCATGTCTTACTGTTGTTTTTAAGTTCTCGCATATACCCGTAAATCTCACTGTCAAAAGTAGTCTGTCGTCTATTGAATTGGCTATTAGGCTGTGGATTTGTAGATTGCCTTTGGATTACTTCTATTTCTTTTTATATAGATAGAAAAAGGTAAAAACGTGTAATATGTCAGCAAACAGCATTGCGACGATGTGCCTGCGTGAGCACTGTTTACATCATATATGTAGTCATGATTTATATTTACCCTGTTTGCCTTTGTCTAGAGGTAGATTTAATTTAAATATCTATGGAAATTTTTATAGGACCTTTTCTTATTTACCTATTGGGATTTAAGGATACATTTGTACACGATAGATTTGAAGAGTTTAGCCTAACTAGTTATCACTAGCTACGTCTTTACATTGCAAGAAATGGTTCTTAGCAAAAGTACGGATCAGCAACTAACTGCGATGAGGGACAGGAATGTAAGATGTAACACAACTATACAAAACATGTTTAGTCAGAATTTAGAACAGGATTCTTAATAGCTGCAATTTCCATAGTGATCATAATCCCACATAATGATCATAGCTTCCCTTTGACCTTCCTTATCCGCTCTGATTCAGTCATTTCTCTATTTCATTTTATGAAGGTAGGATCATCTTCTTCCATAAAACAAGCTCCATTTTTATTGTCTGTGCTAATGGGATATCGGTACTGGTCACTAGTTATTGGTTGGAACAATTGCATACAATATTATTATAATAGGTTCATAATGAAGGCAATTGAAAACTCACAAACATCTCACAAAGTAATATGTACAACTGGCTGCAAAAGAAATGTAGTAAATGAACACATCGACGTTTTTAAGTAAAACAAATAAAAGAAGGGATCAGAATTGTACAACTTCGTAACTTCGAAATGGCAAACTTTTAAGGATCTGGTCATGATTTATCTGCAAGCAATGAATTGTGTATGTATAAAACAAGCAAGACAACGCAACTGGTTAGCAAACATAGTGATTTACTTAGGAAAGAAGATAGCATTTATCAAGATGACTTCTTAGTTACGCTTGTATTGCGTGGTTACATTCAAATTGCTCGGTACAATCGTAAGGACTTATTGTAGAAGGCTTGTTGTTACAAACCAATATACAATATTATAGAAAGTGATAACAATAAGGTTGTATGTGTATACGCTTCTTTAAAAACATTTTTTTTATATTTATATAATAATTACATTATATTTGGAGGGTCAATTGTAAACAGCTGATACCTTTGATAATAGCACTTGTACATGGTTGTTCAGCAGAATTGATTTATACCCAATTAAAAATAAATGTCATATATTTATGAACTCGTTTGTTCATACCCAGAGTGTTTCTTATATAAACTTCTTTCGATTGCACATCGTAGCTTCCTTAGAAATTATCATTCTTCGACACGGTAACTTCATAAAATAATAAAATATTTCGTAAGAATATTAAATTATTTGTAGGTTTAACTACAAAGCAAGCGTTTGTTGGCCTTTGTCATGGTGTCAAGTCTTCTTCCATCCATCTGTTAAAGCAATTTATGGATACCGAAAGACTATTTCTAGCACCTTATCGAGCCTTGTTGATTTCCCAGAGGATAAACAGTTCATAGACCATTTTCTCCTGCTTAACCATATACACATTAAATATTCATACACATATTTTGTTCACCACATCTTCTATACAATAAAGCGTTTTGAGGTGTTATTCCTTTCTTGGCAATATTTATCTCAAACCGACACCATTTAACAACCATGAACTATGAAGATCATTAGTATCATACGTCTTACTATTGTCTTCGAAATTGTTCAAACCACTGGGTGAAGCCACATGGACACTGTCTGACTGGAACAACAATACCTGACCTGATTGCTTGTCGAGAGAAGTTATGTTAACACTTTTAGTGTGAACGGCAACGAACAAGTTTGTACCATTATAATTCTTATTGTTTATGTGTGTGACGAATATCTGGCGTCCATTATTTCTGTTAGGTTATCATCCATCCTTACAAGAGTATCTTAGTTTATGTTTAAACAGAAAGTCATAGAATTAATTTTATAGTGTCTGCTTAATGTTTTCCTCAATCATAAGTGCGATGTGTCTGTAGTACGTGTAAACACAGTAAAAGAAGATGACATCTATAATGTGCCAGGTTATTAAAATTTATTTTGAGCATGATTACCGATGAAAATTTAGTTTCCTTATATCTTAAATAGCATTGACCCATAATAAAAGAAAGGGACTCGGAAAAATTAAGAATCCAACAATTAACTAGTAACTGAAGACTGACCAAGAATATGGCATGTGGAAAGGAAAAATGATCCAACTGCGTACTCTTTGTAGATTTTTTTAACCATTAGATTTGCTGAAAAAAATGTGCGATTTAAAGATATGTAACATTTAGTCTTTCTTTATTTACCTATTTAATCTTATATAATCTTACCAATAAAATATATATGTTACCCGGATAAAACATATCAATTGACGCATAAAAACAAAAAACGGTGACATAATGGTACCTAAAATTTTAATGTATACATCTGTAATATAATAATAAAATGAAACGACATATATCCAGTAAAATATTTATCAAACACAACTTAGTATAACAGAAAAGACAAGAATAAATGATATTTATTTTGTCACATTTTGGGCTTGTCTGTTAGCTATAAAGACATTAAAGGAAGAGCGCGCGTTGTTAGTTGTCATAAAAACACCTAACTCCAACAAATAGCTTTGAAACTAAAAGTAGTGGCGCTGCAGTCTCAGCATACAATCCGCTTTAAATCATGAATGAAGCCACGTCCTATACATCAACGTGCAACTGTCTTCTTCCCACGTTTCCGTGGAACGAAGGTCTCGTGGTGTGATTATCTGCTGCCATGTCCCTCTAGATCTCTCCCACGTGACCTTTGATCCGCCACCTAAACCGCCAGTGAGTGATGCATTCTCGCGCCTTATATATCAACATTACGCCAAATAAAAGACGAAAGAAGTCATGGAAAAAGAAAACTTCTTAAATCTCAAACTCTGTAACGTAAGTCGAAACTATATTTGTGCTCTGGTAACAAAATACATTATTATCTCTAATTACTTTATACCTATGGTTCTCTAATAAAGCAGTAAAGTATTTAAACACACATGTTTTGATTTTACTGGACATTTGATAACCAAAATTTGTTGTCTGGTACAATTGTATAATTTGCAGGCTTGTTTAATTGTTTAAATATCCTAAATTAAACGTAAAAGGTTGGTGTTTTGTGGTTTTAAAGATTTGCTGTGTATAAGATTGATCTTCGTGTCTTGTCATAAGGTTTGCCTTATATCTATTCGATATAAGTTATCAACATAAACGAACGTAGTCTGTTTAACAACAATGTTTGTTTTTACGCATGGCGTCGCATTGATGCATGCACAATCTTGTTGTTTCCATAACTACCCAGCCCGTTAGTCAACCAATAACTCATTGTTTATAAAAGAACATTGGGTGATGTAAATGTAATTTTTGACAGTTTACATCTTTAATTAGTTTGCAACACATAAAGTTATGAAGCGTTGTGCGAATTCCAGAAATCTTCAAAGATAATCTTTGTTTAACCAGTATTTTACCAGAAGTGAGTTTCTGCAGGCTAAAATTGAACCGTTGCGGTCATTTTCACTTTAAAAATATTTCATATTTTCGTGTAAACAGTTTCAACAATCGTATAATTATCGTTATGAGGTGTAAATAACTTGAACCACCAGTTTAATGACAAATCAATTTCGATTTCTTAGTTTTATAAAAAGTCGCAATATATTTTTAAAGTTTTAGAACGACTTTCTGATTGAATACAACAGACAGAAGATTCTGATCTCGTGCGTTACGTTTTCTCGTTGCGGTACGTGTTTGTTGTGTTGAGAATGTTAATGTCGTTAAAGATTAAATAAAACAAATAAATTTTACAAAAGTGAAAACGAAAAGAATGGCGTTCGATGTTATTTTATGCACACTATGAGTAGGGGTCACTGTTACTCAATGGGCAGTGAAAAAATGTAACTGCAATGCAGCCTTCATGGTTGCATTATTGCTTATCTCAGCTGCCAACAAGTGTACATTTGACAGCAACTAACGAATAGTAAAGACTTAAATCAGAATTGTATTATATTGGATGTGGTATTTTATCAGTATTTCGTAGTAATTCAACATTGCTCAATAGTTTGTGGTTTATGTATAATCAGTCTTTTTTTAAACCATCAGACTCAAGCCAAAAATGTACTGACTAACAATTTGGCATATTCTTAATTCTACTTTATATTTAAAAAATGTACCCAAAGCATTATTAAATGGCATAAACAATATATTCAAAATTTAGTAAACGTTTCAATAGTATCTTCGGAAAGAAAAGCTGAGCTATTGTTCATCTAATGCGGTACTTATATAATACTCATTATTAAACTCCCTGGACAGAATAAAACAGAACCGACCAAGCGAAAGTAACTAGCCTGTTTCGTTGTAAGATTCATACGAATTTCTTTTTAGACACGATTTTGGTTAGAGTTTTCAGAAAGTGTACAAACATAATCTTAAACACACAAGGAAATGTGCTTAATTAAAATATAGAAAATTTGCGTAATTTACGCCCGACCAAACATTTCGTTGAGGAACATTCGTTTTTTAAATATTTCGTTAAATATAAACATTGTTACGGAAAAAATGGAACTTACTGTTTATATTATGTCAAGACGTCGTTTTCACAAGCGAACAATGATAATTACACTTAATTGATAATTCATACAGTAATGCGTCTGGCGTTTTGAAATATCACGGGATAATCATTTGAATATAAGTACAACTAAAGTATAAATATAAGTAAAACTATAGTAGAAATGTCAATACATCTAAAGTATTAATATAAGAACAAACTTTAACTAAAGTGCAGAAATGTATATACAAACTGTAAACAGTAACTCTAGAGGACTTAAACAATGACTATCATTTCATTTTATAGTATACTTCTGTGCTGTTTATTCACAATCTTTATGTAGCTTGCACGGACAAGAGAGCCTGGCGATGTAAGCCACCATGAAACCAGGAGCCTATAACTTGTTACTTCTTAGATGGTCGTTACACATGATAGAACAGAAGCCCGTAAACCTTTTTGCGATCATAGCTAATGATGGCCGCCTTGTAATCTTTACGGCTTCTGTCAGAGACTTGGAGATTTAATCAGTTCCATATGTTATTTTTCTTGTCCAAATAATATCCGTCATATATTAAACACGCATCCATTATTGTGACGAAGTGCAGAATAGAAAGACTGTAGATTTTTACGACCGCCTTGCATTTGCAGGGTAAGTTTTATTGGGAATATCTACATGTGCCTCGGGACTTTGTAGACGGGACCTTGGCTATAGTTTGTTTAAAATAATGCGTTCATATAAATATTTATAGAAGGCGACATTTTTTATTGTTTTATTAACTACATGTTCACACACTATTCGCAGTTTACCAATACATGTATTGTCATGATTTCCATCATACTTATCGTAAAACATCTTCTGCATTAGAAGTGACGACAGCGGAAAACTTCCAACAGCGCCAGTGATAAAACAATTGTTTAAAGCGTCATGGCCATTTTCATCACAATTTGCAGTTCATCATCATCTTTGTAAACCTAATCAAACTAAGACGCATAAGAGTGACAATTTAAAGCATATTCTACTGGCTCCGCCCGTTTCGCCGATAATGACAAGGGAGTGCGCCAGGAAGTTTGAATTTTTTGTTTACTTGTATCGGAGACTAGTTGCTTGTCTTTTCTCCATCTCCGTAGGTCTCTCGTCCTCTATAATCCTTATGTCTACCGTGCTCTATGATTCTTATGTCTCCCGTGCTCTATAATCCTTATGTTTCCCGTGCTCTATAATCCTTATGTCTCCCGTGCTTTATAATCCTTGTGTCTCTCCTGCTCTATAATCCTTATGTCTCTTCTGCTCTATAATCCTTATGTCTCTCCTGCTCTATCTCTATAATCCTTATGTCTCCCGTGCTCTATTATCCTTATGTCTCCCGTGCTCTATAATCCTTATGTCTCCCATGCTCTATAATCCTTATGTCTCTCGTGCTCTATAATCCTTATGTCTCTCCTGCTCTATAATCCTTGTGTCTCTCCTGCTCAATCTCTATAATCCTTATGTCTCCCGTGCTCTATTATCCTTATGGCTTTCGTTCTATATAATCCTTATGTCCTCTGTGCTCTATAATCCTTATGTCTCTCGTGATCTATAATCCGCATGTATATCGTGCTCTATAATCTTTATGTCTCTCGTGCTCTATAATCCTTATCAAGTCTTATGCTTTTACAACTGCTAAATTCCATATACTTTACAACCAATACTTTACAACAGATCTTTTTGCCATCCCCAATTACTGGCATCTTGCAGTCGTTTTCATCATATTCCTTTATTAACATCGGCGGGTCCATGCACGCGACTGGTGAATATCAATGGCAATAAATTATACACCGGGTTTGAAATACCTAAACCTAATGTTTGCCTATGTGTTTGTTTTGTATAAAAGTCTTAAAGCATGTGTCACGGCAGTGAAGGCAATGTTTACAGTCGGCACATGGCATATTATTTCCAGTATTATACATGCACACAAACTGTTAATGTTGATTAGGAAATGTTGATGTAGGAAGTTGCTGGTGATGCCAAGATCTCCGCTAAAAAAATGTAACAAGAAGGTTTTGTCGACTTCTATACGGTTAAGAGCATAAAATAGTCGAGCAGAAGCGATGAAGACACGTTTATCTACCTGTCAACGAATCGATATATCTTAGCAAACTAGTGTTACTATTAATCAGGCCTCTGAGAACTGTCTGATTTGCATATGCATTGCTTGCAACAGTCTAGAGCAATATAACCAATCATGATTCCATGTTTGACCAAGCAAATAAAAACATAATAAAATATTTGTTCTCAGCACTTTTTGACTTGATATAGTCAATGTAGAAAATCATTTCCTTGGCATCCTACAATTCTTGAATATTATCATACCGCATAAATGATTGATTTATTTTTAATGATAGTTCGTTAACCGTTTAAATTGCACAGTTAATATTTTAACATAAAACTATTGATAATCTTCGTAGACCTGAAGTTGATTTATATGTATATTTTGTTATCTGCCATAAAACACTATCAAATCCCTTAGAACATGTCTGAACACACTTCATGATAGTATTGGTATAAAACACATATTTCCATACAAAATACATCATTGTTATGACCATTACGAGGCTGTCAGGGTTATTATGCCGTCTGTGTGAATATATTTAGCGGCTGCTTTCTTGGCTTTTGTCTTGGACGCCTCGCCTTTAAGGCGTGTTGATGTCCTCAGAACATATGGAAGTTTAATTCAGTGATTTTCTGTATGCAAATTCCCGATTGAGTCAGATACGGCGGCCATTAACGCGAACGACGATCTTTGAAACAACCTTTTAACGCCTAAGCGGAACAAAATGGCAATTTCATGATCATAATGATTCTCTCCCAGCGCTCGCTGATTTTGAAGTTCACAACGAATTCAGAGAGTGTTTCTTTGTTTTATTGGAACGTGGTTAAACCGTTAATATATACGGTGGTTTTTTTTAGATTTTGTAAACTTGTACGGTGTAGGAAGGTGGAAAAGTTCAAACGATGTCTAAATCATTAAAAAAATTAAGTATCTATCAATCCTGAACATAAATTGAAAATTTTTACAGTTGTGTTGTGTCTTTTTACTTGTTAAATTGCAATGAGACAATTTGATCTTATTGTTAGTCGTGGAATACCTTAAAGAAATGTCTGGGTAGAACCACTGGGGCACCGCAGGTCAAAACAGTTTATTATGATTTAATTGCATGAGTTCATTAGGAAGATTACGCGACTTTTTCTATACATTTCGAAAAGTAATGTTTAAACACATTTGAAATTTGACGGTTATTTTAGCAAATATGTAATTTGTTTATGGCGATTGTTTTGAAAATTATTTTATGGCATAACATAGATAATATTGAATTGAAATGTACGGTTATTATTGTTTTCCTGCAATTGCATGCAGATTTTCTCTGTTACATATAAATATTGTCTTTAAATGAATTAATCTTGACGGAGCTAAGTTGACAAATAGAAAGAATTATAAATGTTGCAACTACTTAGCTTTCAGACTAGCTGCACATGATGTTGTGTTCTGTCTATATAAAAGATAGAAAATGACAAAAACTGCATTACAATCGGTGAACTTCCAAACGTTTCCACTTATTCGGTTTAAAAAAAATTACTCCAATGTCTCTTGCGAGCGATTCTTTCTATAGGACAAACTGGATAGACACCGTGGACATTCATCATCAGAGAATTAAAATCACACCGAAAAGCAATGAACGAGTCCTCTTGTATCAAACATAAATTGGTTTTGAGCAACCAAGTACTAGAACAGAAGAGATAAATAACTTATTTTTGTCCTACAAACGTTTTAACATAGGTAAATAAGAAATGGTCCTATCAAAATTTCCACAGATATTTAAATTTTATCTACCTGTAGACAAGGCAAACAAGGTAAATGTAATGAGACAAAAGCACAGAGACGAGACCTAACACACAAAAAGAAAAACCATCAGTTACCGCCTTGAAACGGTCAGTCGGCAAAAGGGCCAACTGGGGTGCTTAAACCTGGTTTGTGGAGCGCTCCAACCTCGCATTTTCTGAAGGTTTTTCTATCAAACAAACAGTGAAATTAAAAATATCCCGTCAAAGTGAAACAACTAACAGTAAGCACCTGCATTAGGAGTTAAAACAGATATAATGAACTTATGTACATACATAATAACTAGTAATGAAATTAACTAACAACATATGTACAGTATGTACAGTAGATAAAAACCTCGGTAACCAAAAAATTCCAAATGAGAGAGTAGTTTCAAATAAAATAAAGCAGTACAAGCGCTGATATATTATAAGAACAATATTATGACGTCATAAATGCCATAACGCCATATGTCAAAAGTGTCAAAAGTGAAATGTAAAAAATACGGAAGAAATAATCGAATTCTAGAAAACAACCCAAATCAACAAAATAAAAACGTAGTATTGTTTAGAGTTAATACTTTTAAAAAAAACATATCATAAAAGCCGAGGATTTATCCGCAGTTGACATATTATATATGATAAAGGTACAAAAAATCCCGATGTTATTCGCTTGGACATTAGTTTTAGAAAAAAGCCGTTGCATGTTACC
The DNA here is from genome assembly GCA_007844125.1 of Sinonovacula constricta. Taxonomy (NCBI): domain Eukaryota; kingdom Metazoa; phylum Mollusca; class Bivalvia; order Cardiida; family Solecurtidae; genus Sinonovacula; species Sinonovacula constricta. Next base: position 68,214,576 of record CM017559.1, read on the forward strand.
GACACTTCTCGTTAGCGCCGAGACTACCAACCTTTTCCTGAACTGCCCTAAACTATCCCCTGGATTATACCTATGATGGCCACAATAACCATCTATCAGTCCATCTTGACTGCAATGAATACGCCAAGGAGTATACCGTTTTCGTTTATTGCTCATTGCTCTCTCTCTCTCTCTCTCTCTCTCTCTCTCTCTCTCTCTCTCTCTCTCTCTTCCCTCTCTCTCTATCGATCTATCTATCTATCTCTCTCTTCTGTCTGCCTGTCTGTCTGTCTGTCTCCTCTCTCTATCTTTCTCTCTCTTGTCTTCTCTCCTCTTTCTCTTCCTCTCTCTATTTCTTTCTCTCTCCGTAAAAGCTATGGCTTACACAATAATTGCCTCGGTCTCTCTAATAAATCTCCCGCATTTCCGACTTTGTCCCATGTCCGGGAATTTCACAATCATGTAAGATGAACACAAACACAAATTCGCATGAATAAATAAATATATTTTCTCAAGTGAATCCACGATTACTTTTTACCTAAATGCACAAAGATTAAATCTAAAAACAACCTGGTCACAGTGAAAATGCGTTTTTACTTAATGATATGATAACTTAATGAGAAGAGAGTGTTATCTTTCGGTTCAGAGAATCAAAAGCTTCTTGTACCGTTCGACAAGAATTCTTAGAACTGCGCAAGCGTAAAAACCCGTCATATGTTGAAGTCGGTCATAAAAAATGCAGAAATGATTTGCCCGACACTTATTCAATAAATTTAAAGGTATGAAGTGCGGAACGTGTGGATCTAAAATGCAGACCTCAGCTTAAGTCGCAACAACGTTTAGGCAACTTGATCAAATTTAAATGTTCTTCAAACTCTTTTGATTTTTTTTCCGCAGTAGAATTTATTAAGTTTCTCTAGGGGTATGAATTTCAAGGAATTTCTAGAGTAAACGAAACAGTTTTCATCTATAAAATTTTTGTAGTAATAATTAACTGGCACGTGCGTCTTTTGAATTATCGAGATAAGCACCTTTAGGTCAGCACATGCTTGTGGCCTTGACATTGGAAACAGCTATCTGCATCAATCATTCTCCATTTACATGATACTTGTGCCAATATATATACTGCTTGTATACTTATATATCTCCGGTCGAAGATCGATTTATGACAGAACATTATGATTTTGTTGCTTTGTATATTGGGTTGTACGAATCACTAGATACATATCTGTTATAAATTTTCTTTTCCATTTAATCGAAGGAGTCATTAAATAGCAACGGGTTCAATAAAAATTGATCGAATACGAGTATCGGACGATCTCGATAGTATTTTTTTTCTGTATGAAAATGCTTACGTTATTTATGACCACATATTGCGTTCTTTATGCCTAAACATATTTTCAAAAGACCCACAGTTTTATGCATAATGACAACAATAAACATAGAAAAGTGACTTTTCATTTTACTTATTCGCAATATTGTGATATTTTCATGGTCTGGTATATGTGCGCGGATAGTAAACAAATCTTTTACAACCCTGTTATCTGAACTGTGTTTCAGTGCTCTGGCAGATGTGCGCGGACGGAATGAGTGAGAAGCCGGTGTTTGACACGAAACCAGACGACATTGTAGCCACGAAGGGACAGCCGGCAACTATGCCTTGTGAGGTTGTCAACAAGGGACAGCACCAGGTAGGCTGTGGTTGGGGGATAAACTGGGGGTGTTACATGTTGGACAGTGGTAATACGCCGGGTTGGTTGATATACTGGTGGTGTTAGGATATTAAACGATATGCCGGGTTGGTAGATATACTGGGAGCGTTAGTATATTGAACAATATGGCGGGTTGGTAGATATACTGGGAGTGTTAGTATATTGAACAATATGGCGGGTTGGTAGATATACTGGGAGTGTTAGTATATTAAACGATATGCCGGGTTGGTAGATATACTGGGAGTGTTAGTATATTAAACGATATGCCGGGTTGGTAGATATACTGGGAGTGTTAGTATATTGAACAATATGGCGGGTTGGTAGATATACTGGGAGTGTTAGTATATTGAACAATATGGCGGGTTGGTAGATATACTGGGAGTGTTAGTATATTGAACAATATGGCGGGTTGGTAGATATACTGGGAGTGTTAGTATATTGAACAATATGGCGGGTTGGTAGATATACTGGGAGTGTTAGTATATTGAACAATATGGCGGGTTGGTAGATATACTGGGAAAGTAAGTATATTGAACAATATGACGGGTTGGTAGATATACTGGGAGTGATAGTATATTGAACAATATGGCGGGTTGGTAGATATACTGGGAGTGTTAGTATATTGAACAATATGGCGGGTTGGTAGATATACTGGGAGTGTTAGTATATTAAACGATATGGCGGGTTGGTAGATATACTGGGAGTGTTAGTATATTAAACGATATGCCAGGGTTGGTAGATATACTGGGAGTGTTAGTATATTGAACAATATGGCGGGTTGGTAGATATACTGGGAGTGTTAGTATATTGAACAATATGGCGGGTTGGTAGATATACTGGGAGTGTTAGTATATTGAACAATATGGCGGGTTGGTAGATATACTGGGAGTGTTAGTATATTGAACAATATGGCGGGTTGGTAGATATACTGGGAGTGTTAGTATATTGAACAATATGCCGGGTTGGTAGATATACTGGGAGTGTTAGTATATTGAACAATATGGCGGGTTGGTCGGTTATCTGGGGTGTTAGTATATTGAACAATCTGCCGGGTTGGTGGATAATATGGGGTGTTAGTATATTGAATAAAGATATGCCGGGTTGGTAGATAATCTGGGGTGTTAGTTTATTGAACAATCTGCCGGGATGGTAGATAATCTGGGGTGATAGTTTATTGAACAATATGCCGGGTTGGTGGGTAATCTGGGGTGTTAGTATATTGAACAATATGCCGGGTTGGTGGGTAATCTGGGGTGTTAGTATATTGAACAATATGCCGGGTTGGTGGGTAATCTGGGGTGTTAGTATATTGAACAATATGCCGGGTTGGTGGGTAATCTGGGGTGTTAGTTTATTGAACAATATGCCGGGTTGGTCGGTAATCTGGGGTGTTAGTATATTGAACAATATGCCGGTTTGGTCGGTAATCTGGGGTGTTAGTATATTGAACAATATGCCGGGTTGGTGGATAATATGGGGGTGTTAGTATATTGAACAATATGCCGGGTTGGTCGGTAATCTGGGGTGTTAGTATATTGAACAATATGCCGGGTTGGTCGGTAATCTGGGGTGTTAGTATATTGAACAATATGCCGGTTTGGTCGGTAATCTGGGGTGTTAGTATATTGAACAATATGCCGGTTTGGTCGGTAATCTGGGGTGTTAGTATATTGAACAATATGCCGGGTTGGTGGATAATATGGGGGTGTTAGTATATTGAACAATATGCCGGGTTGGTGGGTAATCTGGGGTGTTAGTATATTGAACAATATGCCGGGTTGGTGGGTAATCTGGGGTGTTAGTTTATTGAACAATATGCCGGGTTGGTCGGTATTCTGGGGTGTTAGTATATTGAACAATATGCCGGTTTGGTCGGTAATCTGGGGTGTTAGTATATTGAACAATATGCCGGGTTGGTGGATAATATGGGGGTGTTAGTATATTGAACAATATGCCGGGTTGGTCGGTAATCTGGGGTGTTAGTATATTGAACAATCTGCCGGGTTGGTGGATAATATGGGGTGTTAGTATATTGAACAATATGCCGGGTTGGTGGGTAATCTGGGGTGTTAGTTTACTGAACAATATGCCGGGTTGGTGGATAATCTGGGGTGTTAGTATATTGAACAATATGCCGGGTTGGTCGGTAATCTGGGGTGTTAGTATATTGAACAATATGCCGGGTTGGTGGATAATATGGAGGTGTTAGTTTATTGAACAATATGCCGGGTTGGTAGATATACTGGGAGTGTTAGTATATTGAACAATATGCCGGGTTGGTGGGTAATCTGGGGGTGTTAGTATACTGAACAATATGCCGGGTTGGTCGGTAATCTGGGGTGTTAGTTTATTGAACAATCTGCCGGGTTGGTGGATAATATGGGGGTGTTAGTTTATTGAACAATATTCCGGGTTGGTGGATAATATGGGGTGTTAGTTTATTGAACAATATTCCGGGTTGGTGGATAATATGGGGTGTTAGTTTATTGAACAATATGCCGGGTTGGTGGGTAATATGGGGGTGTCAGTTTATTGAACAATATTCCGGGTTGGTGAATAATATGGGGTGTTAGTATATTGAACAATATGCCGGGTTGGTGGATAATATGGGGGTGTTAGTATATTGAACATTATGCCGGGTTGGTGGATAATATGGGGGTGTTAGTTTATTGAACAATATGCCGGGTTGGTGGGTAATCTGGGGTGTTAGTATATTGAACAATATGCCGGGTTGGTCGGTAATCTGGGGTGTTAGTTTATTGAACAATATGCCGGGTTGGTGGATATACTGGGGTGTTAGTTTATTGAACAATATGCCGGGTTGGTGGGTAATCTGGGGTGTTAGTTTATTGAACAATATGCCGGGTTGGTTAGTAATCTGGGGTGTTAGTATACTGAACAATATGCCGGGTTGGTGGGTAATCTGGGGGTGTTAGCATACTGAACAATATGCCAGGTTGGTGGATAATCTGGGGTATTAGTTTATTGAACAATATGCCGGGTTGGTTAGTAATCTGGGGTGTTAGTATATTGAACAATATGCCGGGTTGGTCGGTAATCTGGGGTGTTAGTATATTGAACAATATGCCGGGTTGGTTAGTAATCTGGGGTGTTAGTATACTGAACAATATGCCGGCTTGGTGGATAATCTGGGGATGTTAGTTTATTGAACAAAATGCCGGCTTGGTGGATAATCTGGGGTGTTAGTTTATTAAACGAAAAGACCGGGTTGGTGGATATACTGGTTATGTTAGTAAATTAAACGATACGGTAGATATACGGGGCGGGGTGGGGGGCAGAATATTAAACGAAACGACCGGTTGGTGGATAAACTGGAGGTGTTATTACATTAATTGATACAGCGGGTTGGTGGATATACGGGGGGGGGGGGGGGGGGGGGGCGGCGGGTTATAGTAATGTGACTAATAATGCACAAGAAGCCATATATATAACTATATTTCGTTTTTTTGTTTACTTCCTAATACCACTTTAATTATTTGATTTTTATTCGAGATTCACAAATCTGCACCTCTCGGGCAGTTCTAATTGATAAAAAAACATTTTCTGGTAAGAAACGAAATTTCCGGGGACGAATTATGTTCACTTAATTAATTGCTGTAGTCAATAAAATTGCTCGGACTGTAATGTTAGCACTTTGGCGAAATATTGACATACTTTTTGCAGAGAAGATTAAATTAAACAATCATCCATACCCACTGAGGTATAGTCATACTGAGTAGAGGCGGAAACAACTTACCTTTCAAACTAGCGTTGCGCAATAGTTCGTATTAAAGACGTTTCAGATGATGTACAAATAATTTCAAAACATAAATAATTTCAAAACATTAAACAATATTGAACCATTACAGTAAATATGAGAGAGCTGCGAGTCACGACAAATGAAAACACACACACTAAAACTGTCCCGTTCGTTTGGTAGGGCACCAAACTCTATTTCGTCATTTTGTTGTCGGACGGAAACCTTTACATTTCTTTCCCTACCGAGCAAAAAAAAAAAACAAACACTATCTCTTTTCCTTTTAGAACATATTAAGTCTAAAGTTGGAGATTTGTTTTGCTTAAAAAATAATCGAGGGGGGTGTGGAGTGGGGGTCATGTCTACATGATAAAAAATTCCTACACAGAAGCTAAATTGGATTCGAAAGTAACATTATTTACCATGCTTTTATGTATATAAAATATTTTTGTAGGTAATGTTTGCATTGCTATTTGATATACGATTTATATAACTTTGAATTTAATTAATGCTCTACAACATGGCTACCGGTATTTTTGCTTATTTCTGTATACTATATTATGTTATCTTCTCACTCTCTCTGATTGAAGGTGGTATATTGCATCAGGTATTACGTAATGACCCCCCACCACACACACACACACACACACACACACACACACACACACACACACACACACTCACACACACACACGGATGATAGTGCCATACAATCCACCGGGCCGCGAAATGGGCATTACCACGTGTATTTTTTATGAAATATGTAGTTTATATTTGACCGTAAGTTTTAATCCTTTCTTAAAAGAATTAAAGTGACAGAAATTGTGCTGACTTTTTATGTGAAAATAAGAAATCGCAAGAAAAAGTATAGTGACAGAGAAATATATACATTGTATATATGTATCAGAAAAGTGTTGATTTGATACATTATCATATACGACTACGAATTTATATTTACGAAGAAGGATAACATATTAAGTGAGGCATTGTTTTTTAAAAATAATATTCCTGACTTACAAATTTAAGTGTGAAACATGTAAAAATTCCAATAATTTACACGAATATTGCAAAATGGTTTATTTTATAATATACAAAATATATATTATTTTCTTAAGAAATGTGCAATATAAATAAACAAGAAAATATTTAATGTAAATGAATTAACATATGGAGGCTCCATTTAAATGAAATGAGTATCGTTTTGCCCATAAAATCTGTTGCAATCATAAATGCACAAATACCGAGAAATCCGATTAATTTAAGAGCGGGAATATATTTCATTCTCATTTAGCATCGTGACCTTCGCGTAAAGAGTGCGTTCAGCATTAAATTATCACTATTTCCAAATCTATAAATAAACACGATGGGAAATTCAGCTAAGATAGAAATCGACGTCAGAGCGGATTACCCGGATTATGATATAACATCATCTCTAAAGTGAATGGTCACGTGGTTTAAAATCGATAGCTGTGCAGCGTGGCTAAGACAGGAAATACATGTTTTTAATAACGACTCGGTGTATTTTTATTTTATAATAATTATTTATATTTATAAATATAACTTATTTATTGTTCTTTAGATAAGCTTCGTTTAAATCATCGGAATCACCCAAGTGTAACCTTGGTCATGCACTGAAAAAAAAAAGGACTGCTATGATAATCACGTTACCGGTTACAATAATGTACTTCATTCTGTAGTTAAGCTTCGTATTTTCCAGCAAGAACAACTTAACAATATCTTATCAACCTCTATCTCGAATCTAACTGTATCGCGAAACTTACACATACCTGATTTGCCTACATGCGCCTGGTTCTTGTCTTGGTATAGAATAACTAAAGTTATTGTAGAATAACGTACGGTAAGTGAAATATTACTGTTTATAAGTATTTAGATGCACATGGTCATCTACATCGAACAGAAAACATAATTGACAAAACCTTCTGTTGGCAAAGCTAGGCACATTACTCCTTTTATCCGATGTCTAATTCAACAACAAAAATAACGCGAAAGTTGAAACAATAAAACATGTATGATGTCACCGTTTAATCATGAGTTTATGTTATTATACGAGACTACATGATTACATGTCTTTCCCAACAACAACAACAAAACAACGAATGTGTGCTGAGAAGGTATACCCAGTGTATGTATGCATTGTATGTGAAGTATTCTTTACATTGTATCAGGCAATCTACTCGCTTATGTATATATTTAACATATCGAGAAGAATTATTTTACAAAATAAAATGTCACAGTTAAATAAAAAATTAACGAAATAAGGACAGAGGTAAAAATGAAAAAAAGGATTAAGCTCAATAGCAAAAACAACAACAACAACATGACAACAGAGACATGAGAAAAACAGAGTAAAAAGGCACATGATTTGTTACATTTTGGTATATTAAATGTCAAATCATCTAGAAACTACGATCCATATCCTAGGGCAGTATACATAGAATATTATATTGCTGTTGTTATTAGTTTTGCTAGCTGATTTATGCTAAAGGGCTGCAATAGAGACCCTTTAATGTTCTGGAAAGGCAGCATGAATACATTCTTCATTTATTATTTATTCTTATAATGCAAAACGTACGATTATGGGTGCCAAAGTTACATGCTTCTGCAGTATAAACAAGAAATTTGAACTATAATATACAAACATTATTATACATTTATTAATTTTGCATGCATATTAAAATATATATCACAAAACTGGATAGCAAATCTATTGCTAATTTTGTTTTTGGATGATATACAGATGGTGTACTTGGCTGCTTCAACGTTTAAGCGCCTGTAAACTGGCATTACGGTTAAACTAGAGAATCTGGTTTGTTTTAACCTGATAAAATACGTATCCGATTTTGCAAAACATTTTCTAACTTGAAGAATCATTTAACAAACGTCAGAACATTGCCGAAGTGGTGTACTTAATGTCACCCATGCTTGATATGTAACTGTCATGCACGATAACATTATGCCAAATCCTATGTTAGTTAAATATTTCATCGTTCTTTTGAAATGGTTACATATCGGATTTTAAATAAAAAGCCTATACCTCTTTACGTGCATAAATATTTATATTTTCTTCATTTAAATTCATGGATAAAAATTACTTGTAAATCAATGCAAGGGACGTATTAGCAACATTGGATTCTTTTCTCGCTTAAACAAAGATTTGTTTAACTTTGAAGGAAATATAATAAAATAAGATTAATGGCCTTTATGAACAGAACTTCTGATGATTGTATCAAGGTTGTTGTTTGTTTGTTTTTTTGTATAAAAAAAGGAAAAAATAAAGTTTAAAACTCCTTTTAGATACAACTTCGTTGGAATAACAATTAAAGGAACACACCATAACTGAATAACACATGTAATTGTCTGAAAAACTGACCTCGCAGACTCACATTTTTTAACAATATCTTTTTAGTCTGTAGACTGTTTTAGGTAGTGAAGTCAACATTACTTAACGATGGACGTAGGATTCATATGGAAGTTTGCTGTTTGACATCAGCTAAACCCAGAGAGGGTTCGTGTTATGTATCCTCGTCATTCACCTTATGATATAATAAACACACCGTCGCACATTTCAGATCATTTGGATGAGCCCTAGCAATGTGCTGATAAGCAACGGAGACCGGCGGGTGATCGATGATACGCGGATGAGCATTGAACGTCCATTTGTACGGGACTGGAACCTTCACATTCGTAACGTGGACATGGGCGATGACGGGGAATACACGTGCCAGATCAACACAAACCCTATACAGATAAAGAGAATCAGACTTAAAGTACAAGGTATGTACGGCTAGTTTATAACGTTTAGAATAACCTTTAGACTGCATGGGTCAATCTGATCAGTCTCTGACAAATAGCGAAGGTCAAGATGTCGGAATTTCAGTTGCAACTTTTTCATGTGGTTGTAGCAAATAAATAAGATTTCGTCAGACTTATGAAAAGCTTATCTGTGTGGTATTATTCATTATAATTCACGATTTAAACCTTTTAATTTACCCCACAATATATTTTAGAAAGATAAAGCTACATTGTGTGTGAAATTGAAACGGTGTATTATAAGATCTGATCGTGTGTTGTTATCACATAAAGCAGATTATTGGTTGGCAAGCAGGCAAATTATATCACGTCAGGAAAGTCATTCCAAGCTTTAAATTCGTGCTTGCAATGTTTTGTGAATTTTAGGTAGAAGATGTAGATAAATACAGAAGATAACCATTTAGAACAAAAACATGATTCATACTGAATTCATAATTGATGAAACTCAGTAGAACTTATTAAATTAGTGAATATAGTATATCTTGTAGTGTTTTAAATTGTACACGTTTCGAGAAAATCTTTTAGATAATATGTATTATTTATTTACCATTTATTTAAGTACCATCTGAGATCGACAATGCCACGTCCAGCTCGGATACCACTGTTCGAGAGGGAACCAAAGTGCAGCTAACCTGCTCTGCCAATGGCGTCCCCAAACCGGAAATCACTTGGTTCAGAAAGACATTGCACGTGCAGCAGCACAAAGAGCGCCTAGAACGTATGTTACTGATAAGAAAATTGTCATAAATATTGTATTATCATTTTATCAATGAAATACTGATACATATAAAGAACAATGAATGAATCAATGTAAATCTTTTTGAGCCCGTTACTGTAAAATTTGCCTCCTACTAAATATTATTATTTAATTAATTTTTCAACAAAAAATACGTAAATGCGGTTAATATTAATTTCACAGCTGTACACTAGTACAGCCGCAAACAATAAACAGAAAACACATGCGGTATATAAGTTGTATGATGAGTAACTTAGATGCATGGTTAGTCGACTTAATTTTATTATAACTGAAAAATAAGCACTTAACACTAAAACTAAAATTTGGACACTCTTAACGCGCTTTCGCACGAACTATATGGAAAGTAATGTTAAGCAAATTATAACTTTTCTGAAAAAATAGAATATTTTCCTTAAAAACGGTTGTTAGTGTCTTATCTATATGACATTTTTCAAACGCGAAGTTTTATGTTGATCTTTCATTCTCTTAAGACGTTTTTAAGATAGAATAAAACAATCCCTACGTATAGTCTTATCTTTTTTGGATGTATTCTCTTGTGTCACGGTGAAGGCTTTCTCACTTTCTTCAGTGTGTGTAGTCTGTGCGTGAATGTTTGCTACCAGTGGTTCTAACGTGGCGTGAATACAGCGCTTGCATGAGTACTGCTAGTACAAATAGTTAAACAGTAATTTATAATTAAATCATAATCATACACTATTTAAGAAAAGACTGCTATATTTTATTTAAATTGCCTTTTACACCACTACTTTAAAATAGTCCATGTTTATATACATACTTCTTTTTCAGAATATAAATGTAAAATATTATTGTCCAACATAAGTCGCTAAGTTTAATAGTGCCTTGTTGTGTTGTTACATTGTGCAATGAATAATATTAAAAATACAGTTACTTATAAAGTATGATATGTACTATTTTGACATTACGTGCACAACTATACAATTAAATATGTCTTCTTAAAACGGTGCGCCTCCTTTCCGTGCATAGTTGCTTTGTGAATTCATATATTAGTTAACTCAAGTTGTTCTTAGTCTGTACAACCAATTACATCAACAATGAAAGTTAGGAATGTATTGTTGTTTGTTTATTGTTTTGTTTTGTTTTTGCAAAATAAAAATGACAAAGCTATCAACTCTTGTAAACCAACTATGTATTCTAAAGATATCCATTGGTCATGCAGTAATATGAAGCTATTTTTCTCTCTCTATGATAGCCCAATTTGAAATATGTAACCTCATGATAACCACCGGGTAGGCCGTACTATGATTGTATTTTTCTATCTACGATAGCCCAATTTGATTGGCATGGCACTAGGGATAAGTACCGAGCTCAGCTTGAGGACGGGAAGTCGGTAGCTATAGAGTGTAAGATGTCTGTACCACACCGCTTGTTTGACTGGCATATTTTATCCGACTTTAAGTTGTACCTTGCATACTCGTTGTATTTTCCTTTAATTGTTTGTTTTATATCCCGCGGGCTGGATTTGTTTTATATCCTTAAAGTTATTATCACTGACATATACATTATCATCGTTTTCATAACCATGCTCATGATTTGTACCTGTTGTCATAGGACTACAATTTAATATGTATTTTTATTATCAATTATTAAGCTTTAAACGTTAAGTAAATTTCGACTCAAATTAAGTTGTAAAGAAAGATAACCAATTTTAGTCATGAACTTACTACCTTTCCAAGGGTCATGACATTTAATTTTGTTGGATGACTATTACAATTACGGATCAGTCACCAAAGAGACATTTATTTTGGTTAAAAACTGCATAAATAAAGAAGTAGAAAAGTATTTTGTCCTAATTATACTGGGACAGATAAATATATTTTCCTATCATTATTATTATTGCAGCCTTCTTAAAATGTTGTTTGTCATTATTATTATAAATTCTAATTATAAACTATTGAATCTTAGTAAGTGTATTGTTATGTTTGTTAAATACATGTACATTGATATTACTTATGGTTTTGTATATGTTTATCTTATTAATTTGGAATGCTTTCACACTGTAATCTTAGTTGTTTTCGTTATACAGAAAATCCAGATTTAAAGACATCAATAACCATAAAAAACATAATAAGAAGAGACAGATTTGGTGTTATGAGATCCATGAGCGAGGCCCACAACGTGGTTCATATGCTCCATCAAACCCTAGTTTAGCGTTTCTTAATTTGTTATTGTTTTGTCTGAAAGTGTCTTCGAAATTGGTTACCTTAATTCGTGTTGTTTGTTTTTTCACTTTTTATATGTTGCCTTGATTTATCATAAGTGTTACGTTGAAAGCACGCCTTATTGCAACTAGAAAGATTATGGTAATATTATTTTCATTTTGCTTTTGAAATTGTTTTTCACTTATGTTTTAAACGTCATTTCCCTAGTAAAAATATAACTCTGAATAATCCATTTCTTCCTCAAAATTTACATTTGTGTTGTCACTGCAAGTAACAGATACAGTTGCTTTATAAACGAATGTTCATAAAATACTCTAATTTAAGTAATTTTTCCAACATATACAAAATATATAACATTAAGATGTATAATTGGCCGTCTTAAAAACCACATCAGTTTAATTTTTAATTGCCTGACAATTTAAGCGTTATTAAAATATTGGGAAGTATTCTCTTCATAAAAATTAACATTATAAATAGAATAAAAGAATTATAATACACTGATTGTTAGAGGAACATTGTAATTGTACCGGTGTGAGAAAATGTGGTAGTTCGACAATGAACCGGATATAGGCTGTACATGCATACAGGTTCTCCTTTCTTAAATGTTTAAGGCGTTTTCTTTTGATAAAGATTTAATATATTAGTCAGGTAGCGATATGCTCACTTTAATTATTAAACGGGGTTTTCCTTTTTGAAAGTTGTAATAGCATAAAATCAAATTTAGTTGAATAATAATATGCATTGAATAAAAAAATCACTATTTCCATTTCAGCTGTCGGTGACGCCGGCGAGGTTCTGGTCATCCACAACATATCCCGCTACTGTGGTGGTCTGTATGAATGCGTGGCAGATAACGGCATTCTCGAACCGGCAAGACGGTCTATCAACGTCGTCGTGGAATGTAAGGGCTTTAACATGTGACATCTTATCGATTGAGTTGTAACCTCTTTGTAAATTGTCTCCAGGGCTTTGGGTTTAAGCAATAGTCTGCAAAGCATACTAAAACGATGTTCGTCGCAATCACGCATATGATAAAGCCGCCAGGCTTATTGCTTTGAGTGAACAAAAGGTCTGCTATTCCCATCCTGTCACAATCTTCTGCCAAGAAACCATGGACCCGTGTCCTAGTAAATGTGTCACCAAGCTTCCTTAAAACATTATTGGCTTTTCTGAAAAGGGGCTTCTCTTCTTCATGATAAATATGTTTTAAAAAGTGTCTTCGAAAAATATTGTCTCCGATTATGTTTACCGAATTGTCAAAAGAGGTATACCAAGTAACTTTTGACTTAACGAGAGATTTGTAGCGAATCAAACTCTAAATTCTAAAATGTATTGACATTATCTATCTATATTGAGATCAGATCAAAATAACGGTAACAAAGATTACATTTTTCACTGGAGGCATTATTAACAACCGTAAATATTTATCATATTTTTGTTTCACCATCCACAATTCGCATAGTGAATGCATATTTATTCACACAGTTCCACCGGAAGTAAGATTAAGAAATCGACGTATGAGCCAGGAGATGGGCCGGGAAACAATGCTGGAATGTTTTGTGTCTGCCTCTCCGCACGGAACCAGCCAATGGACCAAGGACGGAGTACCGGTGGCACAGAGCGATCCATGGAAATATAAGACGGAAGTTTACATGGATGACCCTTTCACAGTCGCCCTATATCTCCGAATTGTCAATCTGGAGGAAGCAGACTTTGGTGCATATACATGCGAGGCGTCCAATGCTTTAGGCGCTGATTCGAACTCCATGACGCTTTTCGGTTGGTTCTGGGTTATATTATTATTAATAAATGATAATAGTTAAACTAAAAATATATGATAATTTATAAAATAGCTATGTCATTTGGCTAATGAAAAATACTATATTGTCAAAGTTTCATTAAACAAAACGATGTAAGGTATTAACGTTTCAAGTGTGTATATTGTTTCAAGAGCTATAAGGTACAATATATGAAATCAAATATTATTTCATAAATATAGTTTAATTATCTTAATTATTATCAATTGTATTGCATGCTATTTTGCACGTGATGTGCGTGGCGCCCGTTTTGTAGTGCTAAAGTTGTCTTGCAACTCCTCTGATTGCTTAGCCTCCCACCGCGTAAGTTCGAGTCCCGTTAGGGCGAAGGACTAAATGTGGGCAGGTCTTCAAGCTGTCCTGCGTTGCGCCGGTGGTTCTGCCCAGACATTTGTCTGGGGGTCTTCCTCCACCATTATAGATAGACGTCGCTATAATGGTCATGGTTGGTCGCTGGGGTGTTTTTCAAAAACAAAACAAATTTCTCGTGTTTGTTTTCATTTCGTAAAGCATCGGAGACTTCGCCCCTTTGACTTCTATGCACTGAAACCCTGACCCCTTGACTACCGTGTACTGTTACCCCGCCTTTTAGACTACCATGTACTGTAAGAAATCGTCGCAACAAATCTTAAAGAGAGTGCGTGATGTGAAAGTGTCGTATCTTTCTTACAATCTAGCACTGACATTTGTGAACAACCAACACAACATTTCAATAATATATACGAAGGTCACATCACAAGCTGCAAGAGAGTCTGAAGGATGGATAGATACTTAAATAAGTTTAAAACAACAAAAGTCATATTCATGACTTTATTGTATTTACACATCGCTATGCATTTTTAAATGAATCAAGTTTACACTAAGAGAGATTGCAGTGATAAGTGCAGGCCCTGATCAGACTGCTCTCTCAGGACCCAGCTGAACCTTATTTACACACACACACACACCTACACACACACACACACACACACACACACACACACACACACACACACACACACACACACACACACACACACACACACACACACACACACACACACACACACACACACACACACACACACACACAAACACACACACACACACACACACAGATATATATATACATATGCATAAATTCGGCTCATTCTTGATGTGCAGGCTAAGTATTAAGATTATATAAAACATTAATTAACCTCATAAAGAGATTTTGTAAACAGTGCACAACAAAATCAATTTGCGTTCATCATATTTGAAATGTACACGAGCCGAATTTTAATAGATTCTTTCAAAAGCTCTTGGTTCGTTGTTTGTTACAATATTTTATAACTTCTTTTAAAATTAACAGGTTGTTTTTGATGCTATAAAGACGATGAAACTTCAAGTTTACGTACATGATACATACTGCTCTGATAATTAGTTCGCTAAGGAGAGTTTCTTCTTATCTAAACGGACGTAATTTAGTAATGACATGTATGGCCTTATGTTGCATTTTAAGTGGTTATAACTAACATATGAAAACAAAGAATGCTTTGAATATTATGTTAATATGATCATATTCGTCTAGCTGTTTATTAAGAAAATTCGTTTGAATGGAAATATGCGTTCGAAATAGAGAAACTGTCAGTGCATTATAAACTACACTCCTTCAGTTATGGATTTTAAATAAATTCCTCAGGCTTAATGGTAAGTCGAAATAAATCAATTCGGAGCATTGATAGCATTTCCCCAGCCCTCCTCATATTGTTCCATTGACAACATATTTTGTGCTGTCAATGAAAATCCATCTTATACAGAAATTATTGTTACGAATTAAATAAATCGAGAAAGCGACAACTTTAGCACTCTCTAAAATTACTCACAGTTAGTGGCATCCGCTGAATAACAGACTGTCACATCTCCCAGAACTAGCGGAATATGTCTTGGCAACCAGAAAAATAATTGCTACTGACGTGGCTTTCTTTGTCTTGTGGTTACATTATGGACAACGCTGCCTGACAATCAGCTCGAAAGACATTTCGAATTACCTTTCAAGCATGCATTCTATCGCACAAAATTAGTAATTTGTTTTGCTATAAAGTAGATTTATTTGACGGTCCTCTATGTATGCGCGCCATCCTCAATTTTTGGATTGTCATTTATGTTTTTTCTACCATACTGAGCTTATGCTAACGGAGCTACAGCTTCCACTAAGTGCTCTGAACATTTTGTCAACATTTTGTTTTAAAACGTGCGCGAACTAATATTTAGAGATGTGTTGTTTTGTAAAACATTAAAAGAATTTTAATGTATTTTTTACATAAACCTGAAAGCAAAGTTAACCATTAATTAAAGAGAGATTTAGGCTTGTTTTTTAATTCTAGACAGCGCTTGAGAAATTAATTTTCTTCAAGTCAAGCTAATAATGACAAAAAGCACGGACTTACTTACTTAAAACAGAAAAAAAATGTATAACAAAAAGATTCCATAATAATATGAAGAGAAGAAAGTTGGATAGCGCATTTTAGAAATTAAGGTTGTATGAAAGGAAACGGAATGTTCAAACACAGTTATTCGGCTTATTTAAAGAGTTAATATCTTTTTTGTGACTTGACTTAACGTTAGATTTAAACTGACACAATTATATACACATAAGATACAATTTTAAATTATTAAATAAAACTTCATCCATACAAAATGCCCGACATTTTGTCGATAAATCTTTCTCAACATTTGTTGATTTTATCCTTTTTTTATTTCATTATGTTTGTTTTTCCTATCTCACGTTATAATTTAAAGTTTAACTTAACTTAATGAACTATTTTGCTTCCTGCAGAACTAGTTCCCGACCCTCCGCCGCCATCACCGACCACGCCAATATCGTCATGGCGTCAGACTATTAAGAACGAGAATGCGTTTGGCTACGAGACAGACATACGCGCAGATTCTCGCAAGAATGTCGGTACGCCATACGGACCAGGTTTTGTTATCATTATTTATACATTTATTTTAAACTAAGAAGTAATCATTAACTACGTGTATCATATTTTAAGTAATTGTAGTGTAATTGGAATATTAAAATGAAGAAACCCTCTAATGAATGCACACTAAATGCGCTAGTAATGTTGATAACCTGAATAAAGGATTGTATATATATTTTCTGAAATGTCCTTTCCCATTAAAAATTGCAACAGATTATGTTTTGATATTGTTGTACAGTATACTAGGATAATGTCATTTTTAGATTTAAAACGTATACACTTTTTTACAATTTCATTGTTAAGACAAAAAAAAAAATATAAATGTTTAAAACAATATTTTCAAAAATTAAAAAGCGAAATGCATATTCACTACAATGCTATATATTTACAAATATTTTCATGCATTTATAGTCTAAAAAGGATATCATATAAGCATTTAAAGAACGATTGATAGCTTATCGCCCATACCATAACCTGCCCTTTCTTTTTTATTGATAAACTTTATATTAAGCAATTAATATGCTGGCCATTCGAGTGTCTCCCATTCTCCGGGAATATCTTACATCGTATGATTCATTATTATTGTTATCATGAAAATCACCGATCCCCTCTGTTTTCCCAGGAGGCTATGCGGCTGCTGGCGATCCGAACAGCGGAAGTGCTACTATAGTGACGGAGCAGACGACACTTTTATTGACACTGCAGCTGGCCCTTCTGCTTCGTTGGATATTTTCCCGCCAGGAACTCTCTCTCAGAATAACGTCCTGACGTGAATACAGTGTCCAATAGTCTTGCTTATATCGATAATTGACACTCATAGTCTGCTAGAAATAAAAAGAAATAAAGGCAACTTAAGTCAAACCATTGAATATACGGGGTCAACTGTGAAGTAACTTACCTAGGAAAGTCTTTCATCACAGGAGTAGTTATTTGGTCTTTGGAACAATGTGGTCACGACCGTGAAAAGGGAAGAAAGTGTAAACCCTTATACGTGTATAATGTATATTTATGATAATGCTACATGAACAAGATGAAACACACATTTATTGTTGCAAACGATGAGACAAAAACTATTAACACATATTTGCATTGCTTCGTATTGCAGACAGAGAAATAAACGCCTGCTATATATTGTGTCAATTAAGAGTTGCTATAAAATGACTGATTATGTATTTAATATGTATAAACATGAACAATCGTGCGAACAATTGACGAAATGGGCATTGCGGAAGAGACCCACAGTGATATACAATGTATATGTCATGAAGCCAAAACTAATGTTACGATCAACTGTTATGAATTATGCTTCCAGTACGTAATGTGTCGTAGTTATTGTCCAATTCTTGCATGGATCATCGAGAGGGAACAATGTCTGTTTGGTTTCTTAAAAAAACTGACTCACATATTAAATGTGTATCATTCATTATTCATCTTGTGATCAGAATGTAAGTTATTTGTTATATCTTGGCCAAGTCTCTGTAAGTGTAACATACTCATAACAGTTCAACGGTGAATCGTTCATTGTTTCTCATCGGAACTTGGACTGGTGGTTACGAACGACATTGTTGCATTTATACAAATCCAAAATGCATACGAGTATATGTGTATTTTGATTGTCATTTTTCAGTACCATTTTACTTGTTCAATTTGTATGAATGAAAGGGCGATTTTGCTTCATAATAAATTCATACATATTCATGTCACGTTAGTGGAACGTAAACTAATGAGACATGCTTGGCTTTACTGTGTAAAGTTTTCTCGGAGCCATGTACAATACATGCAAAAACAAAATAGTTATGCTCCACTAAATATTCCGTTTCACGGTGTTGGATGAAGTTAATATTATCAAAATTAATAAAAACTGTTTTTGCCATTAAATATCTATTGATCGCAAAGGTGCAGTTTTGTCAATATGAGCCATACCGATGTCCATGTCTATATTGACGCAAACGCAACATTCCAATGAATCGTTTGTTTAGAAACTATATTATTCTATATGTTTCAGTCGCCGAATGCCAAGTACAATTCCAGTATTATGCCGATCTATTGCTTAAGGATTTTACCAGTATGGAAATAGACGGAAAGATCTACGGATTTTTTTACAATCGTAAAAAGACAATTTGACGGCACAAGCTGGGTATTTTGAGAAAATATCTGAATGAACATATTTGTCATAATCTTATATGAAAATTAGTAAATTTATGACGTTATCAATAAATAAAAAAAAAACAATGGCCAATGGAATTGGGACCAAAATTATTATGCGATAGCTTTCCAAGAATGACGTCAAAGCGACTTTTTAGCCAGAATGACGGACCTTTCTAAGGACATTGATTTTGCATTACATTGCAATTTAACAACCGAAAAACACTAAAAAGGATTGTAAATACTAATACTTTTATTCATTTTAATTTCATATACTTTACAATGAAGATATTGCTCTGTTATTATATACAGACCCTTTAGAATGTGCTATTGTGCAATTATACACGATTATAAGAACATAGAGTAAATTGTCTGATGCTCCTTTTATTGTTAATGACAGTGCAATAGTTTGATGTTATTATATTTGCTACCAGCTTCTTGTTATCTAATGTTACTTCCGTTTAGTTTATAGCGACATTCCGTCAGTACATTTAATTAAGGAGAATTGACCAATAAAATAGCGTTTAATATGATTTTATCTTAAGTAAAATGTCACATTGAAGTCTTTGTGAATGGGCTATGTGTTATTTCCCAAGTGCATTGCATTTACCCACACCAAGCATAGATACATGTATCGTAGTCATTTCAATATAAAGATTATGAGTGCCCGATTAACGACGTAAAGTTTTGTGACAAATACATCATACGGGCATAGTTTCTACATGTACGAGACTGCGAAAACCGTAACCAATAATACTTGCTACCATCTTTTATTTTTTTCTTGAAAAATGTTTTCAGTCAACAAAAGCAATATTATCACAATATGTTATCGTTTTTAACACGTATGTAAAGAAAGGTACACATATTTTTTAGAAAATTTAGGCAGCTTTTCGTTTGAAATAATATTGAAATAGCTTGAAAGAAATGACTTTTTAGAATAACAAAATTATGAGTTGAACCATCGGAACTTCAAATGTCGTAGCAAAGTGTGCTTAAATTCAACAATTGGCAGGTGACAGTATCTGTCAACATTAAGCAATGTTTGGCGGTGAGTAAGGTTTAACATTGCGTCTCTATAACGTTTTGCGTTCCGTGCAAACGCCTAGCAATAGTCTGAATAAACAAAGGGACCCATCTAGCTAGAGATCGTTTTCGTATGATTATATAGTTATGATATGCTTTGTTCATGAATTTATTGTGATACTAGGCGTAATATTGTAAATATGTATGTATGTATACATGTATGTATGTTAATGTCGTTAAAATATTAAACAGTTTATATAATGTATCTTAATGAAAGAAATGTGTTGATAATTAAAAATATTCATTTGAATAACGCAATACTATTGTATAGAAGCAATAAGTGTGCACTGTTGAAATAGCTGTGTTTTATTTTAAATGCATTTAATATTTAGACAAACATCACATTATAAATTTATAAATATAGGATAATCCTTAGTATGAGTTATACTATTAATATTTATGTATCCTGCGGCGTCAAAGCTTACATTTAGTGTCGAATTAAAAGTATAAAAAAACGGAAAGGCGTTATGTTTGTATGGTTATAACATGGCTCTGTCTTTAAATATCAAGCAAATGATAAACTCATAAACTATTATATCTCAAGCGTGCGCGCGTAAAGATTAATAATACGTTGTACAATATTAGTAATAGTTTTCAGGAATACCAAAGACTTACTAAAAGAAGTCTTTCTTTAGCAAATGATGTCAAACTTAATTTGGAACGTAAATGTCGTTGCATGTATGTTTTTCAATGTTTGTTAACGTATCACTTTCACTTTGTGTTATACTAGTATGGGTGTCATGTTTTTATTCACCTTATACATTATTCCTTAAGACCTAAAAGTGTTCAAAAGAATTTTGAATAAATGTTGATACGAAAAGTTTTCGTTTATTTTACATTTATTTTGGTCGTAATATCCTCATCGTATCCTATATGTGTTATTTTATACGTTGGGCAGATTGCAATATACATTCAACTTATCTTATACAGTATGCCAAAGTTACAAAACCATCTGAGGTTTTCTCGACTTGTCTTCAAAGGAAACTTATTTTAATATTTTTCATTTGAATCATGTTTAAAATGTGTAAATATGGTTTTCAATAATGCATTAACCCGCTATCAGATATAGTACTAGGTACTTATTGCGTTGTCAAATGAGATCACGTAATGGTAGATACATAAACATATATTTAAATAAAACAAATGTTTATCCGGAGTAATAGAACTGCCCACACTTCCAAATGCTAATAAAATTGCTTCCAATATAACATTTTTATACTTCAAGTTTAAAGATATTGTGCTAAACATATGATATGCATTATAAGTATATATCAATACAAGTATATATTTAATGCACTATTTAACTTTAGTTAAAAAATGTTTTATATACAAAGATACAAGTGCACATTTTATGCACCATTTCATTTTAGTAAAAAACATGTTTTAAATACAAAGATACAAGTACATATACTTCCTTACATAAGTGAGGAATACAAAAGTCTACAAATCAACAATAAAACGATGTACAATTGAAAGGTCACCTTAAAGTGTGCTTTAGACTATGTAAGACTATGTTATAAGAACAGGGAACAGATCTGTAAAAAATAGATGTTTAAGCCCACAGCGGAACTGTATAGTTATATAAACAATGGTTCAAGTAAATAACAAGAGAATTGTGAACTTACAATGTCTATGATGTAGAGATCATTTAGCATTTTTAAAACGTATTCACATTGTTTGTTTGTTTGTTTATTGGGTTTATCGTCCCACCAACAGTATTTCAGTTATCTGGAGACGGTGTCCACTTGAAGCAGATATAGTGCTGCCTTCACTGTGTATAGCATGCCGTGAACACCTGGCATGATACCACACCCAGTCACATTATCCTGACACCGGGCCAACCAGTCGTGGAACTACCCTTATATTTGCTTGAGCGTTATCAAGGGAGCTTTATCACTACCATTTTTAACGACTTGGTATGTAGCGGCCCGGGATCGAACCCGGGGCCTCCCGTACTCACATTGTATTTTACAGAACACTGCGAGCATTTGCACATAACGATATATAAGTCAACATTTAACAAAGGAAACAAACAATTACAACTTCAATTTCTTAACAATACCATTATAACTCGAGATCTCAATAACTTCAAAGTTTAACATTCGCATCACTCCTTTTTTAAGTTAAACAATATTGATGCGGTTCACTCCGAAAGACTTGTTTTTTACAATACTTGTAAAATGGAAAATAAAAAGGACATATAAAAATTACCACAGATATTAAAATATGAAACACCTATAGACAAGGCATAAACAATAAATGTAAACGTGGAAAAAACAGAGGAAACATTGCACACAAACAAAAACCAACAGTTACCGCCTCGGAACGGTCACTCGACAAAATCGCAGACTGAGGTGCCTAAACCTGGTTTGTATCCATCCTCGCAATTCCTGATGACTTTTCTCACAAAGAAACAGTTTAAAACAACATACCATCAAATTGAGACAATTAAAAGCAATATCCTGCATCTGGAGTTACAACTGATGAAAGATTCTTATATACAAACAAAATAACTATTATTATAATGATCTGTCAACATATGTATAATACGTACATGTGATTAAAGTTAGTAAAAACAATAACAAGATTTTCATTTATTTTATTTTGCTAAATGCACACATCTATAAAATATATGAAACAGATTCATGATGCACAAATTTACTCATACATTAGTGATATGATAATGTAAAGCCATTTTCTACTAAAAACTTCACATTTATTTCTATAAGGAAACGTGATATTGCAATTTAAATACACGTGACATGTAAATAAATTAGAGCAACGTTGTTTTGAATAGTGTTATTAAAGTCATGTTTTTCTGCTAAAACATACCATTTTTCCAATCTGTATCTCGTAAACTTAGGCAGTTATGCATATAAGTTATAAAGTCGTATAAGAATATGTCTTTCTCCGATCAAAATGACATTTGGGTATTGCCAGTCATTATTCCCTGATTAATTAGCTAAAGAACGTCTTGTTTACTTATATTAAATAGACAGAACTGAAAATGATTGTTTATTGGCACGTGTCAGATATGCATTACGCGCTTGGGACGTCGACATGCTTAAGAAGTGCTCATAGCAGAACATTTTAGAATACAATAGTTATGCAACTTTATTGATTTCATGTTTTAATTTTTATTTCGATGTCCAGTAAAATGAAGCCTTCCTTTTTAAGATGAATAAGGAAACTACCGTGAATAAAGCAGTAATACTATGATGTAGCTTGAATTCTGAACAAGTGTTTGTATTATAAAAAAATGTTAAGATTTTATATTGTGTCGGTATTAAACTGTAAACTAGACTAAATTAAAGGATCTCGTATCGTCTATACTGAACACAAGGAAAACACCACTTACAATAAAAAGGGCATATTTTATAGCTAATTGCTTTATGTTAAAATGATCTACTGTTGTGTCTTAAAATAAACTACCATCAACTGTCACCTTTCCTAAGACCTTTTGTTCTTAATTGATTTCCCAGAAGAACTATTGTTTATTCAATAGATTCTTGAAAGAGAAATAATCCCAATGTGTCTGACTGTGCACTCCTTACATGTCGTAAAAGATTTTTGAATCCTACAGAAGGAAGATAAATTCAATAAAACAATTTCAATGCAATTCAATACAACTCTCATTTGGTTATGTTAAAATATATAAGACACGAAATGAAGTTGGTTACTTATTAAGAAAAAATCTACAATTTAGAGCCACACGACGTACAGTTCGAACCTTTAATACGTTATCTGTAAAACTTAAAATAGAAGGTGCACGCATATCCATAATTGTATGGCCTGAGTGAAGATTCAACGGAATGCATTGACGAAGATAATTAATGCTAGTAAATGCACGTTGTCAAAATAAAATAAAACTATGTAAGATGTGATCCGTTCGAAGAGGGGATAAATTCATTAAAAATCAGATTCTACCAGAACAAGAAAAACGTATATTTATTCGGGTTGAAAATCAAACTCACTCTCTGGTTTTATACCGTTATAACGTACATTCATATACGTATAAATTATTTTTGGAAAAAAGTTTCATAAAGCAAAAAGTATACACTCTGAAATCACACAAACCGTTCAACATTTCTGGTAAGGCTTCATAGTACAGAATGCAGATCCACTAGACATAGAATTTGTTTATAGTCATTATTGATGACAATTTCGCAATTTGTCATTTCAGTATCGTTATTGTTATATTAATTCTAAGGCGTACTAATTGTGTGTTTAGTTCTAGTATTGCATCTTTAAAATTAAAATTTAACCCCAGCATACAAATGTTCCTTTTAATATTATTGATTTAGTGTTTTCCATATTCTCCGTAAAATCCCACTTTTCAGCTAACTATTTTTAAAGCCTTATTCATTTACGTAGATCTGTAATTATTCATACGTGTTTTGGTTTAAGCTATGTTCACTTTTGTATTTAAATTTGCTTAGACATTGCAATAAAACATTTTTCATTTCCGTTATTTTCATCTTTGAAACATGTATTAGGAGCTATAATACTAGTTCAGTTTCTTTCACTTTTCTTCTTGGAAAGAGGACTCACAATATTATCAATAAAATATGAGACCAATTGTATATATATTGGATACACAAAAAGAAGTCGATCACAGTTTTAAACTTGAACTGTAATACCTCAGTCAGTTGCTGTGCAAAATGTAAAGTCCTCTTCCGTATTTGTTTATAGATTTATCTTACGATTTTCTAATAAGGTTCGTCGGAATTATAGTGTAATGCCAAAACCTCGTCAATCGTGCTTGTTAAACATCGGTTTCTACAAAGTCATTTCGTTCCTCTAATCAGGCGTTCAAATCAAAATCAAACAATAACATAGTGTTTATATGACATATGTTCTGACTGTTAAAGTACAATACCATCTGTAATCAAGGCGAAAATATTATGATAAGCTTGCAATTTAACTTCTGCTTAGTGAAGTATTATGATATACATAACAAAAATCAGTTTTTAGGCAAAAATGAGTTAACTTTATACTTAAGAGACACACATGCCAATATTTTATAAACATTTCATCAGGTAATAAATTGATAATTAAACAGAAACCGTAAATATTTATAAATATATCGACTGGCACTATTGATGTGTAAATGCGTATGTTTTAAAAAGCCACAGTCTAAGTAGCTTTTACAATTACCATTAAAAGTCGGATATACCAGAGCAACAGTAGGGCAGCTGTTATATAATATATTTGTGGACATGTGATCGCTACACCGGAAACCACTGAACACGATTTCGTTTCTATGCAAAGAAAGGGTTTCGCATTTGCAATATGTTTGAACGGTATTTTGCCTTTTAGTGGTGAGTACTTTAATAGTTATTTAATTAATCCTTATTTGTCTTTGTTTTCTAAATTATTCCAAAACCGCAACATGCCCATGGAGCAAATTAAGAAACAGAAACAAAAAAACAAAATCAGGTAAAGTTTTAAGAATGTCGGATGCGAAGCGCTGATCTTCAGATCGAAAAACTACTATTATTTGTTTTTACGTTGCCGAGGCTTTTATCTACTGTACATACTGTACATATCTTTATAGTTTATTTTGTTGCTAGTTGTTTTGTATGTATATAAGTTTATTGTATCTGTTTTAACTCCCGATGCAGGTGCTTACTGTAAGTTGTCTCACTTTGACGGGATGTTGTTTATTTACACTGTTTTTTGTTAGAAAAACCTTCAGGAAGTGCGAGGTTGGAGCGCTCCACAAACCAGGTTTAAGCACCCCAGTTGGCCTTTTTACCGATTGACCGTTCCAATGCGGTAAATGATGGTTTTTCTTTATGTGTGTTATGTCTCGTCTCTGTTTTTTGTCACATTTGCATTTACCTTGTTTGCCTTTGTTTATTGGTAGATAAAATTTAAATATCTGTGAAAATTTGGATAGGACCTTTTCTTTTTTACCTATTCAAAATTGTAATGTACTAACTGGTCCAAAACCACGAGTTCAGTGAATTAGTTTTAATTAATAAAACGTAAGACTTTGGAGGTTGTCTATCACATTGTCGAAAACTAAATAGTGTCCCTTCAATAAACGAATTGAAAGAAAACCATCAAAGATGAAAAAATCCATTGACTTTATTAGAAGTCAGAATGATACAACTCCTGGTATTAGTGTTACAGCAACACTTTTGTCTCTTAAACTATTCAAGTTTGTGACACTGCACCCTCCCAAACCAACTAATAACGGGTTTTAAAATCACAATCTTCTAACGCGATATGTTTTGTCAATAATAAAAAATACCACTGGCTTGTCTTGTCCTTTGCCTAACGGTAATATTATCGACAACGATGTTTGACAATATGTTAAAAAGGCATTTCCAGCAGCCTTTCATGCATGCATATAATTGCCAAAGATTAGTAATTTGTTTTGCTAAAAAGTAATTTTATTTGACGGGCTTCACAAATCTATAATTTCTCGTGCTGACATATCTCTTTGCTTGTCCATCGGAATATGCTTAGATAGCTTCTTCCATAACATTTCATCAAACGATTGATTAAAATATATCACAAACTACTTAAATATTCATTGGATCACATAGCGATGAACGTAAAGAGCAGTGCTTTATATGCCAGGGTATTCGTCACAGATTTAAAATTCAAATTCGATTTCGCTTAACAAAAGCCTTATGATTTTTGTGTCGTTGATCGAACATCCGGAAGATGTTGTTTGTTTAGGGGGACAACAAAACAAGTTTAACTACTGACAACTCTGAAAACGTGCCACTATTTTAACAAGTTTTAAGCGAATATTTAAAACCTATAACAGAAATATAAGGTACGGATGTATAAAGAAAAAACATCAGAGAAGTTTGACCAAATGCAGTTCATAAAGATCCTTCACTGCAGCATTTTTTTATAATTAAATTTACTAGTTCTGTTATTTTTTCCGTCTCGCGCTGTACTGAAGCATTAATCGATAAGAAAGCCTCAAAGTGCGATAGAAACAGTGGTTTTCTAAATAAAAACAACAAGCTTACAAAAAGCATCAATAAATCAGTTCAGTCGTAACCTTTTTTCATATAGTACCATATGGCCATGAATGTTATGCAAGTGTTGTGCAAAAAGAGCAAAACTAAACTCCTCTTCCTGGTTTCAATTTATGAGTTAAACATTCCGCAATCTATATTCTGGTTATTTCTGTGACACTCAGTCTGTGGTAATATCTAAGGCACTATGAATCATTACTTTAAAGCGAAGTCTGTTTCGCTGCATATTTACCCGCCAGAAACCTTTTCTCAAAACAACTTCCGGATTTGAAGACAGCATCTTAAAGTATTGTTTATTATCAACATCATTGAGCCATGTCCTCTTTCCTAAGATTGAATTCGACAAAAAAAAGAAGACAAATCAAGTCAGATGTTTAAATAAACCAGTTGTTTGGAAAATACATGTCGGTTGTAATCCTCATTCTGCAATAACTAAGAAATAAGTGCAGACATTACGTCAAATACTTAATGAACTGTTTATTACAAATATCTTTTGTTATTAACTACGATACACGGATATATTAACACATATACTGCAAACGCATATGTTGAGGTATTACTTCACATACGTGTTAAGTAACATAAGAATTTACAACAAACTCTACAAACAGTTACACCATGGTTTGTTAACATCTTTTATCAGACGTTCTTTTTAGAAAACTTACATAATTATATATGTAACAGTGCTTGTTATAAAGATAAGTTGGCAATCGTGCAACTTATAGATTGCATTTCCTGTAATGTCTAAGAAACTAATTGTATTGCAATACGAAAATATGACGAGGTTCCATCAATATAACAGATTTTGTAATTTTAAAGAGCTAGAGTCAGAGATACAAAAATGTAAATTTTATGAAAATGTGACCATAAAAACGAAATATTACAGAATTAGAAAAAAAAAGTCACTGCATTGGAGCGATAAGTCGACCAAAGGATTTTGCTTAAGCAGGTATATATGTGTAGAGTTCAAACGCTACGAGAATCTATAAGAAACATTTAACACGTCCTTTTAGTGAATCATAAGAAATACATCTTCAACAACATTGAGTCCCAACTTCCAGTTGGCTAGTCTGGTTAACACATCTACTTCAAACGCATATGTGAAATCATTGTTTTAGTCAGGGTCTGTCCTCTAAAATAATACCTGTTCATTTACCATATCAATGCATAAGAAAGGTAAGGAATCCCGCATATTAGTTGTACTGTAGTTCATAAAATGCTAATTTAAAATTAAGATATTACCAGTTAATTATTCCCTGATTTATATAAGAAAAGAACTTAGACCAGGTCTTCTTAACTAACACAAAATCTGCTATTTTTAAGTGTCAAAGCTGTGATGTAATATGTCCTCGTGGACAAGTAGGACTACACGTGTTTTGCAATGAAGTGATTCTTCTAACTTATTAAACTTATTTATTAATGCAACTTTATGTATTGTTTTCTTTTCTAACATGTCTCTCAGGAATATGAGCATTATTCTCAAAAATTAAATTGCTAGTTACCAACAAATGAAAACATATTTTAACCGTGAACGCGGTTGTCTGCATCGAACAATAACTACCTGTACAACTCAAGAAAACCTAAATGATGTAGTAAGCGTTTGATAATGTTGAAAATGTAAGTAAAATTTAAAAAGAACAATACCTGGGGTGTTGTTTTGCCTTAAACAACCCGGGACAACCAAAACACCATCAACTGCGTTACAGATGTGATTCTTTCATGGATAAATATTCACGTTAAAAAGTCTGATAATGTAGTGTCTAAGCAAATTGTCATGGGACATCAAGTGTCACATCTTAGACTTGCCTTTCTAAATTGATTTCCCAACTGAACTGGGCGATGTTTGATTCAATGGACCCTTAAAAACACACTTCACTGAGGTCGATTAGGGGTATTTAGCGATTATATGTACAAATTACTTTGTTGCGTAGTAAACAATTGCTGATTCCCACGACATAAAACAATTGCAGATTCCCACAACATAAAACAATTGCAGATTCCCACAACATAAAACAACTCGAACACATTGAACCACACTGTCACGTGACATAAAAGGAGTGTATTAAAATACAAAGTTAGTTAGAACAACGCAACATAATTTAATCTCGTGTACAATATAACCAAGCGCTTAAGTTAATGATGAAAAATAAACATCCCGTTTTTAAACAATTATTTACAGACAACAAACAGTGTGCACTTGACATATATCTATTTATCTATTTGTTTCCGATCGTCTGAGAATATATAGATCAAATGAACAGTGTTAGTGCTAAAATTTTATAAAATCTAAATGGAATTACGAAATAAAACGCAACTAAACGATGTTAAAATAATAGATGCTAACATATTAATATTTTTTCTTAGACAAGCAGACTAAGTCAAATATATATTGCAAACTGACAAAATATCGTATCGAGAGCCACATACATGTAAATACTTTTCATCAAAAATATATACAAACATTAATTAATCATATAATAGCTTAACAATACCGTGTTTACATCACTAGAACATAACAAGTGCCCCTTTTCTAGGTTAATAGCATTATGAATATCATCATTTTCAGTTCTGTGTTAGAGAATTGACTTAATGTTCTACATCTAAACGTTTTGTTATATTCTAGTACAATACAGGCGAGTAACTTATCCTTACCCAAATTATTGTTATGTTTCTCAGCTGCTTTAAAAATCAGTAGAAGTAATTAATATTAAACATCGCATACCACGTTTCAATAACATTAGTTTATCAAAGTTTATAGGCTTGCTTTCTGAGATGTATCATTTGGCTTAAATAATTTTTATAATGAACTAATGCAAAAGTTCCGAACTTTTATTAAACTATGCAATCCAGTAATAGATTTAACAATTTTTTAAATTTATGTCTATTTCACTTATATTTTACTGAAAGCACTGTTTTCCTTTTGCCGACTGACCGTTCCAATGCGGCAACTGGTTGTTTTTCTTTGTGTGTGTTATGTCTCGTCTCTTTGTATTTGTCACATTTACATTTACCTTGTTTGCCTTTGTCTAGAGGTAGTTTACATTTAAATATCTGTGGAAATGTCGATAGAACATTTTCTTATTTACATATTTGAACAATATTTGCGTTTTTACCTTTAAGGACTTTGGCTCCTAGAGTTTTCCTTAATAAGTTACCATAAGAGACTTGTTCCATCACCCGGGGTAAGCAATAAATACATAGTGGTGTTAGTCCGTTTGACACCGTCTGTATTCCCAGGTAAGTTCATAGACAACTTAAGTCGACCGTAGATAAACACGACGTACCGTCTGAACGGGACTGATGTCTGTTGATATTTGCAAAAGATCCTAGGTAACACCCGCTCCTTGAAAGCTGCAATCAGTAATATGTCAATGAATTTACCAGAAGGCAGATCTCAATTAGGCTTTTAGTTGCGGTTTACATGCATAAATTATTATATTTAACGAATTTAGTAACCCTGTGTCAGCATTCAATGGATATTACATTTAGCGTTTGTATCAAAAACAGGGTATAAATGTTAGAATGTTACTTAAAGTGGAACTTAATACTTCACTTAGACAAACTATTTAAACATGTAGAGCTCTTCTATATTTAATTTGAAAATATGAAAAAGTCCTATAAGAATTACCACAGATATTTAAAACTGAACTACTTCTAGGCAAAGACATAAAGAAAATTGTTCGTGCTATCGAAGCAAAACTATATATCCCTATATCATACAAGCTCAAAAGATTATATTTGCAATGCGTATTTCTTGTCCAAGATGTACTAGGCCGTTTAATGATAATCATTTTTTTACAGTCTTCCCATAGATATATACGTAAATTATATATGTGAATCAGTATTTTATACGAGGCAAAAATAAATTAAATACACAAAATTGCTGCAATTACAAGGACACGGGTTCTTGTTAAGCGTGTGTATATATGATAACTAGAATGTAAACATATACTTAGATTAACCTATTTTGTAAATGAACAGAACCTCTTTAGGAAGTATGGGACTCGAGCACCATGCAGGCTTTCCAAGGCGGTATCTCTTGGTTTGCCTTTTTTTTTTTTTTTTTGTTTAATGACAACTCACAGAGTTTCAAACTTTTACAATTAACTTGCATGTGAAGACCTTTGTCCTGTGCCGTTTCAAAGTTTGGAAAATGCTGCAATGCTCATAGGACTATGTCACATTTCTGTATTCATAATACTGCAAAGTTTATTCTAATCTATTGCTTTCGTGTACTTAAAATTTATGAAGATTTGTTAAGAGGCATTCATACTTACCTATGTCATTACCTATAACCTTTGCACATATCCTTATTTGAGATTGTTCATTATTTTCTTGATTCAATTCAGGGCGCCCATGACTTGAAGGGTGAGTAGCTGACGGGCAACTCAAGTTATAGTGTGGGTTGGATATGGTTCAAGAGAAAAGTCCTTCTGCTGAACAGCGGTGTGCGTTCATTTTATTGTTTGTAATTTTAGTATTTTAAGTTGAATTAATTTCATTTTTATTGATTGTTCTTTAATCGTGTAAGTAAATCTAAATCACTGTATCATTTATTTTTCAGACAATTATTTACAATTCCAATTTTCGGAGTAGATTATGTTCATTATTGACATTAATATACCGATTTAATAAATATTTAATGTTTATTTATTCATCGTTTTCATGCTTTTAATTGATTTTCTAGTCATTGTTTTGAGTTATTTAAGTACATGTTAGACAATAATTTTTTACATCGTTTAACAAAAAGTATGTTTACAATGCTTATTTTAATAGGTTTTATTGCAAATGTTCATATTACAGTATACGTATTATAATAATATTACAGTTACGTATTGTTTGTACGATACCTATTAAAGTCTTTCATTCACCTGAAAGCATTCTCTAACATACCTGTACGAAAGTATAGGGTGGTATTGCATTTAATTTTGCGGTACAATATTACAAATTGAGAATTTGTTTAAACCTAAATCACGTTTTTTTTCTTGCTTTTTGTTTTGTTTTTGTTTTTGTTACATCGTACCATCACATCACATTTACTGTCATATTGGTGACGTCCAGCTAATTATCGGTGGAGGAAGACCCCAGACTTATTCTTGGGTACAACTAACAGCGCACCGCAGGTTAGCTGGAAAAACCCCACCAAAACATCCAATTAGGAATTTAATACACCAAATTGGTTATTTTGTTTTGCTTTCAAAATATGATTTGTTGTGAAAATGTATATAGTTTTAAAAGAAATATGACCATAAATTTATTCGTTCCGAAATACTTAACTTTATTAAATGAACCTGTCAAGCAGTTCTATTACCGACGAGTTTTTAGAATAAAACTATAAGGTTACTGTAAACTCAAATGAGACACATCCGAATTAACGAAAAGGCTAGAAATATGTGATTTTCCAATTAAACTTAACTTTATTCCGAACCAGTTGATTCTTCAACAAATTTTATTTTATAAACGCTTTATGCATCTTAGAACATCAATTTAATTAACTAAAACATTTAAGGGACAAAGTCAAAATACCTCTTCTAATTAATGCTGCTATGTAATTAAATGTGTTTTGCTCCACGTGCATCGCATTTCGCATTTCATCAAATATACCGGTTTAATTATGTTACGATGGTTAAATGCTGATATATGGCGCATTTTTAATTTACCTCATTTAGCATTAATCTCAAATCAAACTTCATGAAGAGAAGCACACGTGTCTTCTTATTGTAATCAATAAAACAATTACTACAAAACACTTTCCTGCTTCCGGAAATAAGGAAAATTCGATAGTACTTCCTGTATGGCAATGTTTATATTTACTGATGACGGCCAATGTATTTCACATTTAGATACAGTAAAAAAGGACAATCGCATTGGTGGGACAATGAATGTGAAACGTTAAAGCAAATAAAATATAAAACTCTGAGATTTCGTAGAACTAATGAAGCCGCAGATTTTTCTTCATACGAGAGTGAAAAGAGCCATTATAAAATGATTATACAATTTAGGGAACATAAAAACGAGAGACAGAAGCTCGTGGATTGTAGAGACAATGATACTTTGCTTTGGAAAATGGTTAAGAAAACCTGTAGTGATAAGAAATCCTCTGCAAGTGTTTGTATCATAACAACGGAATGATTTACATATTTTAGTAAGCTGCTTTTAACAACGGGAAAGTGAATGTAGAAATGACTATTATTGACAACAAATACTTTAGAAAATGACCTAATACAGCACTAACGCTTTATGCAGTTAAAAACTCTATCTTAAAATAAGCCAACGCAGGTTTCCAAAAGGGTTATTCAGCTGATGATCACTTATTTTGTTTTCAAGCAATGGTCCGAACATATTTATATATGCAAGGTGGGCGTTTCTTTTGTCTATATGTGGACTTTCGTAACCCAAAATAAACTATTTAAAAGCCTAGGGGCAAAAGGTGGTCATGGAAAGTTTCTTAATAAAGTGATTATTATGTTCCACAACTTGAGATCATGAGTCCGGACATTACCAGATGCCGTAACTGATTTGTTCACATAAAATATCGGGACCCGGCAAGGATATCAGTGCAGTGTCACAATTTTTAACCTGTTTATTAATGACTTAGCCACACTATTACGACAAAAATGCCGAACATAGATCTTCATTGATGATTCTTTCCCTGATATATTATATCTTATTATGCTGAGTAGTCAGGCTTCAATAGAAATTTACTTTTTTCGATCAATTTTGCACCCTCTCAGGTATGGAAGTGAACTTCGATAAAACGGAAATAACAGTATTAAGAAATGGGGGTACCTTAAGAAGAAAAGAGCAATGGTCTTTCTGTGGTAATTTAATTCGCACTACGTCCTGTTACAAATATTTTGGACTTATACTTACAGCGACTCTCTCATGGATGGCAGCTTAAGATAAACTTACATTTCAGGCACATTAATCTATCTATGCAATTTATAATTATCAGAGATCTTAAGGCCACAGTTGTCTAAACTATTCGCATTAATGGTTTCTCATCTGATGATTTAAATACTCACTAGATATTGAAGCAGTTCAGCTAAGTGTACGCAAAAGGTATCTAGAATCGACAAATAGCACGAATATTTGTATTGCTTTAGGAGATTGTGGAGGGCTTTTTTGTGCATAAAATTATATGCCAATTATATAAAATATTGTTGTAAACACTTACAAATGGATGACGAAAAATACCCTAAGCATTGTTATTTAATGTGTAAGAAATTAAACGAAGTAGGAAGAGTAATATGGGCTTCGCATGTAAAACAGTTATTGTTTACAAACGGTTTCTGATTTGTCAGAGTAAACCATTCCATAGACGACAGCGATGTTTTATATGTTTAAACAAAGAATTATCGATTGTCATATACAAAACTGGAGTCAATCTATACAGAAATCTAATAGATATTATCACTATAAACAATTTAAAACACTGTTAAACGTTGAACTGAACGATATCTTAGTATATCTGACACAATGGCACATTACACGTCAGGACACGATACTTTGCTATGTCACACAATGGCACATTACACGTCGAGACGCAACACTTTAATACTCACACAATGGTACATTACACGTCATGACACGACACTTTACTATGTCACACAATGGCACATTACACGTCATTACACGACACTTTACAATGTCACACAATGGCACATTACACGTCATTACACGACACTTTACTATGTCACACAATGGCACATTACACGTCATTACACGACACTTTATAATGTCACACAATGGCACATTACACGTCATGACACGACACTTTACTATGCCACACAATGGCACATTACACGTCATTACACGACACTTTACAATGTCACACAATGGCACATTACACGTCAAGACTCGACACTTTACTATGTCACACAATGGCACATTACACGTCATTACACGACACTTTACAATGTCACACAATGGCACATTACACGTCAAGACACGACACTTTACTATGTCACACAATGGCACATTACACGTCATTACACGACACTTTACTATGTCACACAATGGCACATTACACGTCATTACACGACACTTTATAATGTCACACAATGGCACATTACACGTCATGACACGACACTTTACTATGCCACACAATGGCACATTACACGTCATTACACGACACTTTACAATGTCACACAATGGCACATTACACGTCATGACACGACACTTTACTATGTCACACAATGGCACATTACACGTCATTACACGACACTTTACTATGTCACACAATGGCACATTACACGTCATTACACGACACTTTACTATGTCACACAATGGCACATTACACGTCATTACACGACACTTTATAATGTCACACAATGGCACATTACACGTCATGACACGACACTTTACTATGCCACACAATGGCACATTACACGTCATTACACGACACTTTACAATGTCACACAATGGCACATTACACGTCAAGACTCGACACTTTACTATGTCACACAATGGCACATTACACGTCATTACACGACACTTTACTATGTCACACAATGGCACATTACACGTCATTACACGACACTTTACTATGTCACACAATGGCACATTACACGTCATGACACGACACTTTACTATGTCACACAATGGCACATTACACGTCATTACACGACACTTTACTATGTCACACAATGGCACATTACACGTCATTACACGACACTTTACTATGTCACACAATGGCACATTACACGTCATTACACGACACTTTATAATGTCACACAATGGCACATTACACGTCATGACACGACACTTTACTATGCCACACAATGGCACATTACACGTCATTACACGACACTTTACAATGTCACACAATGGCACATTACACGTCAAGACTCGACACTTAAATATGTCACACAATCGCCCATTACACGTCATTACACGACACTTTACAATGTCACACAATGGCACATTACACGTCAAGACACGACACTTTTAAGTGTCACACAATGGCACATTACATGTCATTACACGACACTTACTATGTCACACAATGACACATTACGTCATGAAACTACACTTTACTATTTCACACAATGGCACATTACCCGTCAAGACACGACACTTTAATATGTCATATAATGGCACATTACACGTCACAACACTTTCATATATCGCACAATGGCACATTACACGTCAAGACACGACCCTTAAATATGTCACACATAGGCACATTACACGTCACGACAAAACTCTATAATATGTCACACTTTTAATTGATTTCTCAAATACCCTAAACTTCGGAGTTTGGACTTTGTGTTTTGGCTTAGGATTAAGTGTTTCATGTTAAGAGTTTATTGAACATTCTTGAGACCGTTTCTTGCAAAGCAAAGGTACTGCTGTTAGATTTAAGGAACATCATTTCTCATAGTTATCTTTGTTAATCAACGTGTAATACTGTCCTGGGAGTCGCGCAACACACTACCAAATAACATACTTAATAGAACACATTGCAGAATTAGTTCAGCTTTGCCAGAATCTAGAATGAACAGTTAAGCTGTTTCTTCATTACAAGTATGTGTGAGTATTATATCTCAAAACGTCATTTTCAGCGCAAGGTTTCGTCCATGCTTATTTGTCAGAAAAGCTTTAGATGTTATTTAAAACAGCCGATTTACCCAAAACTTCTTTAAAGTTACAATTTATCATAATTCTAAGAACTATTAAATAGTTCTACTTATTCTAATGTAAGTAAACTTAAAAATTGACAAAATCATCAAGGCGTGAAACTGTATACTTTATTCCAAAATCATGTCAATTAATTGAGGAAATTTCCTAGTTATTTTGAATAGCTAGAACCATGGCGCTTATAATTAATGTTTTAATGAGAGATATGTTATTGCAAGTGTTGTCTTTGTTTGTTAGAATACTAAATATGTTACAATGTATGCCATTCATTTTAAAGTTAATATATATATATATATATAATTAAAACGTTGCTCTTGCAAGTCACGTGTTTTAATTGCCCGCCTTAAATGAATTTGCTTGTCCGGTTCTTAAATACACGTGTTCCATTCCATTGATACATTACCACCACCCAAAACTTGTTGCAGATAAAAGTGTTTTATAATTTATGGACGGATCCATTTTCTTTTGAATAAGAACATATGGCAAAGTCCTATGAGCATTGCAACATATACTAAGCTCCGATAAGGCACAGAACAAAGTTATTTCACATGCAAGCCAAGCGAAAAGTAAGAACAAATTTGTGATGAGTTATTTAACGAAAAGAGAAAACCTTGATATCGACCTTTTTAACGTGAAGCATCTGAAAAACTTTCAATATGGTGTTTTGCTGTGCCTAGTACACGTAAGACATTTCGATAAATTTGAAAATATGTTCTTCATGGTCGACATATTTTAAATTGCTATAATACTATTAAAAAGCACAAAGCAATGAACATGCCTTTTAAAAGTCTTGTCCAATCCCTTCTAAATGAGCAAAACATACCATTTCAGGTTTTAGGGGCAGTTTCATGGTGGAAAAACGTGAAAAAGAAAGCAGCCGCCTTTTGTTTCAACGAGAGTTTTCTGGTTATTTCTCATATATAATACAACGATAAAAGTACTAAACGGACTTCAACTTTTAATTGTATAAATAACAGTCGTTCCAAAGTGGTAACTTTTCTTTTTGTGTGTAATATCTCGTTTCTGTGATTTCTATCACTATTACCTTTACATTGTATGACTTTGTCTATTCGTACTTCAAATTTTAATATATGTTGTAATTCTTGTAGGAACTTTTTTTAATTTCCTATTTTAACTGTCTGGATTAACTCAGCATATAGACTGTTAGCTTCTTTTGTATATTCTTGCTTTTTCTATTATTAAGTAGTTTATACAAAATAAAAAATCTTTTTACGTTTATAATCGAGAGAAAGGCGCATTATTAGGGATTTCTTAAAAATATTCAGTTTCCTTTTCTTACTTATTATAGTAAATCATACAGAATTTGAGCCTCTCAGCGAATGTCACGAACAATATACGTATAATTTGTTAAAAACGATGCATGTCTTCGGTGTCATGGATTCTGGTAAATTTCGGTGATTCTTGGAGCTTGTATTTTCACAGGAACAGAGCTGATCACCACGTTTACACAGAAACCGTTTGTATGAAACAAAAGCAATACTTTTTACATCAGAAAATGACATTATCAAATAATTTGTCATCTCACTAGTTCTCAAATTTCATGAAATATTTTTGTAAACAAGGTACCAGAATAAAATATGTTTTAACAATATCAGTTTTGCGAAAACATTAAAATATAAAACATATCAAAATGGCAACATACGGGGTTTAATCGGGGACCTCAACTCTGAGACACTAGCATGTAACCACTAAAATAAACAAACAGATGCTACGGTTAGACCGGTCATAAATATTGTGCGTTGGCCTGACTTTATCGGAAGGCAGTGGTCATATTGTTGAAAAAACTTTACAATGAGTTACGTGTTCAACTTAACTAACGCAGTGGATTGTATTGTAAAAAGAAAAATAAAACTAAATTAAATATTGTGGCAGTTAAAAGGACGTAGGGCTTAACGGGAAACTGAATTTAACGCATCAATTAAGATCGTAGAAATTATTTTCTCATTTTTATTTCTTTTGTGCATATGTACAAACTGACAAATAGTGGATCTTAAACACTTTGAAGAGACGTCGTGTCCTATAGCATGATTCACCATTCCTTATGTTTTCGTTTCACTGCTTCTATTTGGAAATCCCCAGGAAGTGCTAAGTTAGAAATTTGTAAACCGGCCTAGGTACCTATGACGATCCTTTTGCCGACTGACCGTTCCAAGACAGTTAGCTTTTGTTCTATCTCGTTTCACTTTCTTCTTGCCTTTTCATTAGACTTGCATGTGAATACGCTTTACATTTTGCCTTGGTAAACTATTCTCTGTCATATTTTTCGTATTCGTAAGTAATTTTTTATAACACAATAACACACAATAGATGTTTTACATCCAAATACCTTTATATAAACAGGTTTCAAGCAACCACAAAACATATTAAAAAGAACAATAAATCGTATATCTTAAATAAAGCTACAATAAATCGAATTCCTTAAGAAAAATCTGCCTTCTTGATTAATGTCTAATAGTCATTTATATAATACACCGAACTAACGAAACTCCAAAGATTGTAATATTATATCCAACCTTCAAGAAAGTTATTTTATCTAATAATGAAATCTTACATTGTTGTATTATAAACAAGTTGGTACAGGGGTTCCTTCATATATTTAGTAGATATGTAAAGTACAGTAATCCAAAATTGGTTATCTTGGAGGTTGTCAAAAAATGATTAATTTGTAAAATGACCCATCGATACTCGACATGCCAATCACAGTCACCGTAGTATTTGCAGGATCAGCAGTAACTATTGTTTAACTATTAATTGTTACAAATACACAAACTTTTACGCCGGTCTTTGCTAAACAATGTAATGAACAATAATATCAGAACAACATGTTTCTTTCTATAAATAAATATTTTCAATGTTACCATAGAAACAAGTTTTGCTTGGAAAGAAGGTGTTATTTACGAGACAGCCGATTATCCATTCGTTAATATAAACGTAGCCATCTCACAGATATGTGCAGACTGATTTATAACACAAATATACAGATCAATTTCAAAGGCAGTATTTTATGCCTGTAATTGTTTAATAGTACCTGGTTGTATATCTCCTGACTATAATGGGCTTGTATCTAATTGAGATTTATGACAATAATTCCTGTAATTTCCGCAGTTTCATTGTTGAAATAAATTGTTAAAAATGAAACATTCAGTAATGTTTCTGGTACATTTACTTGGGTGGATCTTTAATGTGCGACTGCTTTGTGATTTGAAGTACTTCCTTCCTTTTATATAGGTAACTTTTCTTCGGTCGTCTGTATGCATATTTATATCTATATATATCTCTCTCAATATCTATATATCTATATCTCTCTCAATATATATCAATATCTATCTATCTATATATC
The DNA here is from genome assembly GCA_007844125.1 of Sinonovacula constricta. Lineage (NCBI taxonomy): Eukaryota > Metazoa > Mollusca > Bivalvia > Cardiida > Solecurtidae > Sinonovacula > Sinonovacula constricta. The sequence continues at coordinate 68,254,786 of CM017559.1, forward strand.
TATCTATCTATCTATCTATCTATCTATCTATCTATCTATCTATCTATCTATCTATCTATCTATCTATCTATCTATCTATCTATCTCTCTCTCTCTCTCTCTCTATATATATATATATATATATATATATATATATATATAGAGAGAGAGAGAGAGAGAGAGAGAGAGAGAGAGAGAGAGAGAGAGACTGTAGTAAACTTTTTCGTTGAATACATTGACAGTACACTTATATATGGTAAAAAAGGGTATTCTAAACTTTTATAATGTACTAAAGCATTTAAGAACTGTTTCGGGTTTGTAGTCTGGCTGTCAGACAAAAAATCAGCGGTGCGACAATGGTAAGATTTCAGACATTTGTCGGGGGTATTTTTATAACGATAATAAGCTGGACATCGTCAATATAACTATAATTATCTTGATGGGATGTAAAACAGAAAAATTACTCGGTAGTTTGCCTTTTACAATCGTAAACGTATAAACTGACGACGGAACAAAAAATATTTTCATAATTGGTAATTGATTACGCTGCAATTTTAGTATACTTATTTGTCCGTGTGATTACATGTCAACATGGATATTTCTTTGTGACATTTATAAATCTGTCATTTGCAGATATTGCAATATTATTTCTTGTCATATTAACGATGTGGGGGGGGGGGGGCTAACTACCAATGCATGGTAACTTTGACCAATATAATTTTATCGATTTCTTTTAAACATAGTTTATATTTAAAACTACATTAACCAAAGTTTAGCTTCCATTTAGCATTATATATAATTGTTAAAATGTCTAGCTTCTAATTTAACTACAACAAAACATCCATGTGCATTTTTTAAATTTTGAATGTCTGTGCTTTCCAAAGCAAAAAAATCAGGTGTAATCGTCACGTATTGGTATGTATTTATCAGATATTATTTACGTATTATTTTTACGTAAAACAATATAAGTTCATTTTTATGTGATTATGTTACAGAATAAATGGCATCAAACATAAATCTGAACTATTCCTAAATGCATGTTTGTGTTTTTCCCGTTAGTCAATAGCATAAATAATCAGCCATTTGCTGCAGAGTTCCACTAAATAACGGTGAGCGACAATATAAGGGCGAAATGGGTAAGTCCTTGAAAGCAGTTATAAAATTTACTTTAATGCCTTATTAATGATTGCATGATATAACTTTATTTAATCATTTCATATATACTGATTACGCTTCGAAAATGACCCACAAGACAAAATGTATGTATTCCAAGGAGAAAGTTCACAAGACATTTTACTTATATGGCCTAAATTTTCGCAATTACGTTCATTTTTTAAAAAATATAGTGTTATACTAGGCCTACTAAGCAAATATTCGTTTTATTAATAAATAGATAAATAAGAAAAGATCCTATCAAAATTTTCACAGATATTTAAATTGTATCTACCTGTAGATAAAGGCAAACAAGGTAAATGTAAATGTGACAAAATATAGAGACGAGACAAAACACACAAAAAGAAAAACTATCAGTTACCGCCTTGGAACGGTCAGTCGACAAAAGACAACTTAAAAGGAATAAAAAGAAACATTTCAAGGAACAAATATTTGGCTTATACGATGAGATCATGATTATACTTTTACCTGCCCTTTATTTAATTGCATGTCGTTTGCATTTTCTCAGTTTATTTATGCATATATTTGGTCTTTAATGCAATAAACTGTTTGTTTGAAATTGATTATGAAGTAGTTCTTAGATTTATGTAAAGTATGAAAGTCTGCTAAAATAAGTGCATAATATAGCATAGTTTTATTTTAAAATTATTTTCTGTTCTTGTCGTTAAAAGCAACTATTATTAATAGTATTCTGAAAAGAAAGTAAACAAATTATATCAATTTATGAACAACACTTTTTCTTAGCCGACTTTGATTTATACTAATTAAATGATGTAATTATATGTTAGTTTTTATAAATGACAGCTAATGTTAATTCAAAACATCAATAAAAATATTCTGAACTCTGAAGAGAGTAGCATGATAGTTTTTGTTTCTCTTCACATTTACTTTTAATGTAATTCTCAACAGAAGACGATCACCTTTGTCTTAAAATTGGTTTCCCCATGGAATCTCTGCAAATCCTATTCGAGGATTTAATGTTTTGTAGTCCTTTTTATGTTTTCTTTAATGTTATATTGCCGCTCCTGATATTGTGTTGTCCATGGTGATTAAAGTCCATGGGATACTAATATGAATACTATGTCCACGACTATAAGAAAGTTATTTCTCATCAAAAGTTACATTTCAAACTGTGTTGAACCGACATATCACATGGCGAACCAATTTAACAGTCCCTTTTTAGGGTATGTACAGCCATTACAAAAGGAGTCTAATTGGCACAGACTATAAAGTTAGTACGCGAAAAATTTAAATGACCGGTTTTATAGCCTGCGGACACAATAAATTTAGTGAAGAAATGTTTCTGTGAAGCGGAATTAATAGATAAACCGCTACGCACTATCATATGATTATTTAAAGGCCTTATATAGAATTTAGTGACATAAAATCTACGGAAAGGCTAAATATTAACCTAATAGGATATGCATAGAATAACATTAACTACATTTATTATTTCACCTTACAAGATTTGAACGTGTTGCAACTGTTGAAAAAAGATTTAAATGGCATTTTCGTAACGATTTGAATAATTTGGAAATGGGATAAATAAAAACAGAATTTATATTCGTTTTAGTTTTTGGTTTTACCTCAGCATACAAAATTTTATTTTGATAACAGAATCATCTAGCATTTCTCCCAATAGTTCTTCTTTTATTTAATCTCTTATAAATATAAACACATTTTGCATACGTGCAAAGAAAACAGATAATCGGCGGCTACAGGACCATATCTTCCGCTTCAAGGGAAAATATAAGTGGCACAACTGTAACACTGTTTGACATCGTCTGGATCGCCGCTTGACGACAACAACCGTAATTGTAAACCATGACTGGAAACAAAATTTTCTCGGAAACGGTTGCTGTTCTGCTAAAATTATGACACGTTTCATAAAAAATGTTGTATTGGTAAAGATGACAACTAATAAAAAATACTGTCTTTATATCTTTGTAAATGTATAATTAAGTTTACGTCATATGTTTCCATTTTTGAACACGGTTTTAACTCCTGATGCAGGTGCTTACTGTTAGTTGTTTCACTTTGACGGGATATTGTTATTTACACTGTTTGTTTGCTAGAAAAAACTTAAGGAAGTGCGAGGTTGGAGCGCTCCACAAACCAGGGTTAAGCACCCCAGTCGGCCATTTTGCCGATTGACCGTTCTAAGGCGGTAACTGATGGTTTTTCTTTATGCGTGTTATGTTTCGTCTCTGTGTTTTTGTCACATTTACATTTACCTTGTTTGCCTTTGTCTACTGGTAGATAAAATTTAAATATCTGGGAAATTTTGATAGGACCTTTTCTTATTTACCTATTTATAATAGTAACAGATATATGTAACAGTTATTGACTGCAGTTATATTTGTTTATCTGTGAATTTAAACTCAAATTAAACTAAGGATACCTTTGCAAAATTTCCAAGCCAGTAGGAATGTAACTGGATGCTTACCCTCTGAATGTACCCACCTTACCTTCTGTATAGAGATAGGTTCAAACATCATCCACCTTTGTTTGATGGCATATTATTCGTATTTTTTCTTGATACAACATATTTAATAAGCAATAAGCATTATATTCCTTGTATAATAGATCGTTTTTAAATTAGATAAATTTGATAAGTCTCCACCTACAATGTACCGTTGTAATACACCCTAATAAACTCGCTTAACATATTAAACAAAACAACGTTCTGCTCGACTTAAATTGTTAAGCTATATAAAAACTAGTGTGCGGCTATGTGCCACATATCCTTTTTGAGAGAATATGCTTCTAAATTAGATGTTGAAGAACGTTTATTGACTTATCGTTTCACTCACAAGACATCAAAATGTCACGCCCATTGTATCTGTTTAATAAAAATTATGTTATGCGATAGTGATCTTAATACGTAATTAGAATGCTTGTTATATAATCGCCTTTGTTTCATGACATACTCGTAAATGGTTTAATAAGTATTCTCCACTTTTAAAGGCATGTTTAATCTCAACGATCTCTATTGTCAGATTCACTGATTCACCGATGCTACCCTTTACTCTGTCTAAGGCACTAACAGATAATCATGACAAAAGCCAGTTTTAAAGTTTTAGAGTGTGTCGAACTGAACTTACAAATAAGGGTTTCTAAATAACATTTCATTTGAGGCATGTTCAGTCATTACGACTGACAGTTTGATTGACACGGGCAATAAAGTGCGAACTGGGACTAGTTCCTTGGCGGTTAATTGAATGTTAGGGAAAAAAACACAGTTACACTCAGAACACTTGGTAAAAGGGCACAACTTCATTTAAAGATTTGTTTTTGTATATATCATTTTGAAAGTTATAGTTTTTATTTGATTTTATCAAATTTATAGACTATATAAAATTGCTCTTGTAAAATAAATATTGAGTCAGACAAAATGCTATTAAAACATTAAGAGCACATTCTTATGACGACACTGTGCTGCAAACAGCATATTGACTTCTGGAGGCGACAATTAAACTGTTATGAAAAATGATCAGACTTGCATGCCGGAAAGTAGCATTATGGATGGTATCGGAAATCTTTTAAAATATCCACACAATGTAAATGTATAAATTATGTCAAAGTCAATTTATCAAATTAAGCATTAGGTCGCAATAGTTTTAATTGTTAAATAATAAATTGCGCTTTTTCAAGTTAGCGTTAAAGCGTATATATTAAACGATTTAAGGACATAAAATCATGAGTGTGTGCCTTTATACTTAAAATAAAATGAGATATTGGAGAAAACCGTTAAAGCCAGAAACACTCTGGTAATGTCTGTTTTACCTTGTCTAGTAAAGTTTAAATGGTCTGCGACTTCAAAATGACACTAAACTGTTATTTCAAAAGAATGCAGTATATGTTAATATATAAAGAAGTAAGTTATTTTTGAAGTGTAATTATAAAAGATGTAGGACATGTAGATTCCTTAACTGTAACTCCACTGTCAAGTCTACTGTAAATGGCCATACATTTAACATTTTCTTACCTTGTGATGTTGATTTACAAAGTTACAACAAAATTTATGTAATAACTTGAAACCTTCCTAACTGTAAACTGCAGTACGTTGGACAAACGGGACGGGTGCTTAAAATTTCGAGAACATTCATATAAAATCCGTAACGCTCGTCGTTTTACGAAATACTTAAAAAATAATTTTCTAACTACTGGACATTCTTTAAAATTTGTAAACTTACCTTTGCAAAAAGTTGTTTTCCATACCTGAAATTCCGAACATTGACATCTTAGTTTTTTATCTTTACGCAAACGCCGATCTTTTGGAATTAGAATAAATCATAATCTTAAACGCAAATCTAGGACATTATTCTATTCCAGATCTGAAAAAAACACTCTATATTCAATCTGGTACCTTAACCTGAATGATCCTTCTCAATATTCTTGTAACTGTTCAACTTCACCTTTCTGTTATTTACCTTCTGACCATATCATTACTGGGGATTTAAACATCATCGATGACTATAAAATAAGAAAATTACTCTTTAATGGTTAGAAATATGGCATGCCAGATAAAATAGATTTTGACCTTTGTTGTTAAGAAACAGCTGATGCAATTAACCTGTTTGCCGATCGCTGGCGTAAAGAGAATAAGAATATATGACAAAGTCCTATGTGCATTGCATCATATACCAAACTCCGAAAAGGCACAGAACAAAGGTATTTCACATGCAAGCCAAGCGAAAAGTAAGAACAAATTTGTGATGAGTCATTTAACGAAAAGAGCAAACCCGGCAGTAGCACTCAATACTTTGAAGGAAGCCATTTTTAAGATAATAAAAAATCGCGTTAAATTCTACCGCTCAATCTCTCTAGTTTAACTTAGAAACGATATTCTAACTATTGATAATCCGTTCTTTACTCAAACGATCTATCTGATTTACCCTCCAGAACTTACCCTTAATAAAGCAAATAACTGACATTTCAATGCAGCATTTCTAGACATTGAGATCGCTATTTCCAATGACAAATGTCTCTACTTAAATCTATGACAAGAGAGATGATTTCAACTTTAATATTGTGAATTATCCATGCCAGTTGGCCTTTTTGCCGACAGACCGTTCCAAGGCGGCAACTGATGGTTTTTCTTTTTGTGTGTTATGTCTCGTCTCTGTGTTTTTGTCACATTTACATTGACATTTACATTGTTTGCCTTTGTCTACGGGTAGATAAAATTTAAATATCTGTGGAAATTTTGATAGGACCTTTTCTTATTTACCAATTGATGGTGATTCACCTCGTGCTACCTCCTATGGTATTTATATATACCAACTTACAAGGTTTGAACAGGTTTTTACTGAAGTGGAAGATTGCAATGCTAGAAACCGGTCTACTTCTTCTAAACACAGAGACGAGACATATCACGCATAAAGAAAAACCATCGGTTACCGCCTTGGAACGTTCAATCGACAAAAGGGCCGACTGGGGTGCTTAAACCTGGTGTGTGGAGCGCTTCAACCTCGCACTTCCTGAAGGTTTTTCTATTAAATAAACAGTGTAAATAACAATATCCCGTCAAAGTGAAACAACTAGCAGTAAGCACATGCATCGGGAGTTAAGTAAAACAGATACAATGAACGTATATAAATACATAATATCTAGTAAAAAATACACTATCAACATTTATGTATAGTATGTACAGTAGATAAAAGCCTCGGCAACGTAAAAAATCAAAAAACGTAAAAATTCCAAATGAGAGAGTAGTTTGAAATAAAACAGTCCAAGCGCTGATATATTATAAGATAAAATAAAATAGCCCAAGCGCTGATATTTAATAAGATCAGTTTAATTATGCCATACAATGCCATGACGTCATATGCCAAAAGTGTCAAAAATGAAATGTTAAAAAAATACGAAAGAAGAAATCATCGAAACAACCTACCAATAAAATAAATTGTACTATTGTTAAGAGTTAATAGGTTTTAAAAAATAACATATCATAAAAGCCGAGGATTTATCCGCAGTTATTATATCTAATAAAGGTACCAAAAATCCGGATGTTATACCTACTGTGCAATCTCACGTAAAGGGTATGGAGACTGCTCAAGTTGTCTCACCTATATAGGGCACGGCTGGAGATATGAAGAGACAAGAATTCCAACAGTGACTGTCCAATTATGGCTTTACGTCACTGTTTTCATATAGTCTCAACGACCTATCCGGTCACCACGTAATTTAAAAGCAATGCAAGTTCTTGACTGTAAAAGGGTTAATTGCAAGCAATGCTGTACAACGATGGATTCCCCTAACAAGTACGCTTTAACACCTTCGTTATATAGATATTAATCTTATTATTATCAATATAATTTAAATATTAGAAGATAAAGATTTGGCTTACGTTTGCCATAAATCAGAAATATTGTTAAATTATATCAGATTAATTAGAACGTATCAGGTCGTGTGAAGTCAGGCATTTCAACAAATTTATTTATCGACTCCGTCGATGTCAAATGCACACCACGCATTTAATCTGAAGTGCATGTGAATGAATCAATGAATGAAAATGGATCTCGTATTAATTAAGAGACAAAAATGTCAACAGCTGCCATTTAACTTATTTTACACATTTATTGAAGTTTATTGAATAAAAGTCGTTTGTAAAATGAGAAGAAACAAAACTGTTTTCTTACCTTAGTCGTATAAATCAGAATTGTGCAATTGTCTCTCTTTGCACTGTGTTTTAAATACTCGACCCACCAACATGTCATTTCTAAACGTTCGGTTCTTAATTGATTTCCCCACGGAAATTCGGCTTTCCCAACTTTCATTGACACTTGCAACCTTCTAAAAAGGGCCACAGGATGAGATCGCTTGAAGTGAGGTCCTTTTTTTCGCGTGCCTTTGTAGCTGTGCTTTTCATCAAGATCAATGAAACATTCAAAGGAACTTCGTCTTATCATATATTATTATACATGTCATATTGGATCTCAATAATAACCTGATGTAGAGCATCTTAGTGGACGGAAACAATGTATCAATGAACTAAGTTAATAGAAGAGGAAGACTTATTTACATCATGGTAAAGTGGTAATCATCAATATTATTGTGATGGGTATCTTAAGGGACACATGTATATATGATTTAACCCCCATTTAACCACCAGTATTTGATTTACGGATATTTTCTTTCAAAACTTCAGATATTTATAAATAAGGAAACTGCATGTTTTATTGGATATCCATTTTACGTTATTAATTTTTGATGGTTCAACTTTGAAAATATCAGGTACCATATCTATAATCAAATCTAGTATAATTATCTAGTGATGGACTTTTAAAAATAAATCAACGTTTTTTTCTTTATTCGATAGATGTAATGTACAAGAAATAGTCCAAGCTGAATAATAAAGATAAAAATTTAACCTTTTGGGGTTTGAACTCACAAACCCAACTTTTAAACTATTCTTGCTTATATAGAAATATGAATTTGTTTGACCTTTTTGTGCAATTTATCCTTACAATATTATTGAGATATAATTACAGTTTTATTCCTACGCAAATATTTTACAGACGAAATATTACATTTTTCAAAATGCATGTATAGAAATGTGTAATAAATAGAGCAATCTGTCTACCTCTAAAAAAACACAATACTAGTTTATGTTATACTTAGTTTGTTGTATTTGTGAGATATGCATATAAACGCCTTTTTATTGACCAGATTATTAAAAAAGACAACAATATACTTTCTGTATAAAAAAAAAAACATTAAACGTTTAACATGACATTATAGAAATTACGGACGAATAAGTGAAGTCGTGCAATGTGCACGAAGGTTTTCTTCCAGCTCATGTGTTTAATTTTAGTCATACGGAGTAGTTTTTCATGAAACGAAAGCTGCAGAATACCACCTTATACATTTAAAAATATGCTCATTTTAATTCTGAAATAGAAATAAGATTGAAATCATGGTCCATTCTTACTTCTTTCATTTCTTGTAAACTCACAATGTAGACATGTCTAAAATGAATATATATTATTTCGATTAGAAGAACTACACAAAAACTGAAGGTTGTAAATGAACTTTTTGAACCAAGAACCAAAATTACCAGAGAAGTGTAAATGGATGGAGCATTCTATTTATGAGGAGATCGGATTGAGGAAGCAAAGTCCAATAACTTTAAAAAGAAATACACGTAACAATCCCCATAGGATGAATTAAATGACAACACAGATTACATGCACGGGGAGATTTTTGACGACCGCCACACAGCACAAGAAACATTACTGTGAGCATGAATTAGAATATATGACAAAGTCCTATAAGCATTGCAACATATACCAAAATTGAAAAAGGCACAGGACAACAGTACTAGTATGCAAGCCAAATGTAAAAGAAAACAACATGTGTTTAACCTCATTTAAGAAAGAGTGTAGACCCGACAGTTACCGCCTTGTCATTTTTCGTCATATGGCAAAATGCTAATGCTTTTATGACATACATATATTTTAACATGGCCATTATTAGCCACATATATATTTAAGATGCTATTTACAAAATTAATGGGCATGGTAATACCAGGAAACGTTGGAATGTGTGCCTTTGAGTTTGTTTGAAATCCCTATTTAGATACAACAATTCAGTGAGCAGCTAGCTTTACACCGACATGCCTACCAAGTCAATGCAAGGATCATACTTATTGCTTTGTTCGTAAGCCACTTCAATCTCATCGAATACTCCACTCAGTGCTTGTCAACGATCATTTGGGTGTTTCTATTCCAGCCAACATTTAAATCGATTGGCACTAATAAACTCATTGAGGGGTAAACGAAATCGGTAAGACGTCATTGCGTTTTTGCGTTGTTACAGAGACTATACCTTAATAAAACCCCAATATTATTCTCACCATCTACAGTCAGTTGTTCAATTTTATTGTCTAATGTATTAAAATTTTGTTTTAGTGAGATTTGTCTGTAAAGATATAAAGATTCAAATAAAAATCGAGTCACTAAAAAGGCAACTTAACTATTTATTTTAGAAAAATGATATTGAGTAAGAAATACATAGTTTTGTAACGTGTGAACATTAAAACATACATGCATATATATATATATATACTTGCATAACCCGCCGCTACACTTTGACGGTTATTGTTCTGAAAAATACATTGCCAAGAGACATGTATTGACTGCAACATGTCATCATTAAGCCGATTAAATCCACGCAAGTCTTAACGTCTCAACGGGCGTCAGTCATAATGTCATTTAAATCGGGTCAGTGTTTTCTATACACTTAAGCATTCTATAAATTGTCTGTATATATCATTATTACCATAAAGTGTAAGTTTGATAAACATACTCTTACTTTTGTTTAAAGAAATGTATTTTACTAATTTAGTTCCACCATTTCTGGTGATATCAAATTGGTATTTATATGTGTCCTATGGACGAGATAAACTTATGACATAAACAATTATGACCAGTACTCACCTAACCACAATACACGTTTAGGTATAAAAACAAAGTTATATATTATACTGTCTTCTAAGAATTGAATTTTGAAATATTCTACCTTAGATAAGGCATAGATATCGGACGTACATAATCATAATTCCTATATATCAAGTAGTTTTAAAATAGTTTTAAAAATAAATTCTTAAAGAAGCAAGAGAAAAACACCGCACCAAACATACATTTATATTTTTCAAAAACAACAAACAATTTTTAGTTGTCTGCTACCCGCAGATTTTTTTTTCACAACCTCTGTACACATTAATACTGTTCCAAAGAGTTGTTGAATGCACGTTTTAAGCAAGGAAAGTCATGGTTATATGCGATCCTCAAAAGGTGGGTATTGACTTTCTGTGATATACACGTTCAATCATAGGGCCTAACAATGTCAGATGGTATATTTTAGGATCCATGTTTGCTTGTGCATATACAGTTTTGCTACCAAACACCGTAATATTGCACAGGAGCCGCCGACATTCTCTCTGTTGAAACACAGTTGTGCACGCTATGAACACAACTGTCGCTACACATTATGATACGAGCACCACACAGTCTTTATGACTAGAGGGCGGTAAGCACCATAAGTTTGCTATGAACACTTCTATCTACTTGTCCTCCGTAGCGAAGGCGTTTTAAAATCATCGTTATTTTATTGCTTCAAATTATAAAAGCCGTATGAAATCAGTCTTGAAGAAGAGTCATTCTATCGAATTGTTCTATAGAACATAAACAAAATTTAGGGTTTCAACCTGTGAATTCTTCGATGTACTGTTTTGTCTACAACTAACCCTTTTTCAGGAAAGAGCTTTATTTTCTTCAATAAAATGGTGACCGGACAAATTGTTGAGACTCATTTAAAACAGTAATTTAAAGAAATAATTAGGACAGTCACTGTCGGAATTATGGGTCTTTATCTTTTTAGTTCTGCCCTATATATGTCAGACAACTTGGGAAAGGTAGATTTACTACATGTTACTCTAGATATTGCCTTTTTTATTTTTAACATGCCATTTGTAGATAAACGTTCGACCTATTTTATTACTTGATTTAGCTTGTTACCTATAATTACGTCGCAATTTTATTTCGTCACTACTTTCTATCATGTGTCGTCATGAATTAGTTCATATTATAAGATTTTATTTCAGACTGCTCTTTCTTTATTTATTGTTTGGCGCGGAGATAACCATCTATATACATTGTAAATATGTTAGTTTATTGCATTTATTTTCATGTTGATTATAAATGGTATTCTGTGCTCCGTTTTTTACTCTCTGACCGGTAGTTGCTTGACTAATATGGATTGTTACACCTTTTACATCTTTCAAAAAAAAACCTTCGCAAAGTGCAAGCTCAGTTGGAGTAATCCGTAAACAAGATTAAAGCAGCCCAGTTTGTTTAATTGCCGATTTACCCATCCAAGCCGGTACTTTTGTTTTCTTTCTCTGTTTGTGTACTGTCTCATGTCCGTGTTTTTTCAATATTAAATTAACATATTTACGTTTTTGTCTTATGACAGGTCAAATTTTACCATATGTGTTAATCATTAAAGGACCTCGTATATTTTCTTCTTCATAAGCAAGTCCCATTAACTAGTTATTACTTTAATAATTGTATGCTAAACACGAAGCGTTGATAAAAAAGGTCACGCATTGTCAATAATTATGAACGACATTGTTTTGTTTGTTAAACCGTTTTCCTTTTGCGACGAAGACTACTTAAAGCAACACAGATCTGCTTAAAATAAACATTAAAACACTTTATATCATTTTCTGTAAGAATTTATATGAAATTCTTTATTTCTTTTAACGTTGTTTAAACTATTTTTTGCATGACTCGCCATATACCACATGTATGATTGTTAAAATACAGTATAAAGCATGTACAAAGGCATTAGTACATCCGTATATATTGCAATATTGTATTCAATAGTTTAAGAAAATATTAAGTGAAAATGCATCGTTATGTCAAAGGTGTGTCCGTATACAGTACATTTTAACATAGAATAAGTTGTATTTACTTACGGCCTATAGGTTAAGTAGGCTCTATAAGGCCAATCCTTTCATATAATCCATAAATTACAATTGTTGCATAATTGAACATTATTAATCAATTTACAAATCAAACATATATAAATATGTGATGATCAATAATTAAACTTATTCTCCTACAAATTTAACTCATATTTATACACGATGTTTAGTTAATTTATAGACATTCTTAGATATAATTGTGTATGTTCAGCTCTAAATAAATTTAAAGCCATTATATCTACCATGAAACAAAATGTAACCGGTATAAAACAATGAAGAAGAAGAAGTCTATGGCATATGATTGACTGAAACAACCACGAGTGGAACCTCTTTGGACCCGACTTAAATCTCAAACGAACCAGTATGTCCCAGTCTTAAGGCTTTGAAGGCATTGAGAATGGCATTCTTTAATGATTTTCCTCCCACCACCTCCAAAGATAATACCATGCAGTGAGATCAAGCTGGGCACTTTATTAGTTTAGTAAATACACAGCCATCATAATGAAAGAGGTCGTAAAACAATTGATCAAGTCACACTTGATGTACTACAGCTTAATGAACTGCCATTGGTCAGTACCGCTCTAATCCCCTCCCCTTTCTTAAACCACTGCAGCTTGAGACTGTGTCAAGCTGGCTAGATCTACCCTACTTCCCCCAACCCATTAACCTCCCACTATGATCACTGTGTAAAGCCAGATAAGGTCACAGTCCAATTTCCAATACCTTTAGAATCATAGCATACATTGCCTAATTAAGCTACATAGAACATGATGATAGAAAGTCTACATTGCTCCATTACTTGAGTGATTATTAGTCACACAAAAAGTTTTTTTATGAATTCTTTTCATTACAAATATCTTTCTTTCTCCTTACAGCTTCTTACAGCTGCAATTAGTTTTCTAATACCTTTTTAAGTGCACACCATTTAAAACTGTTGTTGGCATAAGCTATGCGAAAGTGAGTATGGCTTTCTGAATCTTTTATGTGAAATTTTCTCTTTTAATAATAAATATATCCAGTCGTATTTTTAAATTTTGTGAAAAATTACCCATTAATCTCCGACTACACTGACAATATACAAATGTAAAAATATGTAAATAGCACCGCATTGCGTGTTTTCCAAGAAACCCCTTAACAACGATAGCCAACTTTCGATTCCAAGAGTGCAACATAAAGGAAACAAATGTCACCCTGCATGGAATCGTCTGGGTCGCCAGTTAATGACAAAAGACGTAATTGTAAACCTTCGCTGGAAACAATAATTATTTTGTCTACCAAAACTATGACAATGTACATAAAATTAATATTAACTCTTTAAAACAAAGACCTGTATGAGACATTAAACAACCTTTTTCTGGTTTGGATAATAACGTTTTCAATACAACATATTTCATAAGTGACACTTATTCCTGTTGAAGATCGTATCTGTTTTAAATGTACATTTACCTTCTTAATTATCTATAATAGAACTCTCTCAATACGATGTACAGATGTTTACAATTAACAGTTGTTTTAAACCCTTAAGAAGAAATAAAAATGTTTGCATGTATTGTTAAGATTACGGTTCGACAGCAACATAATGAACGTTATAATTACTATATTTCTAACAAAAGCGCAGGAGCCTATTCTCTTCCTATAATACAAAATAAGATTTCTACTAGCCCTCGTTTTTGACCATTAAAAGTATAAAGCATTAAATGAGCAGCGAATATTTCGGCCTCGTTCCTTTTAAAAGAGACACAGATAACCACATATTTTTTATTATATGTATTATATTATAACCCCAAATTAGTACAAAGTTAGAGCTCTGTAAACCGATTTATACACTTTAGTAATAAAATGCGTTCATAAGCATTTCCTATAGTAAAAGTGTAAACTCTGCTAACAAAACAACATTGAGGATTTACTATATTATAATTTTTGGGATGTATGGCTAACTGATGGAACGTTTTTTGCTGAAACTCTAATTTGTTTGATTTTTTTGTTTATACACCAAACAACATACGAATCGTTGTTGCGTTGTCTTAAATAGGTTGTGCAAACACATTAGCTCGCATATTTACAATGCAAATAATCCACAATGGTGTAATCGAATATTATGATGATGTATCGTTTAATGATACATCGGTTCCGAATTATGAATTATTTCTGAACTGGTGATAAAATGTGTGTCTCGCCAGTGTTTGAACAGATTATTTGCACGGAAAACCATTTGTTTGGTGTAAGAAGCGACTCTTTTTTGTCCTGAGACTACTGACTCTCCTTAAGACTGGTTAGATAAGACAAATATGGATACTTATAGTGTTCATTCTTTACACCATACTGTTAACACCCTAAAAAAAATCTCGTAGCCTATTAAATAACTTCAGCGTTAGTCTTGTGCTACAACATTTATTACTTGCAACAGACAGGTATTATACTAAGGTATTTGATGTCGTACTCGGTGAATTACGACGTACCAGGGCTAACTTTTTTTCCGGATATAGCAATATGGTCTTAAAAGTTTAATACCATGTCAATTAAGTCTGTCCCCATTGCTACTTTGGCGACAGACCCAACCAACATGTAATTAATAATTGTTTGGCAAGCTAAGTCTTTCCAAATGGAATACTCCATTTGGTTTCATACAAATCGCAATTATATGTACGTGTAAGCCATATAACGTTAATACTTCGGTCATTGTAACAGCATTGCCTAATTATTGTGGCATTTTAGCACATCTACTGAAATAACTTAACATGTAACAGTTATCAATGACTTCTATCGCTATAATCAAAGATACTACTGTGATCAGGAAACATCAACTATTTCCGTCAGTAAGTGCGCCGACTAAGATTGGTACCCAGATGTGTGAGAACTTGTACACCCCTTCATCTAGGTTCATAGTCGATTTAGGATTTTTAATCTGTATGGCTTCTTGCACTTGCCTAGCGCGTAAATCCGGCTCCTTTCTAACTATCTTAGTGGTCTCCCAGTCTGTGATGTGGTTTGACTGTGATGTGAGTGTCTGTTTTAGCACACATAATGAATTATGCTATAGACACCATACAATCCAACCTTGTTAGATTCTGTTCCATAGCTTTTTTGTGCTCTTCCTATTTATATGTAACATTTCTCTTCGCTTCGACTCTATAAACATGATCATATTGTTTACATGGTAACCAGTACACTACCTTGTCCTTGAGGTGAACTTGAATAGACCTTATGGTCCTGTGTGGTTTTATAGCAGATCAGATGTTATGCTTCTTTGCCAAGAAGAATGTCGTGATTTGAGCTTGGCTTGTCATGAGAAAAGATTTTGGTGTGTCTAGACCTAATTATCGTCGCAAAAGTAGTCGATATTGCTGTTTATAGGCTTATTGTAATGCCTGTGAAATGTCCTAAGCGTTTTAATGTCTATACGTCCCTTTTATGTGCGATAGTCGCACTGTGGCTGCTGCTTGATGTCAGTGGTGACATTATGAAAACCCTATGACCTCAGCTGTGCCAAGGAGTTACATCAGCCCAGAGACAACAGACTCGTCTTCGACTTCTATCCTTTGCGCAAATGGCATTATCTTCGAAGGCACAGCAGCCGGATGAAACAACACAGAGGCCCAGGTACCAACGACAGTCAGCAGATCAAGGGCGCGGCCATACTCTCCAGACTGGCCAAACCGGTTCTGGCTATACACAGTGTAACAGTCAAGATATCATGAAATATCTACAAGACATAAGGTTAGGTGTTCGAAATAACATTTCGTCGATAAATTCAAAAGTGGATGAATTTTAATTTCTCTCTTAGACAAATGAATATTGATAATGGGATTTGAAAGAAGAAAATTAACCTTGTCCAGTAAACAAACAAAAAATTAGCAGCTTTATAAAAAAAGCAATTGAAAGGACGCACAGGTTGAGGTCTTGTGAAAAAAGTAGAAACGATAGTTCAATTATTGTGAAATTTCATAGGGTTCACGGACAGTGAAAATTGTCATACTGGCTAGATGTGTATTTGATAGGCGAGTCGCCGTACCAAATGCACGATAAATTACACAGATCGTGTGAGATAACACCCTTAGGAACTCTACAAGCGATTGTATGTGGCTATGGAGAAACAGAAGTTTCTCTATTCGATAGAACAAACTTACGGGTATGACGAAATAAAGCAAGATGTATTTAAAATCGATCCGGCGCGAAGTCGACCCACCATGCCTCTACGCAGACACAAGGCATGAGGCGCTAAGTCGACAGGTCGTGCCCCCAGGCAACGTTACGTGGTCCAAATGAATTAAATGACAACATAGATTACATGCACGGCGAGATTGCTTATGACCGCCACACTGCAGAGGTGACATTATTGTAATCATGAATATGAATATGAGCATTGCAACATATTCAAGACCATGAAAAGGCAAAGGAAAATGGCATGTACATGCAAGCTAAATGCAAATGTGAGAACAAATCTGTAACGAGTCATTAACCAAAAAGAGCAAACCCAACAGTTACCGCCTTGGAATGGTCAGTCGGCAAAAAGGACCAACTGGGATACCTAAACCGGTTTACAGAGCTGTAACCATGCACACGGGTTTTTTCAAATGCAAGCAATGAAAAGAATACCGATCTGTTTGAAAAAATTCAAGCGCTGACGTTTAATTTGATAAGTTATGACAAAAGTTGTGACATCTTTGAAAAACAATGTGCAATATTAAACTTTTAGCTTTTAGCATTTAGGGCAAATGACGCTATCATTTGACTGTATGTATATGTTAGACAATGTATCTTTTCATTTATCGGTACAAAAGTAATATGGTGTATATTCAACGAGAAAACATGTATACGCCTTTAACATTTGTTGAATGTTGGTAAAATATTGATTGTTCCCTATACGAGTAGTCAAGAACTTTGCTATGTAAGATAGACCAAGTAAGATAGGATATCCTTATATTACATTAAGTATTGTCTGTAATGTGTCTAATGTTAATACTGTTTCTTAAGTGCATGTTGACTTGTGATTAGACTTCTAAGATTATTTAACGTTAACCTCTGGGAAGTAACATTCACTGTTATCTTAACACGAAGAACTTCTGCCAACTGCGCCAGACAGAAAATCAATGCTGTCACTATTAACTACCGCCATTTTATTGTCTAGATTTTATTACATGCAAATGAGTCTGACATTTTAAGCCAGATAATATATTTCTTATAATTATAAATATGCTAAGGAAAATAAAAATGTAGCATAGAAAGATTCAAATAAGTAACAAAGAGTAAAGCAAATCAGGTAGATGATAGGCACACTCTACAATTATATGCATGATATAACAGAGTTCAATCGTCAGAGTGTTGCGTATATATTACATTCGCCATTTATCTATCATCATATAAATAAATACATCATTGTTTAAGAATAATATTACGTTATGTAAATACTGTTATACTATTACAGCATCTACAGACCAGGTTAAAGCACTATTTTTGCCAACTGAACAATCCAAGATGGTCACTGTTTCTCTTAATGTGTGACTGTCTCGTCTCTGTGTTTTTGTCAACTGAATATCTACTTTGGGCGATTTTTGTCTAATGGTTGTTCAGATTTAAGTATTTCGGCAGTTCTCAAAGTACCTATATATAAAAACTTTGCGGCCTGGAATATATTACTCAAATGCGTTCAGGTAAAGGCAATATTTAATGTAAATATGCCTTTAATCTGTCCGCATCGATCAGACCCCAATAGAGACACGCCTGAACAACTTGCCGTGTTTTGTTTTCTTTCTGCTCTCCGTTACCGCACCTTTCCTCTCTTATTCGTATATATATATATATATATATATATATATATATATATACAATGTATATATATATATATATATATATATATATATATATATATATATATATATATATA
Organism: Sinonovacula constricta; assembly: GCA_007844125.1. Classification (NCBI taxonomy): domain Eukaryota; kingdom Metazoa; phylum Mollusca; class Bivalvia; order Cardiida; family Solecurtidae; genus Sinonovacula; species Sinonovacula constricta. The sequence goes on from CM017559.1 coordinate 68,273,315, forward strand.
TATATATATATATATATATATATATATATATATATATATAATTATAAGCACCTTTTAGTCCTCCATAAATTAGCCAATCAGTACATTTAACAGTATTAAGATATTTATTTTGAATTCTTTAAAAAATAGTTTGAATTTGTTTCGCTACATAAATGCTTTTGTAAAACAGCTGTGTAAAGCTCCAGAACAAATTGCACTAGATAATTAAGTTAAGATATACCAAATATGTCCTTTAGAATCAATATCAGGTCAATTAAACCAGTCTGAATAGCGGCTTTCCTTTCAGCGCAAATCAAACTGTCGTCGAAAATTGCTTTAATTTGTGCCGCTTAGATGAAACACTTCATTTGTTTTTGTACCATTAACAGAATACTTTTTGTGAAAGCAATATAAACCCACCAACTTTGGTCTTTTTTAAAGTCTCATTTTATTGTAAAAAATGTATTGTTTATTGATTCTGCATTCTTTTTATGCTACGATTTAAAATCAATTCAAGCTAGAAAATTTATGTTCGTTTTTCGAAAATACAGAGCTTCTTACAGTCTTAAATTCAGAATAGAATATGCTAGAAAAAAATTATAAAATGAAATTTGATGAGTTGCCATGCAGCTTATCCTTTTGTGACACATCAGCATACAAAACATGACTTTCACAGCCCTCCCCCAACCTCGCCCACCGACCACCCACGGAGTTATGTTTATGGAATTTTAATGATTCCTAGAATCTGTTTATGACTGTGGCTGTACAATGTTTCTTGTTGGTTTGAAGAGAGTCCTTTATCTGTGCTATAAAGAAATATACCGTTTCCTTTGTTTATTGAAGCAATTTGTTTTAAAGTTGTTATAGTTTATCTAACGTAAATCAACAGGTATATATAGATAAGATGTCAGGAAGAACAAACAATGTCAAAACTTTATCTCAGATGAAATTGTAGGACACTTTAAAAAGATCTTAATAGAATTACTACAGATATTCAAATCTAAACTACCTCTAGATAAAGGCAGACAGGGTAATTGTAGATGTGTCAAAAACACAAAAAACGGCACATAACACACAAAAAGAAAAACGGGCATTTACCGCCTTGGAACGGTTAGTCAACAAAAAGACTGACAGGGGTGCTTAAACCTGCTTTGTGGAGCGCTCCAACCTCGCACTTGCTGAAGGTTGTCTTATCAAACAGTGTAAATAAAAATATACTATCAAAGTGAGACAATTAACAGCAAGCATCTGCATCGGGTGTTAAAATTGATAAAAGCGATGACATATAATAAGAATAATTAAATGACACCGTACGATAAAAGTACAATAGCATCATATGTCAGTTGTGTTAAAATGTGAAACTTAAAATATACGAAGGAAACCAACGTATTTTAGAAAACAATATAAACCAACAAAAGTAATTGTTAGATTGTGCAGAGGTCAAAGGTAATGAAACCCAAATATAATATTGTTATAAAAAGCCAAAGATTTTTCTTGAACATTTTATAATAAAGGCAAAACAATCCCCAAGTAACTGCCGTTTGAAATACATAGCATAGTATAAAAATTAGAAGTGGTGATTGCTCATAAAATTTTATGGCAATGATAACAGCCATCGAAAATTGGTATTGAATATTATCTAAATACACATCTTGATAGGCTTATTCACTGAGGCAAAATCGAGCATGCGCGTTCTACGTGATACAGTTGTGTACCACAAAAGTTATCTACATGTTATGTTGATTAGAGAGATCAAATGGCAAATTTTCGTTTTAGTCGTGGTAAATTAAACATTATACATTTTGACGAGTGTGTAAAACATATCCCATATCTCATTCTACCTGAAATACTAAATTATACGGTAACATTGAAACTGTAGTAATTGATAAAGTTACATTTCACATCAATGTTTGTAATATTATATTCATAATAAAATCAATAATACAAAGTCCTATGAGCATTGCAACATAAACAAAAATTGAAACGACACAGGACCAAGGTATTCATAAGACATCACAGTTTTTACTTCAATCGGAGAAAATTAACAAAGCTAAAGATTGCATAAATTATTTACAATAAGACTCATACATCACTTACAATACAAGTATTTTGTGTACGTATTGTAGTGTGTGTATTCAACCCAACAGAATTTGAAAATGATACGTATACTATATACACCTCATGATGATAAATGTAGACATATAATATGATTGCCATATTGAAGGTATATTAAAGTTATATTCAAGTATGTTTCTCTTCAAAATGCGGATCCTCAAATGTAAAAATCTACCTTACTCACTTTTTATAAAGCTACCAATACTGATGATTTTATTCCCCAATTAAGGCTAATGATTTCTGATATTACGTTCTAGTAAAAAAATAGCATTAAACAATAATTAAATGTAATATTGCAACATCAAAGAATCTGTGTTATTATGGAAAAAAATAAGAAACATGAAAAAATGGCCCAGATTCAATTTCAGGTGGAACTATTGAATAACTTTATGTCATTTTTCCCAAAATGGATTACTGAGAAACTGTAAACGACAGATGCAGCTGGTTATTAATTCAGTATCCGCACACAAAAATGAGTATGTTACTACAGATTCATGCTCAAACTAAACATAAGACTAATTTTAAATAGGGTTTGGACTTTTTGTACATTAAAATAGAAATAATACTTACAAATAAAACATGAATATTATAATATAATTGTTATTTAAGTAACTACTTTCGTTTTAATATCGCTATAGATAAGCTCTGAGGAAACATTATTTTCGTATTTGCATCATTCATGTGTTGTCAGTATTGTAAAAATATTTTTGACCAGTAGTTGTGGTTAAGTCGGCTAAATACACGGTATACTATCACAATTAAGGAAACAATATATTTTCAAAATCCACTAGATAATCGCATTGTTTGAATATGGCATATTATTAAAATTTAATGGAACATTAAAGTTTCTTAGCAAATAGCAAAAAAATCATTTCAAATTATATTAGAACTGTCTTGTTAAAATCATGTCAGAAGATTTTAAATTAATAGCAATTTATGATTAGTTTAATAGCTTAACTTTACAATATCTATATTCTCAGATAGATCAGCCAAATCAACGATCGAGCGTTGTTAACGTTTTCTAGTGGTTATAGAGAATTAATGTTTAGCATCATTATAAAGACTTTGATAGACATGCTAGCATGTGTAATCAGTACAAGGCTAGTCTGTAACGCGTTACAACATACATTGCCATTTAAGTGCTTACCTTATTGTGATATGTTAAGATTATTTAAATCTACCATCAGGGATCTAGTATGAGCATGTACCTCACTTTAATCCTAACATTTCTGCAGATTACGTCATCTGGACAGAAAATCAATGTCGTCACTATTAAACACCGTCATTTTATTCTAT